>CM076584.1:458197502-458797502 GCA_034641835.2 Pinus albicaulis
CTTCAAAAGGTACTAAACCTCTTGGAATAGAATTGTCCTTAAGTTGTAACACTTGCATCTCTGTAGCATGAATTTCCTGGTCATCTATTTGGGCATTGATGAATTCTTATTCTGTCTGCAAGAATTATTAGTTTTCTCATCATTTTGAAACACTTCCCAATATTTAACATTATCAAGGATAACAGGGTGATGTTCGAAATTTATTTCATATTTATTGTTTGGATACAGTGGGATTTTGAACATACTAGCATAAGTGGCAAGAGAATCGGCAATAACATTGTTGTTTCTGGGAATTAATGACAAAGTATATTCAGAATTTTTTTTTAGGATTTCTAGGAATGCACTTTGGTAAGTTCTAATTCTGGTATGTTTGGTATGATACTCTCCTTTCAATTGCTTGATAACTAACTCAGAGTCACCATATACAAAAATTTTCTTTGCACCAAGATTTTTTTTAAATTTTAGGCCAGCAATCAAGGCTTCATATTTAGCTTCATTATTTGTGTAGTCAAATGCTAGTTTGTAGGAAGACATTCTAACATTTGGAGGGATATCCAATGATTTATTTATTGGGCTGTGAATCCATATTCCAATGCGGACACCTTATTTACCCATGGCTCCATAAAAATCCATAGTCCAGAGACTAATTTCTTCATTTGGAAGCTGTAAATTAGATGCCTAATTTTTGTTTTTTGTTTGAAATACCTTTGTTGTATCCAAAATTTCTGTTTTTTCTGTTGTTTTCTTGTTTTCTTATTGAGGAGATGTCTTCAATTATAAACTGTTTGGAACTATTTTACAAAATTCTTCCTCTGCCAATTCTAAAACATATTTTAAATTTTCTGGATTTTCTAATTTTTCTTCAATCAAAAACTATGAAGATGTTGAGCAATCTTCATTGCATAAAATAAAAGATTCTAAATTTGTATGTACACCATGAATGGGATGATTGTTAGGCTTTTCTCTGGTACTGATCATATACTTCATCTTACATTCTTTGTAAAGTTTCCTGAATTGTCCAAAGATAGGAATTGTTGCATATGAAAAGTCAATTTGCAATGTTCCTCTAAGCTTTGCTCCCCATGATCTAGAAAGTAACATTGCATACCTAGGTAGGATGTCTTCCATAAAAACATCCATAAGGACATTCTTGGCTAGAATTTGTTCTAATCAAACCACTAAATCCTTGATAAGACCAAGACATTTCACTCTCCCTGAATCAAATGAATAGAGATCATGGTAAGGTCTTGTGATGTCTAGTCCTAATTTTTCGATAATGGCTTTAGGCATGAGGTTGTGGGATGCTCCTGAGTCAAGAATTTCATTATGAAGAATAAAATCATGAATTTTTAGGCTTAAGTAAAAGGGAGGAACTTCACTATCTTCTGATTTTCCATCAACGACAGGACCAAAAAGAAGCTTAGGATGATCATGACTGAAGTTAACCATATCATATGTTTGATCAACTCTAATCGACTTAGTAACTTGAAACTTATACTGATCATTCTTCATTATTTGAGAGTGCAAGCTTCTGTGATCCATAACATTTTAATCATAAATCTTCCGGGAAATCACATAAGGAATTTTTGGAACGAAAAGACACGTTTCAAACTACCAATTGTAGTTCATCATCAGGATAATGAAGATTAGCTGATCAGACATATACATTTATAACCAGAAGAGAGAAGCAACGGTTAATTCTCAAAGAGTTAAAAACGTAAAAATAAATAAATAAATAAATAAATAATAATAATAATAATAATAATAATAATAATAATAATAATAATAATAATAATAATAATAATAATAATAATAAAAAAAAAATTTAAAATAATTCAAAATTATTTTTACAACAGTAAAAAATAAAACTACATTTAAAAATATAAAAATACAAAATTACCCGCTCAACTAAATTAACTCCTCCAACAGAAAATAGAAAATTTTAAGTCAAGGCCAAAATAAATAAATAAATAAATAAAAATAAATAAAAAATAAAAAATAATAATAATAATAAAAATAATTAAATAATTAAATAAAATAAAAATAAATAAATTATTTGTATTTTAATTTAATAAATACATAAATTAACATATATAAACTAATAAATATAATAACAATAAAAGACCAAATCATAAAATTAAAGTACGTGACCTGTTAAAAATAAAGTAAAAACAAAGAATTCAAGTTAAAGTAAAAAAAAATAAAAATAAAAATAAATAAATAATAATAATAAATAAATACATGAATGACCATAAAATTAAAATAAAATGAAGTAATTTTTATTTATTTCTTTATTTATTTATTTATTTTAATTAAAAATGAAAAATAACAAAAATAAAAGAAAAATAAAAATATGTATTTTACTTTAAAAATAATAAATAATTAAAATATAATAAGACCAAAACAAAACAAAAGGAACCTTATAGGGAGTGAAGAGAAGGAATCCAACAACTGCTAACTTTCCAACCATCATCCCTATTCAACGTGTGGGACCTCTTTTCAATCTCAATCACCTCCCTAAATTTCCTGTGATGGAAATGGTCAACCCTAGCAAGGATTTTAGGTTCCAAAAATTCCTTATGTGATTTCCCGGAAGATTTATGATTAAAATTCTTCATTATCTTAGTCAGAGGAATAGAGACCTTCAATTTAGCAATTTCATTTTGAAGGGAAAAATAAGCAGGATGCTTATCTACCTCTTTCAATGATGTGTATTTCTTTTTAGGCAGTTCGTTGAATAGAGAAACTTTCTTTTGTCCTCCTTCTTGAACTTCTTGATCTTTTATTTGATTACTGGTGGATGCTTCATTAGCTTTGGAAATTAGAGGAACATTTCTACTCAAACCATACTGCCTTTGAACTTGGGTGAGAGAATTTTTATATCCTCTCTGATAATTTTTAATGCACATTAATTATTCATTTTACATGAAATATTGTTGGTCTTGTGATGCAAAAATTTCTGCAAAATATTGATCTTCTTCGGTGAGGAAGAAAGGTTGTTGATTATCTTCAAATAAGTGGTTTTCCCCAGAAATTTATTCGTCATCATATTCATCACGGCCTTTAGTATAATTTTGTTGGAATAGTGTCTGAACTTGTTGTTGACTTTGTGGATCTTGAACCCTCTATTCCCTTTGTTTGATCATGTATTGGGGTTGTTGTTTTTTACCCTAAAATTGGGATTTCCTATAGAAGGTTCAGCTTGTCGATCAACACTGGACATCTTATCCTTCATTTTCTCCATAGATTTGATCAGAGTATCAATTTTTCCTTCTAATGAAGTGGATGTTTCTTCTTTTATTGTGACTCTTTTCTCTGTTTTTACCTTAGACTTTTTAATAATCAGATTAGCCTCTACACTCACTACATTTCTTTTCATTTATTCCAAAGTTGATGGGTTTCTCTCCCTCAACTAATTTGTTGTGTCGAGGTAAAAACCATTAGGATAATTGAGTAAATCAAGGCCTGGGGGAGGCTTATTATTATCAGGAATTGAATCATAGATCTTGTTAAATGTAGCTATTAATTTTTGGATAGTTTCATTTGTATTCCTTTTCAGTGCATTATATCAGCTAGAATTTGAAGTCGAATTTTCTTCTCTTCCCATTTTTCCATGAATAAATCAATTAGTTGTTGTGAGGTACCAATTGTACCATCTAAAAGAGATCAAAACCATTTCTTTACTTCTCTAGAGAAACTTTGAACAATAATACGCATCTTAGCATCATCATTGTCGATTTCTTCAAGGTCTGTAAAATAAATTACTTTAGCCACATGATGATAGGTGTTAGTCATGAGTAATTTTTACCTATTTAGTTGACTAAATACTTGTCCTAGATTTCTAGAAACAAAATTCATGGATCTTGTGAGTTCTAGAAATGACACTGCCTTCATTATCCTTAGGATAAATTTTTCACTCTTATACTACTCTACCATGCCTTGCCCAGCCTACCACTCCTGAAGAGTCCCTCATAAATCCTAAGTCGCTCATCCTCATCCCATTTTTTACACCTATGGTTTGGACACTCCATTTTGCCTCTGCCTACTTTTCACCATGCTGACCTAATGCCTCAAAGCCTTCAAAAACCCAAATTTTCCTCTGAAAACTTCTTAGGAAGATCAATTTCAGTGGTTTGTGAATCTTCAAAATGATCTATCTTGTCAAAAGGAACTCAGTTCCCTCCTCCTTCGTAAAAAAACCCCAAGTCAAAACTTCAGTCCATAGAAGAGTCAAAACCCCCCTCCACTAGGTCACAAGAGTTTATAGGTGCTAGGGTTGGCCTTTGTGTTCAAGAAGCATTGTTTTTAGGTAATGAGAAAGCTAGAATCAGGTCAAAGGAACAAACATGTAATAGGTCTAAAACAAAGCAAAGAAGCCTCCAACAAGGGTTTCCTTTGATATAATTTTTGGGATTCAACTGTGTTAAGTAAGTCATTCATCTATGACCATTTCCATGATAGGTAGTTGTAACTAACTAATTTCTCAAGATTTTTGAATAGTCCACTTAGCACTCATGGCATCGGGTGATGCTCACATGGGTGAAGAAGTGGGATTGAAACTAGTGAAATGAATCACATAGCGTCAATCATCACTTCCGGGGCTTGCACCCGGTAACCAGGACTTCCTGGGAGGTCACCCATCCCAGAACTCCTCTGGTTCAAGCACGCTTAACTGTGGAGTTTTCCCCACAATCAAGCCCACTTAGCTTGCTACCCCATTTTCAAAACCTTAGCAACTATTGTGCCTCACGAACCATTCAAGTAGAGATCCCTTTACTCTTTGTATTTTAAGTATGAGGGGTTTACGCGGTGCATTATATTAGATATCATTTTTGGGATTCAACTGTGTTAAGTAATTCATTCATCTATGACCATTTCCATGAGAGGTAGTCGTAACTGACTAATTTCTCAAGATTTTTTAATAGTCCACTTACAACTTCATCAGACGGTGATTTCACAGGGGTGAAGAAGTGGATCCAGGAAATGAATCATTATAAAGACATCATCTTTTCACCTAGAATTGAGATTTTCGGAGGTCGCTCCATCCACAACTTCAGCGCTTTTTGAATCGCATTTTTTCCCCACACAATAATCCTTATCTAGCTTGCTACTCCCATTTGAAACCTAGCAACTATCAGGTTCATGAAACTACCCGCAGAGATCTCTTGCATTTTTTTTGTATTTTAAGTATGAGGAGTTTCTGCAGTGCATTATATTAGATATAATTTTCGGGATTCAACTGCGTTAAGTAAGTCATTCATCTATGACCATTTCCATGAGATGTATTCGTAACTGACTAATTTCTCAAGATTTTTGAATAGTCCACTTAGCACTCATTGCATCGGGTGATGCTCACAGGGGTGACGAAGTGGGATTGAAACTAGTGAAATGAATCACATAGTGATGATTGATGCTATGTGATTAATTTCACTAGTTTCAATCCCACTTCTTCACCCCTATGAGCATCACCCGATGCAATGAGTTCTAAGTGGAATATTCAAAAATCTTGAGAAATTAGTCAGTTAAGACTACCTCTCATGGAAATGGTCATAGATTAATGAATTACTTAACGCAGTTGAATCCCGAAAATGATATCTAATATAATGCTCTGTAGAAATCCCTCATACTTAAAATACAAAGAGTAAAGGGATCTCTACTTGAATGGTTCATGAGGCACAATAGTTGCTAAGGTTTTGAAAATGGGGTAGCAAGCTAAGTGGGTTTGATTGTGGGGAAAAATCCACAGTTAAGCACGCTTGAGCCAGAGGATTTCTGGGATGGGTGACCTCCGAGGAAGTCCTGGTTACCGGGTGCAAGCCCCGGAAGTGATGATTGATGCTATGTGATTCATTTCACTAGTCCTGTGAGCATCACCCGATGCAATGAGTGCTAAGTGGACTATTCAAAAATCTTTAGAAATTAGTCAGTTACGACTACCTCTCATGGAAATGGTCACAGATGAATGACTTACTTAACGCAGTTGAATCCCGAAAATGAAATCTAATATAATGCACTGCGGAAACCCCTCATATTTAAAATACAAAGAGTAAATGGATCTCTAATTGAATGGTTCATGAGGCACAATAGTTTCTAAGGCTTTGCAAATGGGGTAGCGAGCTAAGTGGGCTTGATTGTGGGGAAAACTCCACAGTTAAGCGCGCTTGAGCTAGAGGAGTTCTGGGATGGGTGACCTCCTAGGAAGTCCTGGTTACCGGGTGCAAGCCCCGGAAGTGATGATTGATGCTATGTGATTCATTTCACTCGTTTCAATCCCACTTCTTCACCCCTGTGAGCATCACCCAGTGCAATGGGTGCTAAGTGGACTATTCAAAAATCTTGAGAAATTAGTCAGTTACGACTGCCTCTCATGGAAATGGTCATAGATGAATGACTTAATTAACACAGTTGAATCCTGAAAATGATATCTAATATAATGCACTACGGAAACCCCTCATACTTAAAATACAAGGGTTTTCTTATCAAAAGTATATTCTGCAAAATATAGTTAGCCATGAGTGACACTTCTGTAGGACTATCAAAGATGGCTACCTATAGGAAGATTGATAAGATCAAACAAACCTGATGTATCTCATGATGATGGCACATATAAATAATAAAGAAGCTATTGAGACCAACTGCTAGGGTTTTCACACCAAGAGGTTTTCACTGCTTCAAAGTGAAAACATGACAGAAAGTTAGTTGAAAGAAGGTCAAAATTCTTCTCTCCAGTCTCATCCACCAAGAAATAAAAGGCATAAAAGGTGTAGGATTGAATATTCCAAGGTGAAAGTGCCAAAATAATCACAATTTTACTGTTTAAAGTGATGAAATTCATGAAAAGGATAGAGTGGAGAAAAACATCAAAAAAGAACACTAATGTCACTATATGACTTCTTCCTAAAAAATTTGTCAAAATTACCTTTTGCTTTTCAACAACTGGTTCATGTTTCCAAAATGTGGGTAAGAGGCAAAGATTAAGCTTGTTGAAAAGTTTGTCAATCCAAGGGAAACATCAAGATGCTCCAGCAAAGGCAAAAAACCATTTTTCTCAGAGTTTTGCCACCTTCAGGATAAAAAAGACTAAAAGGTTAGTGAAAAATAAAGAAAGGAAACATAAATTACTAAAGTGGGTTTTCATTTTAAATTTTCAAAGGGTATAAAAATCCTAAAGCCATCATCACTCAACACCATTTCTTCATTTGCAAAAAGAGTGGAAGTTTTCGGGTTTTTAGGGTTTCTGGCGGAGCTTTCGGGAAAACATTTTTTGCGTTGCACTACTGAGAGGTCGTGCTACGCACCTGTGAATGTTTCCTGTGCCTTTCTCCAAAGAGAATTGTGTGCCTGTGTAACGGTGTTGCACACCTGTATAAACAACATCATGCAAAGCATGCCCGACCCGTTCAAGCCTGCACAACAGCCTGCCCAGCGCCACACCTGCTGCGCTCCTGTGCATTCAGCGCTCACCCAGGAGGCACTCGACAGGTCATGCAGAGGTGCCTTGCTGAGCTCCTGTGTGTTTAATGTTTTCCTGGGAGGCACCCGATAGGTCGTGCAGAGGTACCCTACTGCGCTCCTGCATGTTCAGGGCTACCAGCCACCCGACTTCTCATGCAGAGGCCACCTGCGCTACGCGCCTGGGCGTGTAGAAGTTTCCTGACCCTGCATGCAGAGGCCACCTGACTACTCGTGCAGAAGGCACCTGACTTGCCCATGATGCATTTCTGAGCCTGTTGCTTCAGTTGTGAAAATATTTTGAAGGTATTTTGTTTCTCCCTATCCTTTCATACTGTCTAAAGATGAAAAATATAGAAATGTGAAGGGTGTGCTTAAAGAGATTTTGAAAAAACCTTAGAGGAAGAAAGGTTAGGTTCCCATATTTGAAATCATTGCTGATTTTAAGGCTCCCATCCATCTGCACACTAAGAACACATTGAGGCCAAAAGTGTCCTTCTTCATTCCTTTTTGCCCCTCCAAATTTGCAAATCATTGCCTTCCTCATTAACCTCTCATTTTCCCTCTCCATATCATCTCCCAAGCAGATCAGGGTTTGTTTTCAAAGAAAAGGGTAAAAGATAAGATGCCTGGAGAAGGCAGTGTTGACAGTGGCAAGAGAGGCCAAAGGCCTAGAGAACAACAGAATAAGGGTGGGAAAGAAAATAGGTTTGAGCCTATAAACACTAAATAATTGACAACCTCTCCTACTATAGTTTCATATTTCCAAGAAGTAGGATGCTATGAGTTCTGTGAGAAAGTGCAAAGAGTCCAAAGTCACCCTCAATTGACCAAAATTTTTGTCCTTAACCTCCATGACCACCATGTACATCTAGCTCGATGTAATTTTGAGCTGACCACCAATGTAATCTCTATGGCCACTGGAATACCTTGCATGGGGGAGAAATGGTTCAAACAGGTGTATCTGGTCCTAATCCATTATCATCCCTTCTTAAAACCAAGTTTCCAAGCTGATTGAAAAACCATTTTCCCATTTTCTCATTTGTTGGACAGGTATTCTCCTCTAATGAAGATCATTATGAAATACTTCAGCTGTGAGGGTAGGTTTTCTAGGATCTATTCCTACCACATAAGATTACTAATGCATTTTACCAAGGCCAATCCATTTTCCCTACTACCTTTGTAAAAGTATTGATAAAATGTCATCCATTGTGCAAAAAAGGCCTCCCTCCCAAAAAATTTCAAGTCTTTTCCACCATTCCCTCATCAAAATGATTTTCTTACACCAATTGGAGCATCAGGGCATCCCATGGGAAGTTTTCATTGCCCATCGTGTTTTCACAAACCCACAGCCTCTTCCTCTACAAAGCTTACCATCATCATCTCAACTTCCTCATCCCACACCTCCATCACCCTCCACAAACCATGATTCATCCTCTTCACATGAATCCTCTCCCCAAACAAACCTCCCTCTCTCACCTTCCCCTAAATCCTTAGAACATGAAGAAAGCAGTGACAAGGAGGAACATGATAGTCCAGAAGAAAATGACAGTCAAGGAGAAGAAAAAAGTGATGAAGAGGAGGAAAATGAAAGTGAAGAAAGTGAAAATGATGGAGAAGATACCAGGGACAGTGAAGAGGAGGCAGATGAAAGCAGTAAAGAAGACAGTGACAAAATAAGTGGGCTAAATGATGAAGAAGGTTACAAAGAAAATAATGATGAAAAAGAGGAAGAAAACAGTGACCAAGATGAAAATGGCAAGTCATGAAGAAAGTGATGAACAAGATGAAAATGGCAGTCATGAAGAAAGTGATGACCAAGATGAAAATGGCAGTCATGAAGAAAGTTATGACAAAGAGGAAGATGTAAGTGAAGAAAGTGATGACAAAGAGGTTGATGAAGAAGAAAGTAGTGATAAAGGCAGTGAAACCAAAAATGAACAAAGAAGGCAAAAGCAGCGAGCTAAATAAGGATGAGGAAGTCAATGACAACCCAAGTACAAAGGTAGATTTTGATGAGAAGAATGATGAATACAAAGAGGACAGTGAGTATAAAAGTGAAGAAAACTCACATAAGGAGGAAGAAAGTGAAAATAAAAGTAAAGGAGAGACTAATGAAAGTTCCTCTAACAGTGACCCCACAAAAAATGCAATCAGTAATAAAGAGGTAGAGTTTGAAAGTGAATAGAGTGGGAAAATCAGTGTGGGTATAGACACACATAATGAAACAGAAAATGACAGCCATGGTGAAGAAGAAGATCATGATAGTGCTCATGAAAAAAGCAGTGATAAAGAGGCAAAATTTGAAAGTGAGGACAGTGGGCCAAATCATGAAGAGGAGGACAGTCATGAAGATGCAAATGTACAAAGCAATGATGAAGACACCTCTAATGTTGCAAATACAGAGGATGACAATCATGAAAATCTTGACAGTGATACTAGCATGAGAGAAAATGAAAATGCCTCCGAAGAAGGCAACCAAGAGCAAAGTGAGGAGGACACACATACACAAATCATCAATGAGAAGACAAACAGCCCTAAGGTCACCAATGATCAAGGTATTCAAGTGAAACATGTTAAAACTTGTACTCTCACTTACCAAAGAGGATCAAGGAAAGTTTTTGTTGCCTCTAAGAGGCAAGGGACCTTGCCATCTACTTCCGCTCAACCATTAGACAAAGGTAAGCAAAAAGTGAAATAAGAAGAGGAAGATCATGAAAAAGAAAGAGAGTTTGAAATCATTCACATAGACAGTGATGATGAGAATGAAATAAGAATTTCAAACTCCCTCCTCCAAGACAGGAATGTACAAATCAAAGACTTGAAGGCTGAATTAGAAAGAGCAAAGAATGTCATTCACTTTTATCAGACGCAAAACAAGAAAATGAGTGCCCAACAAGCCATCCATGAAACAAGAACACTCAGGTACCAGAAAGAGGCTCAAAGGGCACAGGTGAAGTTGGCAGAATTCATGGGCACTTATGAGGAGAGTAGTGATGAGGAGGGTCAAACTAGAAGGAGACCTAGAACTATGGGTCTTAGGAAAGCATTGGCAAAGCAGAGAGAAGAATAATTAGCCCAAGCGGAACAAATTTCTCTCCAAGAACTTCTTACACTAGAAATTGAACATGATAGGGAATCATGGCTTGAGAGGGCTAACATACACCTTGAAACCAAGCTGGAGAAGGCCAATAGAGACTTGGATCTACAAAGAAGGATGGCTAAGCATTATGCTCAAAGAGAACAATTTGCAAGGCAAGAACTCAAAAGGGCCAAAATTGAGATCCAAGCACTAAAGGAGGAAAAGGACCAATCTAGCCTTGTTATTTTGGCTCAATCTTCTCTACAGGTCTCCCAGGACCCATGAGGCACTTATCTACCAAATTTGGGAGAAATTGAACAAGTTTTTTTTTTTTGGAAATTTTGAGGCTAGGAGCACAGCACACCTGGTGCTACGCTCTTTTTCAGGGCATATTCAGGAGAAAAGCCTTGCATTTTTGGATTCCTCATCATGAGAGGAGAATTCTCACCAATTTTCACATCAATTGGAGTTTTCTTGGTCCTCCAAAAGGGTAAAAAACACCCAATTTTTCACCATTTCTGCCTGCTTTTCAGAGCATGTGCTGCGCTCCTACCAGTCTTGGAATTTTCACCTTTTTGATAGGTTTTAGAGGTTAGATTGAAAAACCAAAGGTATATCTAGAAATTAGACTTCAAGGGCTTTCCAACGAGCCATCTCGGATCCTTTTCCAACATCGAAAGGCCTTCAAAACATGGCTATAAGAAGACCCATTATTCTGTTCCTGTGCTACGCTCCTGGCATGCAAATTCAAATTTGACACACAGTGCTACGCTCCTATGGTTGACAAGTCAGAATGTGTGTTTGGAAAGTTTTTGTAGGCTTGCTAGAGCCTAAAGGTCAATTTAATTGCTAAAAATGGCCGAAAAGATATTTATTTTAGATATTTTTGTGCCTTGGGCCTTGCAAGGCCTCAAGGACAATATAGACACTTCTGATTAGCCAACAAACGTCTAGATGCTCTATTAGGATTTCCTCCTCCTTTCTTGTTATATAAGGCATGAGGATTCATTGTAATATTGGGCTTTTCATGTGTTTAAGAGCAATACATGGTTTTTGGAAGTTGAAGAACAATTTAGTGTTGTGGAGCTTGTGGATGATTTGCCTTGGTTGATAATGATGAAGGCTTGCTTACAGGATTCTTGAGTTTAGTTAATGCTGATGTATCTCTTATTTTTCCATGTTTTTTCTTTTTTATCATATTTCCATATTTATATATTGCAATAGCTCAGAAGATTATAGGATGAGAAATGTTGTTTGAGGCACCTCAGTCCTCCTGTTTCCTATTGTCTTCATATTTTCCTCTACTGGGTTAGTTTAAGGAATTCTTAGTTGCTCCTTAGGCCCACCTAAGCTTGTCTATTTCATTATTTGATTAATATGCTATTTTGAAAACATGATTCATTGTAATATTCCCAATTAGCCTTGCTAATTGGAATATTTCATTTTTGCTTTAATTTGCCGCTTTAGCTAGAAATAATAAATAAAGTGAGAAATAAGAGGGGTCACCTCACTTTATAAATAAGGTGTTCTTTTCCTAGTAGATTGACGTTGTAACTTAGAGAGGGGGCCTTGGGGGTCCACATGAATATGATGGGGGAGGCATCAGGCTGACCCAAGGTAAACTGCGCAAGTCAAAGGAGAGTAAGGACGCAGTTGAGTTTTGGAGGGAGTTTGGCATTATAAAAGGAGAGGTTCTCACCTCATTTGGATCATCCATGATTTGATATTATTATTGAGAGCTAGACTTCTGTCTTCTTCAGCACGTCGGTTGTTTAGTCGGTCTGCAGCATTGTTTAGTGCAACCGAGTGTCTCCGGTCGGAGATCTCACCCTTAGCCTCGGGGGACTTCGAGTGCCTGCCCTGGTAAGGTTATTTCTGGTTTCACCCTTAGCTTCGGGGGACTTCGAGTGCCTGCCTTAGTAAGGTTCTGTTCTGAGTACACCTTTCAGTTTCAGTAGCACAGTAGCAGCAGTTTCTGGTGCAGATTTGGAGAGGGAGGAGCCCTCTTGTGGCTGCGCAGTTCAGAGGAGGAGGGACGCTGTTCCAGGAAGAGAGAGGACGCTGATCAGCATAGGAGAGTGAGGACGCTGTTCCAGGGAGGACGCAGTCCAGATCTGAGCAGAGAAAACGTTGGCCAGGAGAAGGAAGGACGCAGATCAGTCTTGGAGTGAGGACGCTGTCCAGTTCTGAAGAGGAGGACGCAGATCTGAAGGCACATTGATAGATCCAGCCTTGGAGAGGGTAGATCTGAGCAGATATTTGCAGATCTAGTTCTGTATGGTGCAGATCTGAAGGTATAGCACTAGATCCAGCTTGGGAGATTGCAGATCTGAGGAGATATAGGCAGATCTAGCCTAGATCTGAAGAGATAACATCAGATCCAGCCTTGGAGGCTGCAGATCTGAAGAGATATTGTCAGATCCAGCATAGATCTGAAGGGTTGGTCGCAGATCTGACTTAGGAGAACGCAGATCAGGAGGGATAGGACGCAGATCTGGTTTGGAGGCTTCAGATCCAGCAGATCTGAGCATTCAGGAGGCAGATCCACCAGGTAGGACGCTGATCTGAGGAGCAGACTTGTGTGAGGTGGGCTCAATAGCGTTTTCTAGCATTCAGTAGCTGATCCATCTATCTGGAGGTTTGGTGATTAGTGCTTCATCTGTTTCTGCGCTGTCACTAGCAGACAAACTGCTTTCTATCGATGAGTTTGGAGTTTGAGATCGCCTATTTTCCAGCCAAATTTCATAGTACCGCCGTAGTCCAACCGGGTCTTCGTGTGCCTAGACGCCGTCCTTGTTGGTGTTTTATTATCTATCTCGAGAGGGTCTCCACTCGCCTAGGGCAAGGATAGGTGCACTTACTTCCGATTTTCTGCATCTCTCTCATGTACTTTCGCATTAATAAAATGGCTCGCTTTTTGGCATCCCATGTGTAATTGTTCGGTCGTCGGTTCAAGATTGTATTTTCTATATCTGCCCGGCATATTTCTCGTTTATTACCGGTTATTTCCCTTTGGGGATATTACAAAGGGCACGTATACGTATCCGGCCCGCCCGTGGTGCGCTAGCCTATGACGCCCGGATAACCCCTACATCCATCGGAAGAGTCTCTTCTGGGGAAGTGATTCATGAGATTCTTATCTGTGAGATTGTGTCCAAATAAATCCAATGGAAGACATAGCTGAGAAGTTGGATACACTCATCCATCACATGCAGGATGTAACCAAGAGGGTTGCAGTTGTAGAGGTAGCACAGAGAGAACCCCCTAGGGTTCACCAGGTAGGAGAAGGATCGGGCGTGTCTCGCTACATACCAGACGCTATTCCCATTGTGACAGCGCAGAGACCCTATATGCCCACATTCGAAGACGCAGAGACAGGAGTGCGGGGTGGTGCACAGAGGGTCAATTCCGCACCCACGCGACCCACCATGCCTACCTTTCCGGTAGAGGACGAGGGGTCGACAACACCAAGAGATGGGGGTCCAGCTCAACATGCGGCCATTTTTGCAGACTGGCAGGGCCTAGGTCAGGCGTTCATGGATGCTTTCCCCTTAGATCGCTATATCCAGTTCCGATGTGGCGGCAAAGCCCATGAGCAGGACCAACACAAGGGACGTGGATCCCACCGTGATAGTCACCGTGCAGCGAGTAAATTCCATTTGCCGATGTTTGATGGTTCGCAGAAGACTACGGCAAAGTCCTGGGTGGAGAAGCTGGACATCTATTTTCAGCTTAACCAGATGCCAGAGAGGGAGGCCATTAAGATGGCTGCATTGCATTTAGAGGGTGAGGCCCAGGACTGGTGGTTTCACGGGATGACAACACTGGGACATGCCGCAGTGACGACATATGCTGAGTTCACCAGGAGAGTGGTGGAGCGTTTGACAAGAAGGACCCGGAGCAGCCTTTCTTTGAGCTAACCAAGCTTAGACAGACGGGGAGTGCAGAGGCATACATCTCAGACTTCTTGAGGGTCTCAGTGATGGTACCTGACTTATCGACAGCTCGGATGGTCTATATGTTTGTGGAGGGTCTGTCAGAGCCACTTCGTGGCCTAGTCCGGTCAAACAAACCGGCCACACTACAGGATGCTATCAGTAGGGCCCGTGACCTACAAGATGTCTTGCCTAGGACTCGGCCACCTTATCCCCAGAGACAGGCTTTCCAGCCTAAGGGTAAGGACACGAGGGTTCCGCCTCCCAAGGCGAATCCAAGACGAGGACAATTTGATGATGAGGCCAGGAGAGAGCTGAGACGGAAGCGATTATGCTTCACCTGCCAGGAGCCGTGGGCACCGGGACACAAATGTACGGCAGGGAAGGCACATTTCATAGAGGTCTTCTCCGAGAGCAGCGGGGAAGAGGATGAGGAGGATGATGAGGAGGCAGGAGGATGTTATGCAGCGCAGAGTACCTTACCACCTCCACCACCCGATGCAGGTGGGGCATCATTTGCACCTACTGGGGGAGCTCTAGCAGCATTACGAGGAGTCCCCAAGTATCTGACATTGCGCGTACGAGGGACAGTGCGCGGACAGCGGGTTTCGGTCTTAGTCGACAGTGGGGCCACCCACAACTTCATTGATGCCCAGATGGTTGCACGGAGAGGCATACCGACGGAGGGCTTTGATGGGTTTTCCGTTTTGGTACCAGGAGATCAGACCATGGCTTGTGCTCGATATGTACCAGAGTTATCAGTGACGATGGGCACCTATACATTGACCGATCACTTCTTTGTGGTGGACATTCCGGACACCAATGTGATATTGGGGGTTCAGTGGCTTATTACTCTGGGGAAGGTCACGACGGATTGGAAGGCCTTAGAGATGGAGTGGGATGATCCCAAGATGGGGAAGCATGAGAAGATACGAGGGCAGAACACATATCCACCCCAGACAGTATCGGCACACAGCATGGAGGCGACATTCCGCAAGGGAGATATAGAGTGGGCAGTAGAGTTGCGGGCTTCGGAGGCAGTAGATACAGGACGGATGGTGCACCCTGATCTACAGACTATTCTCGACAGATATGCAGTAGTTTTTGGAGACATTCCACCAGGACAGCCACCGGATCAAGGGTTTTAGCACACGATCGAGCTGGAGTAGGGGATACAGGCGGTGATCACTACACCATATAGGCATCCCAAGGCCTATAGGGATGAGATAGAACGAGCCATTCAGGAGTTGCTGGCCCTTGGGCACATTCGACCCAACACCAGTCCTTTTGCTTCTTCAGTAGTGCTGGTGAAGAAGAAGGACGACACATTACGCATGTGCATTGATTACAGGGCTCTGAACAAGAAGACCCTGAAGAACAGGTACCCCATTCCCAGGATCGACGAGCTGATGGATGAGTTGAGAGGAGCACGGTTCTTCTCAAAGATTGATTTGAGGTCCGGATACCATCAGATACGCATGAGGGAGCAGGACATTCCCAAGACTGCTTTCAGGTGTCATTATGGGCACTTTGAGTTTCTGGTCATGCCATTTGGGTTGACCAATGCACCTGCTACTTTCCAGTCTTGTATGAACCATATTTTCAGGGATCATCTGAGGAAGTTCATGCTGGTTTTCTTTGATGATATCCTTATATACAGCAGGACCTGGGAGGAGCACCTACAGCACATTGAGACGGTCTTGCACATTCTGGAGGAGCAGCAGTTCTTTGCCAAGCTCTCCAAGTGTGAGTTTGGATTGACGGAGATGCTATATCTGGGGCACATCATAGGAGTGGACGGGGTGAGAGTCCACGAGGAGAAGATCCGGGCTATCAGGGACTGGCCAGAGCCACGGAATGTAACAGAACTTCGAGGGTTCATTGGTATTTGCACCTATTATAGGAAGTTCGTCAAGGGCTTCTCTCAGCTTGCTGCACCCCTCACGGAGTTGACGAGGAAGGGAGCATTCAGTTGGTCGGATACGGCACAGCGAGCTTTTGATAAGCTCAAGGAGGTGATGAGCAGTTGTCCCGTGTTGGCATTGCCAGATTTTACGCAGCCCTTTGTCCTAGAGTGTGATGCATCAGGAGAGGGGATTGGAGCGGTATTGATGCAGGAGGGTCACCCGATTGCGTTCGAGAGCAGGAAGCTCCTTCCACACGAGAGACTATATCCCATATATGATAAGGAGATGCTGGCCATCATGCATGCGTTGGCCAAATTCCGGCAGTACCTGGTAGGTGGTAGATTCAGGGTGAGGACAGATCATAACAACCTGAAGTACTTTCTGGAGCAGAAACAGTTGCAGGAGAGGCAGCAGAAGTGGATCAGCAAGATCCAGGCTTATGACTTTGACATAGAGTATGTCAAAGGGAAGAATAACGTGGTGGCTGATGCCCTTTCCCGTAGACCAGCCACGCTATCACTCATGAGCTTGGACGCTGACTGGAAGGCTCGACTACTGGTTGAGTACTCCAAAGATAGATTTGCATGCGAGGTACTGGATGGACAGGTAGCAGATAACAGATACAGGGCGGCCGATGAGGTCATCTATTACAGGGACAGGATCTTCTTGACTGAGGGATCTCAGCTCAAGGAGAAGATACTCCGGGCTTCACATGATTCACCATTGGCGGGCCATCAGGGGTTCACCAAGATGTACAGGGCCATCCGGGAGAGGTTTGCATGGAAGGGCCTCAAGGAGGACGTACTCCGGCATGTCAGGGAGTGCGAGGTTTGCCAGCGGAACAAAGGAGAGATGAGCCATCCCGCGGGGTTGCTGCAGCCACTTCCCATTCCGGAGGGGAAATGGGAGAGTGTTTCGATGGACTTCATCACGGGGTTGCCCACAGTACAGGGCAAGGACTGCATCTTCGTAGTAGTTGATCGGTTAACGAAGTATGCTCATTTCTTCGCCATTTCGGCACATCACACAGCGGCACAGGTGGCAGAGTTGTTTTTCCGGGAGGTTTTCAGATTGCATGGTCTACCCAAGACCATTGTTAGTGACAGGGACAGCCGTTTTATGGGTGGAGTTTGGCAGGAGCTCTTCCGACTAGTGGGGACCGAGTTGACACCGAGCACTAGTTATCATCCCCAGACGGACGGGCAGACGGAGATAGTTAACAAGTGGCTAGAAGGCTACTTGCGTAACTACGTCAGCGGGCAGCAGAGAGCGTGGCTGAAATGGCTACATCTAGGCGAGTACTGCTACAACACAACCCACCATATGTCTATCGGTATGACACCTTTTTATGCATTGTATGGATATCATTCCCTATCTTTTGTGGACATGATGTTTGGTGTTAGCAGGGCTCCGCGAGCCAAGTTATGGATCCAAGAGAGCCAAGATATCCTCCGGACTCTCAAGGACAACATAGCCACAGCACAGAATCAGCAGAAGTTGTATGCTGATAAGGGTCGGGTGGAGAGACACTTCGAGGTAGGGGACCTAGTCTACCTACGGTTACAGCCATACCGACAGTCTTCGCTCAAACAGAAGGGGGCAGAGAAGCTAAAGCCTCGTTTTTATGGACCATACAGGGTGATACGCAGGATCGGGCAGGTTGCATATGAGTTGGAACTGCCCCAAGGCAGTAGGATTCATAACATCTTCCATGTATCATGCCTGAAGAAGGCATTGGGTCAGCATGTGACAGTCACCGGGGAGCTACCGCCTACAGATGATGAGGGGCACTTGGTGTTACAGCCAGAGGCCATTATTGACACCAGGGAGAGACAGCTGCGTAGCCGGAAGATCAAAGAGTTCTTGGTGAGATGGAAGAATTTGCCGGATGAGGATGCCACTTGGGAGGATGAGAGGATCTTACAGCATCCATCACTTCAGTTTCTTGAGGAAAAGCAACGTTTTGCCGGGGGAGACTGTAATATTCCCAATTAGCCTTGCTAATTGGAATATTTCATTTTTGCTTTAATTTGCCGCTTTAGCTAGAAATAATAAATAAAGTGAGAAATAAGAGGGGTCACCTCACTTTATAAATAAGGTGTTCTTTTCCTAGTAGATTGACGTTGTAACTTAGAGAGGGGGCCTTGGGGGTCCACATGAATATGATGGGGGAGGCATCAGGCTGACCCAAGGTAAACTGCGCAGGTCAAAGGAGAGTAAGGATGCAGTTGAGTTTTGGAGGGAGTTTGGCATTATAAAAGGAGAGGTTCTCACCTCATTTGGATCATTCATGATTTGATATTATTATTGAGAGCTAGACTTCTGTCTGCTTCAGCACGCCGGTTGTTTAGTCGGTCTGCAGCACTGTTTAGTGCAACCGAGTGTCTCCGGTCGGATATCTCACCCTTAGCCTCGGGGGACTTCGAGTGCCTGCCCTGGTAAGGTTATTTCTGGTTTCACCCTTAGCTTCGGGGGACTTCGAGTGCCTGCCCTAGTAAGGTTATGTTCTGAGTACACCTTTCAGTTTCAGTAGCAAAGTAGCAGCAGTTTCTGGTGCAGATTTGGAGAGGGAGGAGCCCTCTTGTGGCTGCGCAGTTCAGAGGAGGAGGGACGCTGTTTCAGGAAGAGAGAGGACGCTGATCAGCCTAGGAGAGTGAGGACGCTGTTCCAGGGAGGACGCAGTCCAGATCTGAGCAGAGAAAACGCTGGCCAGGAGAAGGAAGGACGCAGATCAGTCTTGGAGTGAGGACGCTGTCCAGTTCTGAAGAGGAGGATGCAGATCTGAAGGCACATTGATAGATCCAGCCTTGGAAAGGGTAGATCTGAGCAGATATTTGCAGATCTAGTTCTGTATGGTGCAGATCTGAAGGTATAGCACTAGATCCAGCTTGGGAGATTGCAGATCTGAGGAGATATAGGCAGATCTAGCCTAGATCTGAAGAGATAACATCAGATCCAGCCTGGGAGGCTGTAGATCTGAAGAGATATTGTCAGATCCAGCATAGATCTGAAGGGTTGGTAGCAGATTTGACCTAGGAGGATGCAGATCAGGAGGGATAGAACACAGATCTGGTTTGGAGGCTTCAGATTCAGCAGATCTGAGCATTCAGGAGGCAGATCCACCGGGTAGGACGCTGATCTGAGGAGCAGACTTGTGTGAGGTGGGCTCAACAGCGTTTTCTAGCATTCAGTAGCTGATCCATCTATCTGGAGGTTTGGTGATTAGTGCTTCATCTATTTCTGCGCTGTCACTAGCAGAGACAGCGTTTTCCATTGATGAGTTTGGAGTTTGAGATCAGCTATTTTCCAGTCTTCAGCTCATAGTACCAGCGCAGTCCAGCTTCGGTCTTCAGAGCAGCTAGGACGCTGTCCTTGTTGCAGCCATTATCTATATGAGAGGGTCTCCACTTGCCTAGGGCAAGGATAGGTGCACTTACTCTGATTTTCTTGTACTCCTCTCTATGTACTTTCAGATTAATAAAATGGCTCAGTTTTCTGGCATCCTATGTGTAATTGTTCAGTGATCTGGTTCAGCATTGTATTTTCTATATCTGTCTGGTATATTTCTGTTTATTACTGGTTATTTCCCTTTGGGGATATTACATTCATGGTGAGCCCTGCTTGTTTTATGCTATCTAAACTCTGTCTTGAAATCTCTCTTTGATATATTGATTGATTAGGTTAAGCCAAAGAGGTCTCGTTTCGATCTTGCCCTTTGTATATGCTTATCAGTTTGCTTCAAAGTTCTTTATCGTTTAATGAATTATGTTTAGGAATTCTCTCTTCATTTATTGATGCTATTTTTCTCTTATATGTTTTCAAATATTGAAAGTAGAATCATTGAAGTTAGATAAGTTGTCTTACTTCATTTATTCCACTGGATTGTATATCTTGGATGTGTATTTGTTTTAAAGTATTTTCATTGAGTAAATGGTGTGCCCTATCTCATGACTAGTATCTTTTGCTTATCAGTATTTAATATCTCTCTATTCATAGGTATTTGTCAAAGGATTCTTAACTGCCCTTTTCCCTACCTTGGTTCCAAAACTTAATGTCCATTTCACCTCACACATAAACTTTAAAGATCCATTAACTACACTATATTTTCCCTGTGATGTACCCCAATTAATTATTGAGATATAAATGACTTCATAGACTCCATAGCCCTATTGATTTGATAGCCTCTCACTCCACCTATCCTACTTGATCATCTTAACCCAACCAAAACAAACAAAAAACCTACACCTAATAACTAGCCTAAAATCAAACACTTAAAGCGAACAAGTTCACATCCTTTGCATAATAGAGAGAGCCCTCTCTTAGTCCAGGAAGGCTAGGTCCTAGGACTCCAAAGACTGGTATGATGTTACCCTGTGCATTTGGTCTACCAATCTGCTAAATCAAGGGACACTAACAATAGGCTATAATTTTTGATGTTCCATCAAATAGAGGTAGCCTCTGACCATAGTTTTGAGGTAGAGCAGTAAGCTAACCTAGTAGAATTAGTGGAGAAAATATGGCCATGGTTAATGGAGAAGGTGGTGGAGGTGTGAATTGCGGTGTGGATTGAATAGAAGTTTTTAAAGGTAAAGATGGAATGAAGGGAGGAACATATGGTGTAACTGTATGAGAATATGAGGTAAAAGATGTACCAAAATTCTTTTGCTGATATTGAAAATAGGCCTTTCCAGAGGTTTCTTGAAATTTTTCTACTAAGCCTTTCATTTTATGGAAATTGGACCAAATTTCAGTATTAGTTTCAGACTCAAAGGTTTCAAAAAATGGTGTAAAATACTCAAAATCAAAAAGGTCGAAAGTAGCTTATGAGAGAAAGATTCGGACTTGGTTCTAATTAAATATTTTTTACATTCTGGAGGAAAAACTAAATCTTCTAAAACAAACCTCGTAGGTAGGGAATTTGATCTAATCAGTGGAGGAAAAACTCATCCTTGCTGTCGAGACTTATTTTTTTGTTTTCTCAAAATAATTTCAATATTAGGTACTAGTGGTGATGGATTAGGGTCATGGTTTGACCTGGTATATATTTTTGGAGCTAGCTTAAGATCATAATTATATTTTTTCTCAGGTTTTGACTTTAGCTTGTTCAGAAAAACCTTCCCAGGGAATATTTAGCAATCGTTCCCCAACAACGATGCCAGAAATGTTATCACTCTCCCCAACTTCCTAGGCTGAAAATAGGATTGAAGAGAGGTAACCACAAACCAAAATTTAGCTAGGTAGCTAGCCCTACCTAACCATAGACGACTCTCTCTATGTCACTTTTTAAAATATTCAATTTAAGGTTGAGTACCAGATTTTAGGCTAGATATAACTTAATATTTTTAAAATTTGTTTTAAAATTTGTTTGCTGGATAAAAATAATGATCAGTGAAACTAAAGCTGATTTCAAACACTAAATTGTAGAGAATAAAATAAGGCAAGGAAGGTAGTCTTATTGAGCACAATTAAGTTGACGTTGTGTATATGATGATAAAAAAGGTAGGAATATAAATGCGCATATAACATGAATTCATTCTTCAAAATAAATTCACATTTGTGAAAATATTAATAAAGAAAGCATATTATTGACTTTTGTTTATAAACTAGTAATATTTTCAAATAGAAGATTACATGAAAGTGAAATAATAGAGATGAAAATAGAATTCTCAAAATAAATACCATATGAATCTCACAATATCTACTGCAACTTCTTTGATTTCATTAAAAATTGTACAAAAACTCCACATTAATACACAAAGTTCTCAAAACTCAAATTATCCAACCAAACCAGAATACTTCATACAGTGAAGTATTTATAGAAATTTTATTTTACAACAGATCACATTAAATGCTATCATAACATATAGCGCTTTATTTTCCAAACTGGACTCTTACTGTAACATGGAAATAAATTCGCTTTGATGTGTTAGCGCTTCTCTAATAGAAAACGATTGCTGAAAGGAGAGAATTGTGGACTGCACTGGCTGTCAGGTGATTGATGACCTGACAGAGGTTGACTTTTCTCTTTTATCATTTACTCCTAAAATTCACACAATTTTTCCTAGCGTTTTTCATCCAAGATGGTCAATTTTATTACCTTATGGTAAAATTCATCCACTTCAATGTACCTGGAAAAAGTTTTCCTTAGCACGAAAACATGTTTTATCACAAACTGAATAAAAATATCATTGCTCAGTGTTCCCAACAATGCCCTTCCTGTCATTGTGCCTTTGATGTTTGAAAATTGTGTAGTATATCTAGCAATTTATTTATGTATTCTGCAATAATCTTCTTTTGTCATCAATTTGTCATTGATTACAAACAAAGAAGGAAATCCTTTCTGTGTAAGAGGTTCTATTCTACTGAAAAATTTATGCATGGTGATTTCCATACTGTGACACTTCTCCTCAAGCTAAAGAATTAAATTATTCTTTGTGAGAACCTTCTTTACCTCCAAGATTGTTTCCGTCCTATCATCTATGCCCAAATCATCCAGCTCATACATGTTCTTTGAATTCATAAATTTGATAATGTTGTTTGTTGTAGCAGGCTTATCTCTAGGATATGCTTTAATTGTTGCAATGGCCTCATTTTCTTTCTGTATCAACTCCTTTTGTTCAAATATAATCTGAATACTTGGCCTAATTTCATTAATAGATTCCTTAATATCTTCCCATATTATTTCTTTTACTTTTCCCAAAGTGTTTCCAATGGCCGATTCCTTTTGTTCTTTTGCAACCTCTCAATTAGCTTTTTAACTCTTTGTGCTTTAGCTGCATGTGAACTTTCATCTTTAGGCTTCTGATATTGTAGAAATTGTATGTGGTCTTGTATTTTCTTTATCTATTCTTCATGAATTGACATATTCTGTACTTCTTTAGTGAGTTGCTCAGCTCCATCTGCAGTATGTGCTGTAGAAGGTTTGGTTGTAGGAATAACTGCAAGAGGCACGGCTTCTAAAGGAACTTTAGATGTCTTTGTTCTTTTTTTCTTTTCCTTTATCATTTTCTCTAATTATTATTCCATCTATTTTATTTGAGAATTCTGTTCCATAATTAGCTTCATCATTTCTGTTTTCTGGAATTCAGTCTCTTCAATGTATTTTTCCAGAGGATCTTTTGTAGTTGGAATATTCAATTTCTTTCTTAATGCTGATATGTTAGCATTTTTATTTTTGACGATTTATTCTATTGCATTGACATTGGAAGCGTCATATCCAACTTTGATCTCGAGGTATTCCGGAGTTTTGATTCTTTTGTATTTTGCAAATGAAGAAACTTTCTCCATTTTCAGTTGTGATTGGACATTAGCTAAAGGAACCTGCAATTTTGACAAACTCATAGCAGTGTTAGTGAGAGTGGATGAAATCATCTCACCAATTTGTTTATGTAACTCCATTTGATCTATTGGATGTATCTCCTTAGTATCAAATTAAAATGCAGTATTTTTGTTTCTTCTTCTAAATTTGGCTGTGGAATTTGTGCTTGAAGAAAAGAAAACTCTCTTTTTCTCTTATCTGAATCAAAAGCTAAGAGAAATCTGCTCTAAGATCTGGGAGTTTTCTTCCAAAACTGATTGTATGTACTGGTCTTCAACATGTCATTCTGCAAATTTATCTCCCTGAAGGTATCAAAGATAGTCTTTTCCTTTTCCCCTATAACAACTGTACTAGTTTGAATGGCTTGATGTTGATCTTGAGAAACTGTTGAAGTAGTAGGAGTAGAATTATTTTGACCACCTTCCTGTGTGGAAGGAGGTATCTCTTTGGTAATAATAATCACTTCTTACTCTGAATCCTTTCTAGGATTGACTTTTGGATTGAGCTTTGTATTCTTTATGTAATGGATTTTGAATTCTTTGCTGGATGAGTCAGTCATTGGATATGACTGATATTCTCTGATCCTCTTTCCCACTCTCTCTTATGCAACAGGAGTCTGTAATGTTGATGTAGATGTTGCTTTTTATTCAGCTTCTTGTAAAGTACCTTCAGTCCATTCAAGTTGATTCATGCATCTCTCAATTTCTGGTATATGTGTATGAAAATAAGGTGTATATTTGTTCTCTACCCTTAGTTTTAGAAATGACATCAATTGGATCATATGACCATGTGAAACTGAGGCTAATTTGCATCTCTTTCAGCAATTTGCCTACTTCTTCCCCTACTATCTTGCTATTACAGATAAACGTTCCTATCTGTGTTTTGATTTTGAATTGGGACTTCTCTTAAGGAGACACAAAATGTACTTCATCAGCATTAAGCATTTGTCTGATGTATTCTAATGCAAAAATATTCATTGGGAGGAATTTTGGCAATTAGTAAGGGGAAGTTAAAATCCATATATTTTGAGTTCTGTATAATTCTAATAGAGATACCAATATCCTATTTTGGATTCATATGATATTTGCAGCACTTTTTTGATTTCTTCATTGATCTTGGGCTCTGTAGTGTTGTTTAGTAAACTAAGTGTTGGGTGTAGAAACAATTCTACAAATGCTTATATGAATATTCCTTTTGTTCCTTCATCACCAATGAAGTCCATAAAATAATTGATTGTTGATTTCCTTCCTCCTACAATTTCTATAGTTAAAACATGAATTTTTCTCCCTAAGAATTTAAAAACAAATAAACTAACATAGAGGCATATTTGAATACCCCTTTAGTTGTGAATTTAGCAAACTTCTCATGAATGGAATCTGCAATGAATTGACTGAAATTTCATATGATGGAGGGTTTGGAATCTGTGGAGAAAATGGACATGAATCCTATGCTAGCTTCATCTACCCATTGGTCTAAATAATAACCAAGAAGGTAAGAGATAATTGTGATGATTTTTTTGGCTCTTTTAGAAAAAATGGATGATGGAAATGGAGGATTCTTCTTGGGTAATGAAGCATTTTCATTCATAAACAGCTCAAGAGTTTGAGCACTTGTTGCAAAATCCAATTTATGATATATTTCAATCAGTTCTTCTTGATAAAATGGAGTGGAATTCTCTGTGATGGGGGCTTGCATCATTTGTTCTATGGTTTGGGCAGCTATGGTTACTAAAATCTCTCCTGTAGGAGCGATAATAGCTCTTTGATTGGGGACATACCAAGATTGACATTTTCTGACAAATTCTGGGGAACTATGTGTGTGAGAAAAGATATAATGTGGTGATTTTCGATCCCACAACCCTATATCATCATATTTATCAAGAAATTTATCCTCTAACCAATAATACATTTCAAAAAATTCAAGCTCACAGAGGGTTTCATGAATCTTATGGTCTCTATTTGCTAATCGTATATGATGGAAGTCAATTTGAGAATGAAGTAGCAGACTTACTGGTACTTCTGGTCCTTTGTTCTTTGGTGGCATGACTGGCTCTGTTTGAATGGTGGAAAAGGATTTTCTGATGGATAAAAGGAGGCCAAGACTAATAGAAGGCTCGACAAATTGGAAGAATGTTGAAAGATGCAAAGGATGCTTTAGACAGTGGTCAAATTGTTTTTCTAGAGTTATGGAATTCTCTTGTGAATTTGTAATTGTTCTCTACAGAGCAGAGTGAAAAGAAAAATGAAGGTTTAAATAGGTTTAGGATGAATTTATAAGCATTTCAGTTTAATTACCGTTGAAATGGTGTGGGTACGTTAGCCTTAATGGTTAGGATTGAATTTATTGGCTAACGGTTACATGCGTGTGGGAGTTGATTTGATTGGACAGTGACACAGTCCATCTGTCATGACACAAATGGAGGGTGGGGTAGTTGTTTGATCTGGCGGATAAGTGGGATTTAAGAGGGGTTTATCGGCGGTAAATGGTTTTATGGGGGTCGGGGGTGTGAAATCACGTAGGGTTGCCATGTAGCTGTGGGGTTGGGTTATGAAACCACCCTTTTCATACCCCGCCACCCGATGTTAAGTTTTGGAAGATGAGGGGGGGGGGGGGGGGGAGCGAAAACATATACGGGTTGTTGGATTTGATCGTGGTGCGTTGGATGGAAGGTAGTTAATATACGACAAATTTTAATGAATGGTGGGGTAGGGGTATAATAAATGTGATATGAATTGGATTTAGTGATGGGTAAGGGTATGTAACATGTCAGACATGTAGTGGAGGATGATGCATAGGACGAAACCTATGGTCGTACAAATGATTATTTCAGATTTTTGAAGAATAAACATACATAAATCATGCGGTTTGAAATAATTTTCTCAGCAATGCTCTTCCTTTCTTCATGAATACAACAACAGAATATGATTTTTCTATGAAATGAAAATTTTTATTGGGATTGTAAAAAAAACAAGCTTAGTTATTTAACCAGACTTTGTGAATAGAACGGAAGACAAACTTCTTATTTGATAATGGAAATGTAAATATTTTCCATAGGAAGTTAAAAACCTATAATTGACCTATATGAGATGAAAAACCTGAATTTAGACCTCTGAATGGTGATGAAATGATGTGAAGGAGCAACATATCAAGATGAGACTTCTTCAGTGACCAAAATTATTGCTGAAAAATAACAAAAAAAGAAAAACATTTTGACTAATGACCTGATGGAAAATTTTCAAAAGAGTTATTTTTTATCACTAATAAACTAACTCTAACATTGGCTCCATCTAAGGATGGCAGCCATGGAAAATTTTAGGGGCTAATATTCGCAGGTGGGCTAATTTTCCATGGTTTTTCCAAAAAAACGATTCGCCAATTTCCATTTTTTAATAAAAATGATTCGACCAAATTTTACAATATAAAATTATTTTACCTTAAAAATTCCAACATTATATAGATAATAAATATAATATTATTACAAATTTTAATAATTTTACAAATACATCAATAAACATTTTATAGTTTGTGTATTAGGGACTAGTGAGATTCACCAATTTTTTAAACTTCAAAATAATTTTCCATCCTTAAAATTTTCCCTGACGGCAGCTCCTTTAGGATGTTTCAAGAACACCATAGATCACGTATCCTTACCATTGGGATATCGAGTCAAATGGATTATGAAAAAATTTAAATATACTGAAAACACTGAATTAGAAAAGACTGAATTGACTGTGACTCAATAACTAACTAAACAGTATGAACTTTAAAAGAAAACAAGAGTTGTTGTAGGAGTGTTATGGCCTTCTCCCCGAGCTTCAAAATTCAGCAACAATTCTTGTGTTTACTTGGATGTCAAATGTATCATCTCACTGATCCTTCTATAAATTTCATTAGGCTCACTGTCAACCTCCTTCAAAACCTTCATTATTGGAGCAACCAAGGAATAAGGGAAAACAATGTTCACTCCATAAACAAGTTGAAATGGAGACATGTTAATTGATCCTTTTGTACTCACTCTATCAGCCCACAGAGCATTTGTAAGCTTCTTGTTCCAATTCCTTTTGTTTTCCTATAACATCTTCTTGATAATATTCACCAAAGACTTATTATATGATTCCATAAGTTCATTTACCCGAGGATAATATGCAATAGAATGACCAATTCTAATGTGATATTTATCACAAAAATCAATCATCTTCCTAGATTTGAAAGCAGTTTTATTATCAATGATAATCTTGAATGGACAGCCAAATCGAGACAGAATATTATTTTCAAGAAACTGAATGATAACAGAATCAGTTGCTTGCCTAGTGGGAATAACCTCAATCCATTTGGTAAAATAATATGTAGTAGTAAGAATCCATTTGCGTTGAGATGAATATGGAGGATGAATTTCACCAATAAATTCAAGTCCCCATTTCTGGAGTTGTGCTTGGACTTCAATTCATTTAAGAGGAAAAGGTAAAATTTTCCCTTTTCCTTAAAATAATTGAGACTGATGACACCTATTGAATGTTTTGTAGACATCATAAAATAAGGTGGGCTATTAAAAACCTACTCTCAAAATTTTATTTGTTGTGGTTTTCCAATAAAGATGACCTCCATAGTCACCCTTATGGAAATATTTCATGACTTTCTCAACATCACCTTCACCGGGATCTTTCCAGTATAGGACACCATTTAGAATGAAATATTTCAGTGCTTTTAACTTCAATGATCTTGATTTACTACTTGGCTAGCCAGGAGGAGGATTCAATTGTTGTATAATATATACAATATCAGCATACCAAGGAGATAAAGAAAATGTTTCAGCTATCCTAGGTAATGTTTCAGTAGTTTGTTCATCAGACAGTCTAGCAATGAAGTATATGTCTAAGTCATGAAGATTAGAATCTTCCATCATATTTGATATGCCTTGTCCTTTGATTAATTTTTTGGGCTTAATCTCCAAATCATATTCTAGCAAGGCAACAATCCATTTACCTCTACGACCTTCTGGATCATTCTCTTTGAGTACTTATTCAACAACAACATTTGGCACATAAGTAATGACATGGAAATGTAAAATGTACACTCTGAAATCCTTCAATTCTTTGACTAATGATAAAGATTGTTTCTCAATGATATTGTACTTTAAGGCAACATCTCTTATTGTTCTGCTAAAGAAAGCAATGGGTTGTTCTTTATTTTGATTTTTATTTTTCATTAAAACATTAGCAAGTGTATGCCCTGAAGAAAATGAAAAAAATATAAAATCAAGTGTATAGTCTGGGCTAATAAGAGTGGGAGCATGAGATAGAGCTAACTTGACTTCATTAAATGACTTCTTTACTTCCTCAAACCATTTTACTTCAATATATTTCTTCAACATGTTAGTAATCTGCCTCAAATGTTCTGCAATATTGGGAACAAATCTTCTCATAAAATTAATTTTTCCATTGAAAGATTGAATCTCCTTTTTTCTCATAGTATGATATAAGTTCAGAATTGCTTCAATCCTTGAAGGATATACTCTTACGCCATATTTAGATATAATATGTCCCAGTAATTTACCTTCTTCCATAGGAAAAAGGATCTTCTTTAGATTTAATGAAATACCAAACTTTCTGCATCTTTGAAAAACTGTCTTTAAATGCTGCAAATGGTGCTCATCTATCTTTGAGAAAACAATGAAATCATCAAGGTAAAAGACCAAAAACAAATATTTTTCATTGGAAAAAGCAATATCCATTTCTCTTTGAAACTTTTTCCCTGCATTCTTCAAACCAAAGGGAATTTTGACATACATGAAAGTACCCCAAGGTGTGGTGAAAGCTATATTTTCTTGATCATCTAGGTGAACAAGAATCTGATTGTATCCTGAGTATCCATATAGCAAAGAAAGTAAAGATCATCCAACTACCCTTTGCAGAATGTTGTCCATTTTTGGTAGTGGGTAATTTTATTTTAATGATACTTTGTTCAGATTTCGAAAATCAATGCACAATTGAATTTCTCTTGTCTTATTTCTCAAAGGCACTAGATTAGGCATCCAATCTAAAAAACAGATAGGAACAATTATTCCAACTGTGAATAACCTGTTTACTTCCTTCTGAATAGAAGGCAACAATTTTGGATTCATCCTTATAAGCTTTTGGAGAAATAGTTTTTGATCTGGCTTCAAATGGATAGTGTGCTGAATAATGATTTTATCATAGACCTTCAAATCTAAATATTCCAAACAAAATACATCTCAAAATTGAGACATAAGTATAGCATACTTATATTTAATTTCTGGACTCAAGGATTTTGAAATCTGTACCATATTTGGATTTTCGGAAGTGTGAATATTTCCACTCCCACTTCTATTGGTGACATAATAGGCTTTCTTGTAACATCATCCTGGTCAAAAAGTTCTTCCAAAGGTATCAAACCTTTTGGAATAGAATTGTCCTTAATTTGTAGTACTTGCATCTCTGTAGCATGAATTTCTTGGTCATCTATTTGGGCATTGATGAATTCTTCTTCTGTCTGTAAGAAGTTATTGGTTTGCTCATCATTTTGAAACACTTTCCAATATTTAACATTATTAGGGACAATAGGATGATGTTTGAAATTTATTTCATATTTTTTGTTTTGATACAGTGGGATTTTGAACATACTAGCAGAAGAGGCAAGAGAATCAGCAATAACATTATTGTTTCTGGGAATTAATGACAAAGCATATTCAGGAAATGCTTTGAGGATATCTAGGATTGCATTTTGGTAAGCTCTAATTCTGGTGTGTTTGGTCTGATACTCTCCTTTGGCTTCTTTAATAACTAACTCAGAGTCACCATATACAGAAATTTTCTTTGCACCAAGCTTTCTTAAAATTTTAGGCCAGTAATCAAGGCTTCATATTCAACTTCATTATTTTTGCAGTCAAATGCTAGTTTGTAGGAAGACATTCTAACATTTGGAGGGATATCCAATTATTTATTTACTGGGTAGTGAATCCATATTATAATGCAGACACCTTCTTTTCCCATGGATCCATAAAAATCCATAGTCCAGAGGCTATTTTCTTTATCTGGAAGGTGAAAATCAAATGCCCAATTTTTTGTTTTTTGTTTTAGATACCTCTGTTGTATCCAATATTTCTGTTTTTTATATTGTTTTCTTGTCTTCTTCTTGAGGATATGTCTTCAATTCTAAACTATTTGGAACTATTTTAAAAAATTCTTCCTATGCCAATTCTAAAACATATTTTCAATTTTCTGGATTTTCTGATTTTTCTTCAATCAAAAACTCTGAAGATGTTGAGCAATATTCATTGAATAAAATAAAAGATTCTAAATTTGTATGTAAACCATGACTGGGATGATTTTTAGGCTTTTCTCTGGTACTGATCATATACTTCATCTTACTTTCTCTGTAAAGTTTCATGAATTGTCCAAAGATAGGAATTGTTGCATATGAAAAGTCAAGCTGCAATGTTCCCCTAATATTTTATCCCCATGATCTAGAAAGTAGCATTCCATACCTAGGTGGGATGTCAGCCACAACAACATCCATGTTGTGTAACCAGCTCCAAAAATAGAAGAAAAGAGATATGAACGCCTTAGAAATAAGCCACTCCGAGGGGGCAACCTCCAATACATTACATAAATGAACAATTCTTGGATGATATAATTTACAAAACCTCCTTTCTATATATAGGAGGCCATGGGGCCATAATGTAATCCTAGTGGGCCACAATGTAATCCTAGCCGACCTAACAATAATAATTTAAGGGCACAATAATAACAAAATGGGGGTTACAAGGGTACAATAATAACAATAAGGGGGTTACACTAACAATAATAAGGGAATATACTAGTGCTATAGGGACCTAACATGCCCCTCTCCTTCAAAAAAGTGTTGTCCTCAACGCTTGAGTAGCTCCGGGTGCTTCTGTATAAAATTCTCATCCTCCCATGTAGAATCTTCAGTGGGTAAGTTCTTCCACTTGATGAGATACTCTGAAATTGATCGATTCCGTAGCCGTCGAGTTCTTGTTTCCGTGACTGCTTCAGGTTCCAATATGATTTTTCCTTCCTCATCAAGTTCTGGCAATATTGTTTGAACTGGAAGATTTTCACCTATAACCTTCTTTAAGCATGAAACATGGAAAACTGGATGTACTCACGAAGAAGAAGGAAGCTCCAATTTGTATGCCATAGAACCAATCTTTTGCAACACCTTGTAAGGACCATAGTACTTTGGTGATAATTTATTATCCTTCTTAGCTTGCTCGAGGGACATTTGTTTGTATGGTTGTAGCCGTAAAAATACCCAATCTCCTACATCAAAACTTCTCTCGCTGCGATGTTGATCTGCCTGTTGTTTCATTCGATTTTGTGCCAAAATCAGGTTATCCTTTAAGAGTTGGAGAACTTCTTGCTGATGCTCGATGTGATCTTCCACTGCTTGAACCTTCGAATTTTCTCTTAAAGATGATGTGATGGATGATGGATGATATCCATAAAGTGCCATAAATGGGGTCATTTTTGCTGCAGTATGGAAGGAAGTGTTATACCACCATTCAGCGAGAGGTAACCATTTGACCCATTGTGTTTGTTTATCAGATACAAAACAACGAAGATATCCTTCCAAACATTTATTTACTATCTCAGTTTGACCATCAGATTGAGGATGATAAGATGAGCTAAGAGCTAATTGAGTACCCAAACAAGAAAATAACTCCGTCCAAAAATTTCCAGTAAAAATGGGATCTCTGTCGCTCACAATAACCCTTGGGCTTCCATGTAGCTTTTGAATTCTGTCCATAAATGTAGTAGCAATCGTACTTGCTTTAAATGGATGAGATAATGCACAAAAGTGTGCATACTTGGTAAGTCTATCAACTACCACCATGATGACACTCTTTCCTTCGGACTTAGGTAAACCTGTGATAAAATCCATTGAAATCCCCTCCCAACGTTGACTTGGAATGGATAAAGGTTGTAGAAGTCCCGGGGTCTTAATTGTCTCCACTTTATTCTGCTGGCAAACCAAACATTCCGCCACAAACTTTTGAATATCAGATTTAAGGCCATCCCAAAAAAATTCTTTCTTCACCCTGTGGTAAGTTTTAAAAATCCTGAGTGTCCTCCTAAAGGAGAAGTGTGCAATTCCAAAAGAATCTTTTGTTTTAGTTGGGAATTCTTACAAAGATATAAGCGATCTTTGTACCATAAGGAATCATTTTTCCAACTAAATGTATCAGATGTACTAGGATCTTGCCGCAAATTTTGAATGAGTATCCATACATCTTTGTCCTTCTTCCATTCATCTCTTGCTTCAGTTATCCAATCTGGTTGGATAATAGAAATGGCACAAAGCAATGCTTCCACCTCTTCATTATTTCTTGAGAGTGCATCCGCAACAACATTAAGCTTTCCTTTTTTGTAGATTATTTCAAAGTCATAACCCAACATCTTTGTGACCCATTTTTGCTGCTCTTCTGAAGATAGTCTTTGTTCCAAAAAGTGTTTATGACTATCATGATTAGTTTTTACCTTGAAGTGTCTTCCCATTAGGTAAGTTCGCCATTTCTTTAGTGCATGCAGTATTGCTAACATTTCCTTCTCATAAATAGGTTTCTGTAAATACTTTCCTTTGAATGGACGACTTTCAAAAGCAATGGGTTTTCCTTCCTGCATTAAAACAACACCAATTCCATTTCCTGAGGCATCACATTCCACAATAAAGGTTTTTGTGAAGTCTGGCGTAGCTAAGACAGGCGCTAGGCACATTGCCTCTTTAAGATGTTCAAAAGCCTTAGTTGCTTCAGGAGTCCATGAAAATACATATTTCCTCAATAATGTTGTTAGAGGTGCTGCTATTCTCCCATAATTCTTAACAAACTTGCGATAATACCCCGTTAACCCGAGAAATCCTCGCAACTGCTTTATGGTTGTGGGGACTTTCCATTCCTTAATGGCTTTAATTTTGTTAGGGTCTACTTTAACACCCTCGTGAGATACAATATGACCCAGATATTCCACCTCTTGTACTCCAAAGAAACATTTGGATTTTTTTGCATATAATTGTTTCTCCCGCAATAGTTTGAGCACCCTGTCAACATGTTCAACATGATCCTTCCAAGACCTGCTGTAGATTAGTATATCATCAAAAAATACTAGCACAAATTTTCTAAGGAAGGGTTTGGAAATGGAATTCATCAACCCTTGAAATGTAGAAGGTGCATTGGTAAGGCCAAAAGGCATGACCAAAAATTCATAATGACCCTCATGAGTTCGAAATGCTATTTTTGGAATATCTTCAGTCTTCATTCTAATTTGATGATATCCCGAACGAAGATCCAACTTGGTAAAATAAATTGCTCCATGTAATTCATCCAATAATTCATCAATCACAGGAATGGGAAATTTATCTTTAATGGTGAGCTTATTAAGCTCCCTATAATCCCGACACATTCGCCATGATCCATCCTTCTTGTGTACCAATACTACAGGAGCAGAGAAAGAACTTTGACTAGGTTGAATTATACCCGCCTCTAACATTTCTGCAATCATACGTTCAATTTCGCTCTTTGGAAGTAAGGATATCTATAAGGCTTGATGTTTGGAGGAACACTTCCTGGAATCAAATGAATAGCATGATCATGATCATGAATAGGTGGGAGTCCTTTGGGAGTTTCAAACACCTTGGAATGATTGTCCAAGACTTGTTGGAGATCTGCAGAAATAGATGATTTTGATGTCTGAACTTCTAGTGAGCATAATTGTGCAATTACGCCTCGTTGTTCTTTCTTTAGAAGCTTTGTCATGACATTAGAGCTTATTATCCTTCCTGGCTTCCCTTCAATACCCCGTAATTTGACTTCCTTTCCTTCGGAAAAAAATTTCAAGAAAAGTTCTTGAAAATTAAAAGCTACCGTCCCCAAAGATTGTAACCATTGTACTCCTAGTACAACATCAGCACTTCCCATAGGAATGGAAAGCATTGGACTAGTCAATACATATTCCCCCATGGTTAGCTTGATATTATGGCATTTTCTAGAGCAATTTATAGTTCCTCCATTTGCAACCATCACTTGACATTCTGGTGCTGGGTATAGGAAACAATTTAATTCCTTGGCTACCTTACAATGAATAAAATTATGGGTGCTACCTGAATCAATCAACACTATTACCTTTTTCTTCTTGATCTGTCCTGCTATCTTGAGAGTTTGAGGAGTGGTAATTCCTGCCAGTGCATTACATGATATGGTCGGATTCATTTCTTCCTCTTCTATGGTTGGTTCCTAGTGTATATCCTCTTCTTTTTCATTTTCTTCTTCTTCTTCACAATCTATGTAAAATAATTTCTTTTCAACACACTTATGACCTTTAGTGTATTTGCTATCACAACTGTAGCAAAGCCCTTTTGCTCTTTTTTCTTCCAATTGTTGTGGTGTCAACCTCGTAGGTTGTGGAAATCTAGGCGTAGCAACACTTCCTTCTTTATAGAATTGAGTGGTAGGCTTCCTTGTCGCCATAATTTTACATTCAACTTTTCTTGCCAACCCGAATGCCTTCTCCAATGAATCAGGTTCCAAAACGCGAACTTCATGTTGGATGTTATCCTTTAAAGTGCCTATGAAGAGATCAATCCTGTGTTCCTCTGGAATATCAGTTACCCTTATATTCAATTTTGGAAGTCCTCAATGTGCTGCCCCACTAAACCCTTTTGTTTGAGATTTATCAATTGGCTAAAGAAGGTGTTGCTCTTTGTATCCTCATAATGTGCTATCATTTCCTCCGTAAAAATTCACCAAGTGACAATTTTTTTACGGGAGCAAAGCCATCGATACCATACAAATGTATTTTGTTCTAAATGTAAAGTTGCAATGCGTACCTTTTGTGTGTTTTGTACATTATGGAGATCAAAATATTGCTCCATCTGTAGTATCCATGTTACAGAATCCTTTCCATCAAAATTCCTCATATCCATTTTTGGAATATGGTGGTTCTTCCCGCCAACATTAGAGTTTATCAAATCACAATTAACATTGATTTTGTTCTCATCATGAGGTTCTTCTACTATCTTTTCACCATTAGGAAACCGTTCTTGTATCAACTTTGTAAAACCTTCGATGTATGTTTTTAGATCATTCTTCATGTTTTCCATCTTAGCTTCCATGCCATCCATCTTCTCTTCCACACCTTTCTTCAAAACCTCCATTTCATTTTTTGTTGCTCTTTGCGTGAGTGAAATTTGTTGCACTTGCTCTTGTAATTTTGATAGATCATGTTGCAATTCTTCATCTTCATGAGTCATAGTAGACCCTTCTGAAGGATTAATGGGTGTTGAATTATTTTTACGAGGCATATTTTAGAACCCAATACTGATATGCCCTTGGAATCAATTCAAATTGATTCTTCTAACAAGACTTATGCAATTCGGAAAAAAAATACACACCTTTTTCTTGCTTTTGAGGAGCTCGATATTGAAATTAGATTATATCTATAATTGAAAATCTTCAATATCTTAAATTCAACCCTGTAGTAGCCCTTTGAAGCTTCTTTCAACTGCCATAGGTCTGACCTAATTTGGATTCTTCAAGGAAAAGTTTTTTCCAATCTCCCACAATGACCTAATTCTGGACTGGTTCAGTAGAGCAAACTTGTACGACTTGCCACGTGTCACTGGTTTTTCATTTGTCTTTGAAATTGATAGCCAAGAAACTACAGTCTGTGTACTTGTGACCAATTTTTACGGCACTCAAATCCACTGCCCAGAGAGAGAGTTATTGAACTTTTCCCACGATCACCTCTTTGAGATGCAATTCTGGAGCCTGAAAAAGCACTACCTTCCACAGATCATATCTCCGAAAATATTGCGAACCAAGCTCTGAAATTTTTTGACGAATTTCCTTAGGATTTCAGCTTCGCACCATATGAATTTCAGATTCTGAACCTTCGTAGAAATTTTGTTATAGGGAAAATTCCACGATGACCTGTTTAGGAGCTTGAAAAAAGACCTAACTTCCACAGATGATATCTCTGAAAATATTGCGAACCAAGCTCTGAAATTTTTAGAAAAGCTTCCTCAGGATTGCAGCTTCACACCCTAAAAATTTCAGCTTCTGAAACGTCGTATAAAAAAAGTTATAGCGAAAATTCCACGATGACCTGTTTGGAGCAACGAAACCCTAGAATCCCAAGGCTCTGATACCAAATGTTGTGTAACCAACTCCAAAAATAGAAGAAAAGAGATATGAACGCCTTAGAAATAAGCCACTTCGAGGGGGAAACCTCCAATACATTACATAAATGAACAATTCTTGGATGATACAATTTACAAAACCTCCTTTCTATATATAGGAGGCCATGGGGCCATAATGTAATCCTAGTGGGCCACAATGTAATCCTAGCCGACCTAACAATAATAATTTAAGGGCACAATAATAACAAAATGGGGGTTACAAGGATACAATAATAACAATAAGGGGGTTACACTAACAATAATAAGGGACTATACTAGTGCTATAGGGACCTAACAATCCATAAGGACATTATTGGCTAGAATTTTTTCTAATGAGACCACTAAAACCTTGATAAGACCAAGACATTTCACTCTCCCTGAATCAAATGAATAGAGATCATTGTAAGGTCTTGTGATGTCTAGTCCTAATTTGTCCATAATGACTTTAGGAATGAGGTTGTGGGATGCTCCAGAGTCAAGAATTTCATTATGAAGAATAAAATCATGGATTTTGAGGTTTAAGTAAAAGGGAGGAACTTCACTATCTTATGATTTTCCATCAACGTCAGGACCAAAATGAAGCTCAGGATGATCATCACTCAAGTTAACCATATCAGATGTTTTATCAACTCTAATCAGGTTAGTAACTTGAAAATTATACTAATCATTCTTCACTATCTCAGTCAGAGGAATAAATACCTTCAATTTAGAAATTTCATTTTCAAGGGAAAAATGAGCAGGATGCTTATCTACCTCTTTCAATGATGGTTCTTTCTTTTCAGGTGGTTCTTTGGATGGAGAAAATTTCTTATGTCCTCCTTCTTGAACTTCTTGATATTTTCTTTGATTACTGGTGGATGCTTCATTAGCTTTGGCAGAGGTAGAAACATCAGGTGTCGTTTCTTTGCTTCTATTTGGAACAACAACTTCTTTTTGCTGAGTATTGGTTTGAAAGTTCTACTTCTTTTGATTGGAAATTAGAGGAACATTTCTACTCCTCAAACCATACTACCTTTGAAATTTGGTGAGGGAATTTTGATATCCTCTATGATAATCTTCAGTTCACACTAAGTCTTCATTTGAAATGGCATATTTTTGGTCTTCTGATGCACAAATTTCTGCAGAATACTGATCTTCTTCAGTAAGGAAGGAAGGTTGTTGATTTTCCTCAAATAAGTGGATTTCCCCAGAAATTTCTTCTTCATCATATTCATCAGGGCCTTCAGTATAATTTTGCTAGAATGGTGTCCAAAATTTTTGTTGACTTTGTGGATCTTGACCCCTCTGTTCCCTTTGTTTGATCCTGTATTGGGGTTGCCGATTTTGACCCCTAAAATTGGGATTTCCTATAGAAGTTTCAGCTTGTCAATCAGCATTGGACATCCTATCCATCATTTTCTCCATTGCTTTGATTACAGTATCAATTTTTCCTTCTAATGAAGTGGATGCTTCTTCTTTTATTGTGACTCTTTTCTCTATTTTTACCTTAGACGTTTTAATAATCAAATTGGCCTCTACACTCACTACATTTCTTTACATTTCTTCCAAAGTTGATGGGTTTATCTCCCTCAGCTGATAGGCCATATCAAGGTAAAAACCATTAGGATAATGGATTAAAGAAAGGCTTGGGGGAGGCTTAATATTATTAGGAATTTAATTATAGATCTTGTTAAATATAGCTATGAATTTTTGAACAGATTCATTTGTATTCCTTTTCAGTGCATTATATTAAGCTAGAATTTGTAGTGGAATTTTATTCTCTTCCCATTTTTCCATGAATAAATCAATTAGCTGTTGTGAGGTACCAATTGTACCAATTCCAAGAGATAAAAACCATTTCCTTACTTCTCTAGAAAAAATTTGAGAAATAATACGCATCTTAGCATTATCGTTGTCAATTTCTTCAAAGTCTATAAAATCAATTACTTTAGCCACATGATGATAGGTTGTAATTTCTGATGTTCCATCAAAGAGAGGTAGCCTCTGACCATAGTTTTGAGGTAGATCAGTAAGCTGACCTGTTAGAATTAGTGGAGAAAATTTGGCCATTGTTAATGGAGGAGGTGGTGGAGGTGTGAATTGTGGTGTGGATTGAATAGAAGTTTGTTTTCTGCAGAGAATTATTTTTCTATTTTCTCAAAATACTTTCAGGATTAGTTACCAGTGGTGATGGATTAGGGTCATGGTTTGACTTGGTATATATTTTTGGAGCCAGCTTAAGATCATAATTATATTTTGGCTCAGGTTTTGACTTCAGTCTATTCAGAAAAAATCTTCCCAAGGAATATTTAGCAATCGTTCCCTAGAAACGACGCCAGAAATGTTATCACTCTCCCCAACTTCCTAGGCTGAAAATACGATTGAAGAGAGGTAACCAAAAACCAAATTTTAGCTAGGTAACTAGCCCTACCTAACTACAGAGGCTCTCTCTATGTCACTTTTAAAAGTATTCAATTTAAGGCTGAGTACTAGATTTTAGGCTAGATATAAGTTAATATTTTTGAAATTTGTTTTATAATTTGTTTGCTGGATAAAAATAATGATTAGTGAAACTAAATCTAATTTCAAACACAGAATTGCAGAGAATAAAATAATGGAAGGTAGTTAGTATTATTAAGCACAATTAAGTTTTCGTTGTGTATATGATGATAGAAAATGTAGGAAAATAAATGAGCATATAACATGAATTCATTCTTCAGAAGAAATGCACATTTGTGAAAACCTTAATAAACAAAGCATATTATTGATTTCTATTTAGAAACTAGTAAGATTTTCATACATAAGCTGACATGAAAGTGAAATAACAAAGAGGAAAACACAATTCTCAAAAGAAATACCACATGAATCTCACAATATCTGCTGCAGCTTCTTTGATTTCATTAAAGTGTACAAAAGCTCCACAGTAATACACAGAGTTATCAAAACTCAAATTATCCAACCAACCTAGAAAACTTCATACAATGAAGTTTTTATAGAAAAAATATTTTACAAAAAATTACATTAAATGCTATCATAACAAATAGCGCTTTATTTTCCAAACTAGACTCCAACTGTAACATGGAAATAAAGTCGATTTGATGTGTTGGTGCTGCTCTAACAGAAAATGGTTGCTGAAAGGAGAGAATTGTGGACTGCGCTCGCTATCAATTGATTGATGATCTTGCAAAGGTCTAATTTTCTATTTTACCATTTACTCCTAAAATTCACACAATTTTCCCCATGTTTTTTCATCTAATATGGTCAATTTCATTAACTTATGGTAAAATTCATCCATTTCAATGTAATTGGAAAACATTGGCCTCACCACGAAAACATGTTTTATGTCATACTATACAAAAATATCATTGCTCAGTGTTCCCAACAACGCCCTTCATGTCATTGTGCCTTTGATGTTTGGAAATTTGGTAGTATCTCTATAAATTTATTTAAGGCTTCTCCAACAATATTCTTTGGTCATCAATTTTTCATTGATTACAAATAGAGAATGCAATCCTTTCTGTGTCAGAGGCTCTATTTTGCTGAAAAATATCTGCATTGTGATTTCCAGACTGTGACACTTCTCCTCACGCTGAAAAATTAAATTCTTCTTTATGAGACCCTTATTTACCTCTAGGATTGTTGTTGTCCGATCATCTACGCCCAAATCATCCATCTCATACATGGTCTTTGAATTCAGAAATTTGCTAATGTTGTTTTTTGTAGAAGGCTTATCTCCAAGTTGTGCTTTAATTGTTGCAATGGCCTCATTTGCTTTTTGTATCAACTCATTTTATTCAAATATAATTTTTATACTTGGCCAAATTTCATTAATATATTCCATAATATCTTCCGAGATTATTTCTTTTACTTGGCCCAAAGTGTTTCCAATGGTTGATTCCTTTTGTTTTTTTTGCAACCTTGTTAGGTCCCTATATTACTAGTGTAGTCCCTTATTATGTTAGTGTAGCCCCCTTTATTGTTATTATTGTACCCCTGTAACCCCCATATTTTTATTATTGTGCCCTTACATTATTATTGTTAGGTTGGCTAGGATTACATTGTGGCCCCACTAGGATTACATTGTGGCCCCATGGACTCCTATATATAGAAGGAGGTTTTTTTCATTTGTATCATCCAAGAATTGTTCATTTATGTAATGTATTGGAGGTTTCCCCCTTGAAGTGGCTCATTTCTAAGGCTTTGATATCTCTTTTCTTCTATTTTTGGAGCTGGTTACACAACATTTGGTATCAGAGCTTTGGATTCTAGGGTTTCGCTGCTCCAAACAGGTCATCGTGGAATTTTCGCTATAAATTTTTTTTATACGAAGTTTTAGAAGCTGAAATTTTTAGGGTGTGAAGCTGAAATCTTGAGAAAGCTTGTATAAAAATTTTAGAGCTTGGTTCACAATATTTTCAGAGATATGATCTGTGGAAGTCAGGTCTTTTTTCAGGCTCCTAAACAGGTCATCGTGGCATTTGTGCTATAAATTTTTTTCTACGAAGGTTCAGAATCTGCAATTCATATGGTACGAATCTGAAATCCCGAGGAAATTCGTCAAAAAATTTCAGAGCTTGGTTCGCAATATTTTTGGAGATATGATCTGTGGAAGGTAGTGCTTTTTCAGGCTCCTGAATTTCATCTCAAAGAGGTGATCGTGGGAAAAGTTCAATAACTCTCTCTTTGGGGATTGGATTGGAGTGCCGTAAAAATTGGTCGCAAGTACACGGACTGTAGTTTCTTGGATATAAATTTCAGAGACAAAGGACAAAACAGTGACACGTGGCAAGTCGTACAAGTTCGCTCTACTGAACCAGTCCAGAATTAGGTCATTGTGGGAGATTGGACACAAATTTGTCTTGGAGAATCCAAATCAGGTCAGACCTATGGTATTTGAAAGAAGCTTCAAAGGGCTACTATAGGGCTGAATTTCAGATATCGAAGATTTTCAATTACCGAGATAATTCAATTTCAATATCGAGCTCCTTAAAGCAAGTAAAAGGTGTGTATTTTTTTTTCCGAATTGCATAAGTCTTGTTTGAAGAATCAAGTTGAATTGATTCCAAGGGCATCTTGTAGAATAGATATCAATATTGGATTCGAAAATGGCCCCTAAAAAGAATTCAACACCCATTAAGCCTTCAGAAGGCTCTACTATGACTCATGAAGATGAAGAATTGCAACATGATCTATCAAAATTACAAGAGCAAGTGCAACATATTTCACTCTCGCAAAGAGCAAAAAAAAATGAAATGGAAGTTTTGAAGAAAGGCATGGAAGTGAAGATGGACGGTTTGAAGAAAGGCATGGAAGCTAAGATGGATGGCGTGGAAGCTAAGATGGATGTCATGGAAGTGGACATGAAAGAAAACATGGAAAACATGAAGAATGATCTAAAAGCATACATGGAAGGCTTGATGACAAGCTTAAAACAAGAAATGATTCCTAATGGCGGAAATATAGTAGAAGAACCTCATGATGAGAACAAAATAAATGTTAATTGTAATTTCATAAACTCTAATGTTGGCGGGAAGAACCACCATATTCCAAAAATGGATATGAGGAAGTTTGATGGAAAGGATCCTGTAACATGGATACTACAGATGGAGCAATATTTTGATCTCCATAACGTGCAAAACACAAAAAAGGTACGCATTGCAACTTTACATTTGGAACAAAATACATTTGTATGGTATCGATGGCTTTGCTCCCGTAAAAAAATTGTCACTTGGTCAATTTTTACGGAGGAAATGATAGCACATTATGAGGATACAAAGAGCAATACCTTCTTTAGCCAATTGATAAATCTCAAACAAAAGGGTTTAGTGGGGCAGCACATTGAGGACTTCCAAAAATTGAATATAAGGGTAACTGATATTCCAGAGGAACACATGATTGATCTCTTCATAGGCACTTTAAAGGATAACATCCAACATGAAGTTCACGTTTTGGAACCTGATTCATTGGAGAAGGCATTCAGGTTGGCAAGAAAAGTTGAATGTAAAATTATGGCGACAAGGAAGCCTATCACTCAATTCTATAAAGAAGGAAGTGTTGCTACGCCTAGATTTCCACAACCTACAAGGTTGACACCACAACAATTGGAAGAAAAAAGAGCAAAAGGGCTTTGCTACAGTTGTGATAGCAAATACACTAAAGGTCATAAGTGTGCTGAGAAGAAATTATTTTACATAGATTGTGAAGAGGAAGAAAAAAATGAACAAGAAGAGGATATACACCAGGAACCAGCCCTAGAAGAGGAAGAAGTGAGTCTGACCATATCGTGTAATGCATTGGTGGGAATTACCACTCCTCAAACTCTCAAGATAGAAGGACATATCAAGAAGAAAAAGGTAATAGTGTTGATTGATTCAGGTAGTACCCATAATTTTATTCATTGTAAGGTAGCCAAGGAATTGAATTGTTTCCTATACCCAGCACCAAAATGTCAAGTGATGGCTGCAAATGGAGGAACTATAAATTGCTCTGGAAAATGCCATAATATCAAGCTAACCATGGGGGAATATGTATTGACTAGTCCAATGCTTTCCATTCCTATGGGAGGTGCTGATGTTGTACTAGGAGTACAATGGTTACAATCTTTGGGGATGGTAGCTTTTAATTTTCAAGAACTTTTCTTTAAATTTTTTTCAGAAGGAAAGGAAGTCGAATTACGGGGTATTGAAGGGAAGCCAGGAAGGATAATAAGCTCTAATGTCATGACAAAGCTTCTAAAGAAAGAACAACGAGGCGTAATTGCACAATTATGCTCTCTAGAAGTCCCGACATCAAAATCATCTCTTTCTGTAGATCTCCAACAAGTCTTGACAATCATTCCAAGGTGTTTTAAACTCCCAAAGGACTCCCACCTATTCGTGATCATGATCATGCTATTCATTTGATTCCAGGAAGTGTTCCTCCAAACATCAGGCCTTATAGATATCCTTACTTCCAAAAGAGCGAAATTGAACGTATGATTGCAGAAATGTTAGAGGCGGGTATAATTCAACCTAGTCAAAGCTCTTTCTCTGCTCTTGTAGTATTGGTACACAAGAAGGATGGATCATGGCGAATGTGTCCAGATTATAGGGAGCTCAATAATCTCACCATTAAATATAAATTTCCCATTCCTGTGATTGATGAATTATTGTATGAATTACATGGAGCAATTTATTTTACCAAGTTGGATCTTCGTTCAGGATATCATCAAATTAGAATGAAGACTGAAGATATTCCAAAAACAACATTTCGAACTCATGAGGGTCATTATGAATTTTTGGTCATGCCTTTTGGCCTTACCAAGGCACCTTCTACATTTCAAGGGTTGATGAATTCCATTTTCAAACCTTTCCTTAGAAAATTTGTGCTAGTATTTTTTGATGATATACTAATCTACAGCAGGTCTTGGAAGGATCATGTTGAACATGTTGACAGGGTGCTCAAACTATTGCAGGAGAAACAATTATATGCAAAAATATCCAAATGTTTCTTTCGAGTACAAGAGGTGGAATATCTGGGTCATATTGTATCTCACGAGGGTGTTAAAGTAGACCCTAACAAAATTAAAGCCATTAAGGAATGGAAAGTCCCCACAACCATAAAGAAGTTGCGAGGATTTCTCGGGTTAACAGGGTATTATTTCAAGTTTGTTAAGAATTATGGGAGAATAGCAGCACCTCTAACAACATTATTGAAGAAAGATACATTTTCATGGACTCCTGAAGCAACTAAGGCCTTCGAACGTCTTAAAGAGGCAATGTGCCTAGCACCGGTCTTAGCTACACCAGACTTCACAAAAACCTTTATTGTGGAATGTGATGCCTCAGGAAATGGAATTGGTGCAGTTTTAATGCAGGAAGGAAGACCCATTGCTTTTGAAAGTCGTCCAATCAAAGGAAAGTATTTACAAAAACCTATTTATGAGAAGGAAATGCTAGCAATACTACATGCACTAAAGAAATGGCGAACTTACCTAATGGGAAGACACTTCAAGGTAAAAACTGATCATGATAGTCTTAAACACTTTTTGGAACAAAGTGTTACACTAAAAAATGTCACCCTGACATTCTGCTGACTGTATGAGCTCATTGACACTCATACTTACCTCCTTTGCAAGTCTTACAACCTTTGTTACTCATTCCAAGCCCTGAAACTGGAGGAAAAACCCTTAAAACTCAAAAAAGCCTTGGGTACGCAGTTAATATGAGACTTACCTACATTTTTAGCTAGGGTACGCAGGTAATGTGAAGAGGAACTGCGTTCTAGAACGCAATTTTCCAGTGTTATGCCTGCGGACTTCCTGTAAAGTCAAAAAAGCGCGAAATTAAACTGAAAAAGTTGATTTTTGGTCAATTCTGGAAGGTTCTAGATGAGATTTTTTGGGGATGAGTACGCTTTAGTAAGGTGCATGTATCCCACACCTTAAGGAACTAATCCCTTGATGTGAGGAGCCTATCCCTTTGAAGGAGGATTCTATCCCTTTAAAGGTGGAATCCTTACCTCTTCATCTGCTCTATAAAAGGAGGCATTGGGTAGTCTCAAGGGGTTAACAAGATTGGTGAAGAAAACTAATGGAGAATTGAAGAGGTCAAGCTTTATGTGTGATTGAGTTGAAGTGCTGTTGAGATTTAGACTTTTTTCTGCTGAGCTTTTGAGAGGAAAGATCACATACCTCTTTGTGCTCCTGAAAAAAGAGTGCAAGACTTATCAAAGTAGAGGAGACTCCTGCTTCGGACCCCGAGAAGGCCTTTCGAACATCAAGGCTAAGGTTGTAAGGTTATTCTATATATTTTAATATTAATACAATCAAGTTCTGTTTTTCTCAATAAATTGTCGTTCGATTGTTTAATTCAATAAGCTGTCGTTTGATCGTTTATTTCATAGATTCCTTGATCACTATGATAGGTATGTTTTATGATTATTTGTTATACATGTGCTATTAATATTTTCTTGTTTGTGATTTCAGATCAATGAAAGATGATAGTTTCTTGCGACAAAAGAGCTCTTGTTGCGACGAAGGATTATTGATGCGATGAAAGAACTACGACTACAAATAAGCATTTGGATCTAAGGTAGGATCGACACCTTCATAGCATTTATTTGTAAAACGAATATATTTATAGAAATACAAACTTAGTTGTTCGTTTGTTGCTAGATTGTCTTCTGACACTAGGGAGATCGGTCTTGTCCGCAAGAACGATTTATCCGGCCAACACAAAGACTATCGTCAGAAGAGCAACAAAAATGGGTCACAAAGATGTTGGGTTATGACTTTGAAATAATCTACAAAAAAGGAAACCTTAATGTTGTTGCAGATGCACTCTCAAGAAAGAATGAAGAGGTGGAAGCATTGCTTTGTGCCATTTCTATTATCCAACTAGATTGGATAACCGAAGCAAGAGATGAATGGAAGAAGGACAAAGATGTATGGACACTCATTCAAAAGTTGAAGCAAGATCCTAGTACATCTGATACATTTAGTTGGAAAAATGATTCCTTATGGTACAAAGATCGCTTATATCTTTGTAAGAATTCCCAACTAAAAACAAAAGATTCTTCTGGAATTGCACACTTCTCCTTTAGGAGGACACTCAGGATTTTTAAAAACTTACCACAGGGTGAAGAAAGAATTTTTTTGGGATGGCCTTAAATCTGATATTCAAAAGTTTGTGGTGGAATGTTTGGTTTGCCAGCAAAATAAAGTGGAAACAATTAAGACCCTAGGACTTCTACAACCTTTATCCATTCCAAATCAACGTTGGGAGGAGATTTCAATGGATTTTATCACAGGTTTACCTAAGTCCGAAGGAAAGAGTGTCATCATGGTGGTAGTTGATAGACTTACCAAGTATGCACACTTTTGTGCATTATATCATCCATTTAAAGCAAGCACAGTTGCTACTACATTTATGGACAGAATTCAAAAGCTACATGGAAGCCCAAGGGTTATTGTGAGCGACAGAGATCCCATTTTTACTGGAAATTTTTGGACGGAGTTATTTTCTTGTTTGGGTACTCAATTAGCTCATAGCTCATCTTATCATCCTCAATCTGATGGTCAAACTGAGATTGTAAATACATGTTTGGAAGGATATCTTCGTTTTTTTGTATCCGATAAACAAACACAATGGGTCAAGTGGTTACCTCTTGCTGAATGGTGGTATAACACTTCCTTCCATACTGCAGCAAAAATGACCCCATTTATGGCACTTTATGGATATCATCCACCATCCATCACATCATCTTTAAGGGAAAATTCGAAGGTTCAAGCAGTGGAATATCACATCGAGCATTAGCAAGAAGTTCTCCAACTCTTAAAGGATAACTTGAATTTGGCACAAAATCGAATGAAACAACAGGCAGATCAACATCGCAGCGAGAGAAGTTTTGATGTAGGAGATTGGATATTTTAAATGCTACAACCATACAAACAAATTTCCCTCAAGCAAGCAAAGAAGGATAATAAATTATCGCCCAAGTACTATGGTCCTTACAAGGTGTTGCAAAAGATTGTTACTATGGCATAAGATCGTGGAAATGGCATACAAATTGGATTCAATTAGCTTTTTAGCTCTCTGTGCTTCAGTTGCATTTTAAATTTCATATTTAAACTTCTGATATTGTAGCAATTGTACTTGGTCTTGTAGTTTCTTTATCTCTTCTTCCTCAATTGAAATATTCTGTACTGCTTTAGTGAGCTGCTCAACTCCATCTGCAGTACTTGATGTAGAAGGTTTGGCTGTAGGAATAACTACAAGAGGCACTGCTTCTAAAGGAAATTTAGATGTCTTTGATGTTTGTTCCTTTTCCTTTATCATTTTCTCCAATTATAATTCCATCTATTTTATTTGAGCATTCTCTTCCATAATCAGCTTCATCATTTTTGTTTTCTTGGATTCAGTCTCTTCAATGTCTTTTTCCAGAGGATCTTCTGTAGCTGGAATATTCAATTTCTTTCTTAATGCTGCTATGTCAGCATTTTTATTTTTTATGATTTCTTCTACTGCATTGAAATTGGAAGGATCATATCCAAATTTGATCACCAGTTCTTCTACAACTTTGATTCTTGTGTCTTTAGAAAATTAAGAAACTATCTCCATTTTCAGCTATGATTGGACATTAGCCAAAGAAACCTGAAATTTTGACAAACTCATAGTAGTGTTAGTGAGAGTGGATGAAATAATCTCACCAGTTTTTTTATGTAACTCCATTTGATCTATTGGATGTATCTACTTAGTATCAAATTCAAATGCATTATTTTTGTAGTCTACTTCTGACTTTGGCTGTGGAATTTGTGCTTGAAGAAAAGCAAGCTGCATTTTTCCCTTATCTGAATCAAAAGCTGAGAGCTAGGAGTTTGATTCCAAAACTGATTGTATGTACTGGTCTTCCACATTTCGTTCTTCAACTTTATCTCCCTGAAGGTATCAAATATATTCTTCTCCTTTTCCCCTGTAACAACTGTACTATTTTGAATGGATTGATGTTGATCTTGAGAAACTCCTGATGTAGTAGGAGTAGAAGTGTTTTGACCACCTGCCTGTGTGGAAGGAGGTGTCTCTTTGGTAATAATAATCACTTCTTCCTCTGAATCGTTGCTAAGATTTCATTTTGGATTGAGCTTTGTCTTCTTTCTATAATAGATTTTGAATTCTTTGCTGGATGGGTCAGTAATTGGAGATGAATGATCTTCTATGATTATTTTTCCTGCTCTCCTATGCAACAGGAGTCTGTACTACTAATGTAGACACTATTTTTCTTGAGCTTCATGTAAAGTACCTTTAGTCGATTCTTGATGATTCATATATCTCTCAATTTCAGGTTTTTGTGTGTGAAATTAAGGTGTATATTTTTTATCTACCCTTAGTTTTAGAACTAAAACCAATTGGATCATTTGGCCATGTGAAACTGAGGCTAAATTGCATCTCTTTGAACAATTTGTCTGCTTCTTCCCCTACTATCATGCTATTAAAGATAAAAGGTCATAACTATGTTTTGATTTTGAATTGGGACTTATTTCTAGTAGACACCAAATGTAATTCATCAGCATTAAGCATTTGTCTGATGTATTCTAATGAAAAAATACTCATTGGGAGGAATTTTGGAAATTTGTAAGGGGGAAGATCACATCCATAGATTCTAAGTTTTGTATAATTCTGATAGAGATACCAATATCCTGTTCTAGCTTGATCTAATAGTTGTAGCACTTTTCTGATTTCTTCACTAATCCTGGGCTCTATAGTGCTATTTAGTAAACTAAGTGTTGGGTGTAGAAACAATTCTACAAACTACTTATATGAATATTCCTTTTGTTCGTTCATCACTAATGAAGTCCAGAAAATAACTGATTTTTTATTTCCTTCCTCAACTAATTTCTGTAATGAAAACTTGAATTTGTATCCCTGAGAATATAAAAAAAATAAAATAACACATAGGCATGTTTGAATACCTCTTCAGTTGAGAATTTAACAAACTGATAATGAATGGAATCTACAATGAATTGACTGAAATTAAATATGATGGAGGGTTTGGAATCTGTGGAGAAAATGGACATGAATCCTATGATGGCTTCATCTATCCATCAGTCTGAATAATAACCAAGAATGTAAGAGATAACTGTGATGATTTGTTTGGCTCTTTCTGGGAAAGTGGATGATGGAAATGGAGGATTCTTCTTGGGTAATTGAGAATTTTCAGTCATAAACAGCTCAAGATTTTGAGCCCTTGTTTCAAAATCCAATTTCTGATATATTTCAATCAGTGCTTCTTGAGAAAATGGAGTGACATTCTCTGTGATTGGAGCTTGCATGATTTTTTCTATGGTTTGGGTAGTAATGGTTACTAAAATCTCTCCTGTAGGAGTGATAATATCTATTTCATTGGGCACATACCAAGCTTGGGATTTTCTGACAAATTCTGGGGCACTATGGATGTGAGGAAAGATATAACGTGGCAATTTTTAATCCCACAACCCTATATCATCAAATTTAGCAAGAAATTAATCATCTAACCAACAATACATTTCAAACAATTCAAGCTCACAGAGGGTTTCATAAATATTATGGTATCTGTCTTCTAATGGTATATGATGGAAGTCAATTTGAGGATGAAGTAGCAGACTTACTACTTCTTCTAGTCCTATTTTTCTTTGGAGGCTTGATTGGCTCTGTTTAAATGGCGGAGGAGGATTTTCTGATAGAGAAACGGAGGCCGAGACTGAGAGAAGGCTCTACAAATTGGAAGAATGTCAAAAGCCGCAAATTATGCTTTAGATAGTGGTAAAAAAAAATTCTGGAGTTCTGGAAATCTCTTGTGAATTTTTAACTGTCCTATACAGAGCAGAGTGAAAAATAAAATGAAGGTTTAAACAGGTTTAGGATTAATTTATAAACATTTGGGTTTAATTCTCATTGAAAGGGCACAGGTACGTTAGCCTTAATGGTTAGGATTGAATTTATTGGATTGGTTACATGAGCATGGGAGTTTATTTGATTGGACAGTGACACAGTCCATGTGTCATGACACAAATGGCGAGCGGGGTAGTGGTTTCATCTGGCGGATAAGCAAGATTTCAAAGGGGTCTATCGGTGGTAAATGGTTTTATGAAGGGGGGGTGAAAAATCACGTGATATTTCCACGTAGCTATGGGGTCAGGCTATGAAACCACCCTTTTCAGACCACCCCCACCCCCCCCCCCAAACTTTAAGTTTCAGATGACGAGGGGGGGTGAAATCATATAGGGGCTGTTGGATTTGATTATGCTGCGATGGATGAACGGTAAGATGAAAGGTAGTTAATATACAATAGATTTTAATGAATGGTGGGGTAAGGGTATAATAAATGCAATATTACTTGGATTTAGTGATGTGTAGGGGGTATGTAACATGTCAGACGGGTAGTGGAGGATGACGCATAGGATGAAACCTATGGTCATGCAAATGATTATTCCAGATTTTTGAAGAATAAACATACATAAAGCATGCAGTTTGAAATAATTTTCTCAGCAATGCTCTTCCTTTCTTCATGAATACAAAAATATAATATGATTTTTCTATGAAATTAATATTTTTATTAGGATTGTAAAAAATACAAGCTTACGCCTTTAACGAGACTTTGCGAATATAATGGAAGAAAAACTGCTTATTTGATAATGCAAATGTGAATATTTTCCATAGGTAGTTAAAAAACTATAATTGACCTATATGATATAAAAAGCCTGAATTTAGACCTCTAAATGGTGATGAAATTATGTGAAGGAGCAACATATCAAGATGAGACTTCTTCAATGACCAAAATTATTGCTAAAAAGTAACTGAAAAAGAAAAACATTTTGACTAATGACTTGATGGAAAATTTTCAAAAGAGCTATTTTTTATCAGTGATAAACTGACTCTAACAATATTGAAGAGTAGCAGTATCTTCAAACTCTTACTGTTATTCAACTTCATGGGATCCTGACTACTTTTGAGATGAGAAAAGAATGTTCGTCTGAAATCAAAGAAGCTGCTTTTAGAGCTATTGCAAAAGGAAAGGAGAAAGAAGAAAAAAATGAATCAGGGTATGTATCAGAAGAAGATGAGGTATATTTTGTAAATAAACTTCAACTTGGAACTAGAAATTTCAGAGGTACGCTCCTTTCAAATGTTTTGCTTGTGGAAGAGTGGGTCATTATGTTGTTAAATTTCCTCATAAATATAATCATGAAAAGGGAAAGGATTTAGCAAAAGGTAATAGGAGATGATTTATCAATAGAAAAACTTACTATACTCATGAAGATAGTGATGGCTTATCGAATAGTGAAGAAGAAGAATCTGATCAAGATATTATACTACTCATGGAATTTGAAAAATACACTAGTGAGGCTAAATAAAATTTTATGGATGCTTTAGAAGAAAATGACTTTGTTGAAGAAATCACTCAACTCAAAATATGTTTGGAAGAAAAAAAAATAGCCATAGATACTCTAAAGAATCAACTCATAGAAAAGGAGAAGCACAATGAGAAATTAGAATGTGGAATAGTAAGTCTAAGAAAGGAACTTGAGAAATTAAAAACTCTAAATCTTATATTTGCTAAAGGATCTGAAACCTTAGATGAAATAATCAAGGTTCAATGCTCTCCTCTTGTGAAGACAGTTCTTGGATATATTGGTGAATCTTCTCAGTCAGAAAAATCCTCAGCTACAAGCTATCTAAATGCAGCAAAAGCTAGCCAAAAAAGTTTCATCACTCAACAAAAGAACAAAGACGATACTCTGGTAAATCATGATTATTCTAATTCAAGGGTGAACAATAACCGAAGTATCAGTCAAAAGGTAAACAACACTAGAAGTTTCTATGATCACATAAATTTATTATTTAATGGAAAATGTTTCTCATGTCATAATTTTGGTCACAAATATGCTCAATGTGTTGCATACAAAACCATCATGACCAAAGAAACAAGAAAGAAAAGAAATGGGAGAGGAATAAAGAAGAATAGCTATAAAAAAATTTCTCCTCTTCAATACAAAATTGAATGTTCATTTTTAAATAACTTTGGACATGAAGAATTTGAATGCAGGAGTAAACTATAGCCAAAATAAGAAATATCCACAAGTTCTAAGGTATGGAGAAGGAAGTACTTACAATTTGAGAACTGCGGCATAGATTTATTTGCAGAAGGAGAAGAAAATAAATGGTACATTGACAGCAGATGATCAAAACACATTACATATGGAAAATATAAACTTATTTCATGCAATGCATTAGAAAAGGAAAAGAATGTCACTTTTTGAAATGACTCTCCTGCTATTATTAAGGGTAAGGGATTTGTTTTTCTAAAAGAAAAGGTTAAAGCTAACAAGGTTATGTATGTTGATGTATTAAAGCATAACTTGTTGAGTGTTATTCAAATGCGTGACCAAGGAAATGAAGTCGTCTTCCAATCAAAGGAGTGTGTGGTTCGCGAACTTGACACCGGAAAGACCGTAATAAAAGGAACAAGAACACCAAGCAGTCTGTATATATTTAAAGGTGGCCAAGAACAATCTTATCTAGGAAAAATTGTAGAAAATTGGTTACGGCACAAAATATTAGGACATCTGAGCTTTTCTCAAATAATCAAATCAAGCAAGCTCAAAGTTGTTTGTGATCTACCCAACATTACTTTACCAGAAAGTACCATATGCAAGTCATGCCAATTTGGTAAGAAAACCATGGTTTAATTTAATGCCAAAGAAGAATCAACAAGTAAGCCTCTTGAACTTATACATACTGATTTGTGTGGACTTGTAAGGAAAAATTCACCTCATGGAGAACTATATTATATCTTATTTATTGATGACTTTTCAAGAATGTGTTGGATCAGTTTATTGAAACATAAAGATGAAGCATTTGAAATTTTTAAGGTCTTCAAAGCTTTAGTTGAAAATGAATTAGATATAAAAATCAAATGTCTCAGATCTAACCGAGGAGGAGAATACATATTAGATGAATTCTTTGATTTCTGTGAACAATATGGCATAAAAAGACAATTTTATGTAGATGTAACTCCACGACAAAATGGTGTGGTGGAAAGAATGAACAGAATAGTTCAACAAATGGCTCGTGCTATGCTTGATGAATCTGGGACTCCTGACACCTTTTGGGGTGAATATTCTCATACTATAGTAAATATTCTCAACAAGGCTCATGTTCATGTAAATAGTGATAAAACTCCTTATGAACTCTGTTATGGTAATGCTCCCATTCTGAAGCACTTTAAAGTTTTTGGAAGAAAAAATTATTTAAAAAATAATGACGAAAAACTTGATAAGTTTGAAACTAGAGCAGCTGAAGGAATAATTTTTGGTTACTCTTCTAGAAGTAAAGAATACAAATGCTACGATAAGATACTTCAGAATATTATTGAATGTATTGATGTTGTGATTGATGAATCTCTCATAGCTCCCAAAATGGAAATAACAATAAGCAAGGATGATGATGATGAATGTTTTCCCTCATCAAATCCCAATAATATAGAAGAAGAACCTAATGAAGCATCAGAAGAAGATACATCAGAAATAGAAAATTCTCCATCTAGGTATGTTCAAAAGAATCATCCAGAATCTCAAATCTTGGGAGAAAAGGAATCTGGGGTACAAACAAGAAGAAAACTTGTAGGATCTCCTAGTTATATAGCACTTGTATCCACCATTGAAAAACAAAATGTAAATCAAGATAGTAAAGATGAATGTTGGATTTAGGCCATGAATGAAGAACTTGATCAAATTGAAAAGAATAATACTTGGGAATTGGTTCCAAGACCTCATGATAAAAATGTTATTGGAATAAAGTGGATACTCAAAAATAAGTTAAATGAAAATGGAGATGTAATTAGAAAGAAAGATAGACTTGTTTGTAAAGGGTATTCTCAACAAGAAGGTATATAATTTTAAGAAACATTTGCTGCAGTAGCTAGACTTGAAACCACAAGAATGTTTCTTGCATTCTCAAATTTTCAATAATTAAAAGTTTATCAAATGGATGTAAAATCAGCTTTCCTTAATAGTGATCTGGAAGAAGAAGTTTATATAGAACAACTAGAAGGATTCATTCTGGGAAATGATGAAAAACTTGTTTGAAAACTTAAAAATGCCCTATATCATCTAAAACAAGCCCTAAGGGCATGGTACTATCGTCTTGACAAATATATTCAACAACAAGGTTTCACAAAAGGATCTACAAACAATAACTTATACACAAAAATTGAAGATGATAAACTATTAATTATTGTTGTTTATGTTGATGACATCATTTTTTGGAGAAATGGAGAATCCACGAGTCAAAAAAATTATTTTGTTATGAAACAGGAATTTGAAATGCCTTTACTTGGGGAACTAACATATTTTATTGGCTTACAAGTGCAACAAGAAAAATATGTCATCTTTCTCTCACAAGAAAAATATCTCAAGTAGATTCTGAAGAAGTATGGGATGGAATATTGCAGACCCGTGAGCACTCCAATGGTAACCAGAAGTAACCTCAGTTCTCATGATGATTCTCCCATGGTAAAGAAACCAGAGTATAGATATATGATTGGAATTTTTCTTTATCTAACATGTAATAGAGTGGATATCATGCATGCAGTTGGGATTGTTGAATGATTCCAAACCAATCCAAAGGAGTCACATCTTCAAGGTATAAAAATAATATTCAAATATCTACAAGTAACTCAAAATTTTGGTCTATGGTATCCCAAGAATTTTGATCTTACTCTTCATGCTTACACAGATGCAGACTGGGCTGGAAATGTTGATGACCAAAAAAGCACTAGTGGAGGTGCATTTTATATGGCGCCCCGATTAGTATCCTGGTTCAGCAAGAAATAAAGTTCCATTGCCTTATCTACATTACAAGCAGAATATGTGGTTGTTGCATCATGTTGCACAAAACTTCTTTAGATGATGTAGATATTACAAGATTTTAAAATTAAATGTTCTCCTCCCATATCCATCCTATGTGATAATGCAAGTGTCATCAGTATCTCAAAAAAATCTTGTTATGCACTCCAAAACTAGGCACATTCCTATCAAGTATCACTTTTTATGAGAAAAAATGTTTGAGAAAAAGGTTAAATTGGAGTATGTTCCTTCCAAAGAAAAATTTTATGACATATTTACTAAACCTCTTCCTAGAGAAGCATTTGAATATCTCAAACTGAAGCTGGTAGTTGTCTCTACCTCACTTATATGATCTGTTTGATTTCAGAAGATTACATTCAGAGTTTCAGAACGCTAGTTTCATGATGCATAGTCTTGTATATACGCGAGTTTCTCTCTATACAGTAGTGTATGGATCCTTCTATCATAAAATCAGTGGGTCAGCCTTCAAGAATAGTCTTTGTCATGTTGCTCACTGATATGATTCGGCATTGATGGGATGCACAAGTTTAGGGGGAGCATTTGCCTTGCTGGAGATAATTCATTGTTGGCATTATGTTGGTTACTAAAGAATGTTCGATGATATCTCTCTCTCTATTTGAGGACCTTTGGTCTTGTTTAAAAAAATTCATATCTATAATTTGATGTAAGAGTCATATTGAGACCTATGATGTAAATATTTTCATATTCAGTCATGTAGGGATTTTTTCAAATTTGTAAACCTACTTGGTTGGGTAATTGATGTATGTATGCATCCTTGGTGATAGGAAAGGTTAAAGAGTCTTGCAAATATGTTTTTAAGCTTCTGAATGTTTTCAAGAGGAGTATGGTTCGTATAGTGCAGCGCAGATCTCGACATTCTTGTATCGGTTTGCCCTATGCCATTGATGTCAAAGGGGGAGAGTAACTTGGTGTTTGAAAAATGAAACTTGGTGTTTGAATAATGCTTACGATTGATGTGTCTAACAGGTATCTACAAGTTGTGGTGATAAAACAACAACATGGTTTCTGTTAGCCATCTATAAATTCTATTATACCTAATGATGGCTAGATCAGTCCCTAGATTTCCAAAACAAGCTTTTCATGAAAAATTGTGAGTTTTGGAAATCTCACTATGTTCATTATCCCTAAGTTATATATTTCTTGTAAGAACTCCACTCAAAGCCTCCAAGTTTGCCATGCTGATATAAAAAGAGTTTTTTCAAGGTTTATCCTTCACCACTTTCACCCTCATTTTCCCTCATCCATTTCTCACTCATTTTCAGTCATCGTAACAATCCACTCATTCCTATGAAAATCCCTCTTTTTCCCCTTCTTCTTTACCCTCCATTCCTCCTAAAAATCCCTTTAAACCTTACAAAACCCTTTATTTGGTTTAAAAATGCCTTTCCTAACTTTATCGGAAAATTTAAAAAAGGCTTAAAACACCCTGTTTTGGCCTAATCTACCCCTTTTTGAAAAAATCAGGCCTTAAGCCCTTTTTATGCTTAAACCCTCTGCCATTTTCTTCATATGACCCAACGCCCATAACTAGGCACTAAGTCCCTAGCCCTTTCCACCTTAGCTCCCAGTCCTTCTTCTACCCCACATGACCATTCTTCGCCTTTTTATTCCCCTTCCCTTTTTATTTTCAAACTTCCGCCCCTTTCCATTCACCCCCTCTGCGACAGATCTTGATCGTCGATCTATCCGATCCAACGGTACTCATTCCATCCTCCCATTGAACCATCCTCCTGATCATCAAACCTATTCATTCATTCCCCCATATTAGATCTCCACCGTAGATCTCGACTGATCTAACAGCTGCTGCAGATCCCACCGATAAACACCCTGTTGGCCCACCTTCCACTTTCCTCCCGCCGTCCAATCGATGTGTGCCACTTATCCTCCACCATCCCCTTCCAGCAAGCAATTTCCTCCCATCTCACTCCATTCTCCACCGTAGATCTGGAGCTCCCAGATCTGACGACCCACGATTGTTTTCGCGTGCATCTCGCCGAAACGATTTAACACACAAAATCAACGTGAAACAGGAAGTATTGGGGTGGACAGGTGTCATCCAATCAACCATATCATGTCCATAACAACTAAAACCACTTACCACTTAGCCCACATGCAAAAACCACCTCTGGTTTCACAAAACCGCCATCCTCCTTGCAGGTTTTATATAAACAGTTTGGTGTTTGGTTGCAGGTTTTCATGGCAGATAAACATCAAAGCCGTCCCACAACAAGAAAATGATTGCATAGGCTGAGGATGACGATCCCAGGCCTAATCAATACAAAGAAAGAGACTCGAAGGATTAATTCCAAGCTCAGATCAATGTTTCATGGACATTGGTTAGCCAATGAAACCCTCTAGTGCACCAAAAGGAAACCCCTGTACACAATAAAACAAGAACAAAAGATCAATAAAGAAGAAAGGAGAAGACAGAAGATTAAAGGCCTAAATTCATGATTAAAGGTTAAAAAACACAGTTAAAGCCAAATCAGTGTTAAATGACAAAGACGAGAAAATTAGCAAAGGAAAGCTTCGAATGACACATTAGTGAAGCTATTTACTCCTCCCAGGACTAAAGACACCTTGACATTTATTATGCTAACAGAACCTCTTTAAACTGTTAAGGCAGTTATTGTAAAGGTATGGGTGGTCTCAAAACCCATACTGTCCACTTTACTTGTACCAGAAGAAGAGACAGGACTACAACAACCAGAAGACTTCCCCACAAAGACACTCTTTGGAGTTATTACCAGCCTGACAATTAGGCCTCAAAGTCTACAAAAACTACTTAAATGGGCAAGAAATTAATGTAATATTTATAACACAAAATGGGCATTCGAATTTTTTTCTCCTCTGTTTTGATTAACCATTAAGACCATCTCTGTCACCTCTCCTCCCCATTCACCTATAAATCCTATTTTAACTCTCATTTTAAGGGTTGGAATTTGATGAATTCTGAAGTAATACATAGACTAATGCTTTGAAGAAGGATTGATATTTTGAAGAAGTGTGGATGTATTTTCTTTTCTATTGATGAAGGAGGCTAGATCATTGGATCCCTGAGCCTGGTTTTTGTGAAGTACTCTCTATTTGTTAATGTTATTTCCTGTTTTTTTCTTTGTCCCATTATGCTTTTCTTGCAGTAGAGTAAAAAGCTTAGGCTAAGAAATGTCTCCTAGAATCACCTTAGGCCTGTTTACTCTTCACTTCCTTTATTTTTTCATCTGCTGAAGGTTTTATTGAGTAGTTTGACTGCTTTTGAACCCTTAAGTTTGTTCATTTCAGAATAGTTCAAATTTTTGGTGTCAAGGTTGAATTATGGTTTTCCCTGCCTGCTTTCTGCCTCTTGAAAACTATTTCTAAAAACATCCTTCAAACGCTATTATCTGTAGCTTGGAAGAGATGATTTGTTCTGATCTTACCCTCTTTTTCTTGTTGAGATAGTCGTATTTGAAGGTCTTTATAATTGAAGTCTTAGATTCTTGGGTGTTCCCCCTTTTATGAATGCAATTAGTTGTGTTTCTTATATGTTTTCTAACTCCTTTAAGTGAAACAATTAGAAGAAACAGAGTGTTCCTGTCCTTCTTTGTCTTACTTGAAAGTCTGTCTTGTTTATGTTATCTGTATAAAGTATGTTGGTAGGATTCATGGTTAGCCCTGGCTATTGAATATTTCTTTATGTTTGGATAGTGTTGCAAGTCCCTTCATTGAAAGGTATACATGATTAAGGAGTCTTAAACAGCCCTTAAAGCTCTACTTTTCCTTCCAAATCCTTGATGTTCATCTCACCCCACCTATATGATCCCACAGATCCATTGACTAAGCTATATTTTCCCTTTGGTTCCCCAAATTCATCAATCGAAACTTTTTAGACTTCCACGTGACTCCATCGCCCAATGACTTGTAGATTTCTACACTCTATCTATGCTTCCTAAATCATTTATCTCCAACCAACAAAAAAACAAATTTGCACTTCATAACTAGCCTAAAATCAACCTCTTAAAAGCATCAACCTATATCCTTACAAACATATTGAGAGATCCCTCTCTGAGACTAGGAGGGCTAGATCCTAGGGCTCTAAAGCTTGGTTTGAATATTGGCTTGTCATTTGGTTTTCCAATCAGCCAAATCATATGACTGCAACATTTTGGCGATCACGGTGGGACCTTTTTGACTAAAATTTGCTAAACAAGACACTTAGTATTCATTCAAGTGAACTATTGCTTTCTTCAAACACTACCAACATAATGGTGATCATGATAGGGCCTGTCTGAATCAGTGGCAATCTAAGTAACCCTTAGGATTCTAAGAGACCCTTATCAAACCTTGAAGAAATCGGCTAGTAAGCCATAGAGTAGACTCTGTTTGTTTCACCACCTTAGCTAATTGTTGAATCAGGTATAGGACACTCTCACAACCATAGAACTAAAAAAAACTTAGAAAACCCAAAACATTTCAGATTGGTTTTCAAATAAATCATTGGTGGTGGACCATAAAACACTTTACCTTCAGAAAGGCTAAAAATTTCTACCTGGTGACTCCACTAGCCCCAATAGGCCTATTACTCCTCTAGATCTCTAGATTTTTCTAGGATTGTGTTAACCAACCCTGAGGAAGTTTAGAAACATAGTCCCCTATTATAGAAATCACTTTGAGAGGAAAACTTTGACAAACAGTCCTAAAAACCTTAGCCTCTCTAAATTTTGGAAACTGAAATCTGGCTTCACATAGGGTCAATACTAGATCCCATCCAAATCCTAATCCTCCTACCATAGTTGATAATTTAGAAAGGATTTTGTGGCAAACTTCTAGATCTGGAAAACCAACTACTGATAGGACCATCCCAAGAACAAGATTTGTCCCTGAAGATCTCACATTCTTGAAAGATCCTCGCTTTGACTTACCTCACACAAAGAACCTACTTAGAAATAAGTCTCAAAGTGATTTAAACCAAGCTGATTTTGAAACCACAGATTTGCAATAGAGCTTTAGAAGATAAGATTCACCTTCTACTCCACCTGATTCTCAGCTTCTTCATCATTTCAGCTCCTTCCATAACAAATCTTCTGATCATCAGTTGGATGGCCTAAGTGTTTCTTCCACTCCTGTTCACACATACAATGTTCAAAGCACTCCCGCTCAGCCCACTTTCCCTCTTGTAAATCCACCTCTTGTAAACCCTCCATTATTTCTAGACATGGTAGCATGGTATGCTCCCTTACTGTTACCCCAGCCTCTGGCTCCTTTACCCAATGAATATCAGTCCAAAATTCCCCATTTCACCGGAAACGAACCCACTACTGCTCAACAGCACGTAGACAAGATAAACGATGCCTTTGATTATATGGAAATAGAAGATGAGACCATCAAAATGAGAATTTTTGCTCAGAGTTTGGGAGGAGAAGCCAAAAAATGGTTCAAAGGCCTAACTCCCCATAGAATTCATGATCTCCCTTTTTTATTTCAAACATTCACTAAAAAATGGGAAATTAAAAAGAACCCTCTCCAAATACTTTCAGATTACAACAACCTCAAGAGAAACACTGGGGAAAGTGTTCAAGATTATTGCACTAGATTCAATAGTGTTTATAACGCACTACCCCCAGATATGAAACCTCCACAAGGCTTAGCTTTGGAAAAATTCTTTGAAGGATCTGATCCTGAAATCGCCTATCAGCTAAGAGAAAGGGATTCCCTTAACTTTAGAAGACATGCAGAAGGGAGCTCTTAGTGTGGAAGAAAATCTGATTGAGAAGAGAGCTAGGTTGAGAACAGAGAAAAGAGTCACATATAAAGATGAAACTATGGCATCTACTTCTTCATCTGAGGCCAAATTTGACAACCTAGTGAGGGTAATGGAAAGAATGCTGGAAAACATCAATTTAAATGAAAGAACCCCTTTTAGAGAAAACCAAACCAACCCTCAAAACAGAAACAGAAATTCAAATATCAGAATATATCCCAATCAAGATAGACACAAAGATAATGACCAATAATTAGGCCTCCCTTTCAGAAAAACTATGTAGAACAAGAGGATGAAGGGGAAATTGATAGGCTGGAAGAAAATCGTTTGAACTTGATAGGATCTGATGACGGAGATGATATCTTCCTCACTGAGGAAGAACGGGGATTTTTCTCATCAGAACAAAATGAACACAATCATGAAGAGTCTAAATATTATAGGTCAGGGTTCAAAAACACAATTATGGAAGTTCACAGAAAATATTATCTTAGGAGCAAAAGGAACCCAAAAATTGCTAATGACAAGAACACTAACACTGTTGTTGGAAAAACCTCAGAAAATCAACCTAAAAAATTATCAAATAATACCAACATCATGGCCAATAAAATTGATCTAAACAGAGACAAAAACAACCAACCAAGTGTTGAGAAGAGCTGCCCTAGTACTTCTGCTAGTGGCCCTATCAAAACAGTCCCAATTAACAGTCCTAATAAAACCCAGCCAGCCAAAATTGTTGAAAGAAACATAAGCGAAAAAACATATGTGAATATGCCGAAAACAACACTTCCTTTCAGCCTCGAAGGTGAAATTGCCAAGATCAAAATTAGCATGCCTCTAGCTGAACTGGTAACTCAGGAAGTGTACAAAAATCAAGTTTTAAAAGCTCTGAATATAAACATTGATGCTGATACTTTAAACTTGACGGATGGAAAACCAGAACTGTTGTTTGGTCCTAAAATTGAAGGAAAATACCAAGAAGCGATTGTCCCTCCCTTTTATGTTAGCCTAAAAATACATGATAAGATCCTACACAATGCCATGCTAGACTCCGGAGCATCACATAACCTTATTCCCAAAGTAGTAATGGAAAGCCTAGGCTTAGAAATTACTAGGCCATATAAATACTTATACTCTTTTGATTCAAGAAGGGTCAAATGCTTTGGCTTAATCAAATATTTTTGTGTTAACCTATCATAAATTCCTGCTAAAAGCCTAGTGATGGATATAGTGGTAGCTGACATTCCCCCAAAATATGGCATGCTTTTGTCTATATCATGGGGAGCCAAAATTCAAGGGAGCCTTCAAATGGATATGTCCTATGCCACCATACCAGTGTTTAGTCAAACCAGAAGATTATATAGGGAATCCCTCATGAAATACATGGTAAGAAGCAAAGACAAGCCCAACAACACTCCTGTCTATTCCATACATTCAGACTTAGATTCCTTTATCTTATTCAATGAAGATGAAATCGCCCAACAAGAAAATGAAAATAAGCAAAAAATTAGTGCACTAGAACATTTAAGTTTTCCTTGCACTCAACCACAAAATGCCCCAAATCTCAGTAGCCTTGGGCAGCAAAAAGAAAAAGAGAATGAGATAGAAACACTTTGGAAAATGAGTTTTGATGGCTTTTGTAGCAAGGCCAGTTCAGGGGCTGGTGTATGGATACATAACACAAACAAGGGATAGTCCTATAAACTAGATTTCCCATGCACAAATAATGTTGCAGAATACGAAGCCCTCATCCTCAGCTTACATTTGCTCAAAGAATTAGAGGGTAAGAGGATATTAGTACAAGGGGATTCTGAGTTAATCATCAAGCAAATCAAAGGGGAATATTCAGCCAAAAATCCCAGACTCAGAGAAAATAGAAATGCTGCCCTTGATCTCCTTAAAACATTTGAAAAATATGAACTCATTTGTTGGCAATATGATGCAGAGTGTTGTCCTTGATGGCAACCCACTGAATGAAGATGAAGACATGCGACTGTTGACATGTGTTGTCCTTGATGGCAATCCACCTGATGAAGTTATTCTTGACTTGATGCACTTGGTAAATGATGTTTGTTAGCAATATGATGATGAATGTTGTCCTTGAAAGGCAACCCTCTTGATGAAGATAATGGCAAATTACTGGATGAAGTTGTGCTTGATAGAATATGTCTTGATGAACTAAAACTGATGTATCTACAGTGAGTACAGAAGGCAATGAAGAAAGAAATTCAGCATGTGCTAAATATATGATGAAAAGAGTATGTTTCAAGGCATACGCGGATATGTCTAGGAGAAGTCGCGTATGCACGCGGAAAAGAACGTTCCATGTCGCGTATGGGCAAAAGCGCTCAAAAAGTGCAAAACCAGGGGTAACCACCATGGTATTGATCCATTGTATTGGGTAATGATCCACCTAATTGACCCTGTCCAGGAATACCATCGGAAGTAATGTAGTTTTGGGCTCATGGTATTGTTTTGGCTCATGGTATTGAAAAAGGGGCTCATGGTATTGAAAAAGGATAAACCTATATAAAGAGATGAAATTCATTATGCAAATCATGTGTGTGGGAGCAAGATGTCTAAGCTTGAATGAATACTTCTCTGTGAAGTATATCTATATGGAAAGGGTAAAGTTTTGATGATAGATATGAATCTATGATGCACTTATGAAGAAATGATGAAGCGGGATTTCTAGATCTGAAATGTACTTGTATTTGCTAGATCTGTTTATGGAGTGATCAGATCTGTGATGAGGCGAACATCTGTCTGATGTAAAGGGTTGAATTTGAACTGAATATCTGATCTGAAGAAGTATGCAGCTCTGTAATGGTTGAAGATCCATACGCTAGTTAGCCGCAGAGGAAGCACGTATATATGCGGATTCTCTGAAGAAAAAGCGCGTATGCGCAGTAAAGTTTATGTGCAGATGTATACGTTAGTTGATATGGACGGAGGCGCGTATATACGTGACATCAGAGAAAGGAAAGCGCGTATGAAAACTAGGGTTTGCTGAAGTATGGGGTATGAAATGTCTGATCTGATCTGCTCTGTTTTAACTATCTGTTGTTGATGTTTGACTGTGATTAAATGTATGAAGAGGGTCCAGTCTGAAAATATGATGAAACGTGGCCTGCAAGTGGTGTCCTAAAGGAAGCTTTGGATCCAGTGTGAAAATTGATGAAACGTGGTCCATAGTGGTGCTGAGGGTTGTAGCCTTCAGTCAGGGGGTTGTAGCTCCCTTCCAGGTGAGGCTGGTAAACGAGATCAGGGGTCGTAGCTCCCTTCCAGGAGAGGCTGGTAAACGAGTCAGAGGGTCGTAGCTCCCTTCCGGAGAGGTCCGAGAGGTAGTGGCAAGTCAGTTGGAGCTCCTTCGGAGAGGCCGGTAAACGGCGCGGTGGGTGCCCTGCATGCGCTGGTAGAGTACGCACCCGGCACATATTTTGTAAGATGTTTTCTCTATAATACAATATTGAAGGCTGAGCAACTGCAGCGGTGGTTTTCTCCCGACTTGGGTTTCCACCTAAAAATCCTGGTGTTCATGTGTGATTCTTTGTGTGATGGTTTATTCTGTTCTTATTGCACATGTTTACTGTTTATAGAACATCTAAAGAATGAATGATGGAATGATATAAGTGAAGAACTAATGGCATAATTAGATCTCTGGGTATACGCGAGTTTTATGAAGGATATCCGCGTGTATACGCTAGTTGGATTCAGAAAAGTAGCGTATGGGTTTTAGAGCATGAAAAAGTAAAAAGTTTTAGTTTTCCCTAAATACTGATTCACCCCCCCCTCTCAGTATTTTTCCCAACAATTGGTATCGGAGCGGGTCCTTGTGCAGAAGCTTGATCGCTTAAAGGAGATCCGTCGCAATGGGAAGTCAAGAAGGAGTAATGTCTATAAAGCCACCTCTATTCAATGGAAGCAATCTGATATTCTGGAAGGTATGAACAAAAGCATATCTGCAAAGTCTTGGTGCAGATGTATGGGCAATCGTGGAAGAAGGTTATCAATACCCAGCAAGTATTCCTACTGATGCAGCAGAAAGGAAGAAGTATGAAATCAATGCCAAAGCGGTAAATGTCTTGTTAGGAAGCATGTCTGAATCAGAATTTGCTAAAGTGATGCAGCTACATTCAGCAAAAGAAATATGGGACAAAATCATTCTAAGCTATGAAGGAGACACAAAGGTAAAAAGTGCAAAACTCCAAACTCTTAGAATTGAATATGAAAATTTGAAGATGCATGGTGATGAGAGTGTTGCCAGTTTCTTTCTTCGTCTGGATGATATTGTAAATCGAATGAGAAATTTGGGTGAAACCATAACTGATACTACTCTGGTGGAAAAGGTCTTAAGATCCTTGACTTCAAAATTTGATTCTAAAGTTTCAGCTATTGAAGAAAGGCAAGATCTGCAAACTCTTACTATTGTTCAATTACATGGTATTCTGACTGCTTTTGAAATGAGACAAGGAGGACCTTCTCAAATCAGAGAAGCTGCTTTTAAGGTATCTGCAAGAGGAAAAGAAAAGGAAGTCGTCAAAGAATCCAGCTATATATACGATGAAGAAGAAGAGAATTTCGTGAGAAAACTCCAACTAGGAACTGGAAGATTCAAAGGTAAGCTTCCCTTCAAATGTTTTGAGTGTGGAAAATTTGGTCACTATGCTGCTAAATGTCCTTATAAAGAAAAACATGGTAAAGGAAAACAATTTGAAAAGAGGAAGAGTTATTATGCAAATGAAGATGATGATGAAGTGTCAAGTGAAGATGAAGAAGATTCTGACCAAGCTCTACAAGTGCTCATGGCAAAGAAGCAAAAGAAGAAGGTTACTCGAGGAAAGGAGATACCTCAGAAATCATGTATAGAAAAAATTGAAGAAGATGAAACAGATTCTGACGAAGCTCTACAAGTGCTCATGGCAAAGAGGAAAAAGAAGAAGGCTACTCGAAGCAAGGAGATATCTCAGAAAATTGAAGAAGATGAAACTGATAGTGATTTGGGCCCTTGTAATCTTCTTTGTGCAAGCAATGGTGTAGAAAGTGAAAGTAAAGTTGTGGATCTAGAACAAGCTATCAAGATCAAAGTTGAAGAACAACAAAAGGAAATTGATAAGAAAGATTCTATCTACAAAAATATGATCTCTCAAATGAAAGATCAAATAGAAATGCTGAATGGACAGGTGGAAAAGTATCAAAGGTTTCATACTTATGCATCCAATCGAATTAAAGAACTAGAAGCAGAAATCAACGATCTAAATGCAGATCTCGAAAAATCAAGCAAGAAGAATGAAGGACTTGAAGCTACAATCATCTTTCTACAAATAGATCTTGAAGCATCAAATAAGAAGAATGAAGAACCTCTGTCATTTGAAAAGGAAGGCCTTGAAGAAGAAATCATCTCTCTCAAAGAAGACCTGGAAAAATTAAATAAGAAGAATGAAGAGCTACAACAATCATGTGAAGAAAACGAAAATTGGTTGAAAGAAGAGATTCTAAATCTGAAGGATCAAGTAGAAGATGGAAGAAGGAAAGAAGAAAGCATGACAAAGCAATGTCAAGCCTTGGAGGTTGAGGTAAACATTCTCAAAGGTAAATTAGAATAAAAGGTTAAACTTTTGAGGTTTCAAGATAGTACTAATATTTTGGACAATATTCTAAGTAATCAAAGGTCTCCTGCTATCAAACTTGGTCTTGGTTTCCATGAAACTGTTAAAGGAGAATCTAGCTCACAAGGAAGTGCTAAAAATTCAGAGGATGTCAATGCAAAACCTGAAGTGTTGAAAGAAAAAAAAGGTCAACCAACAATGATGAAATCTCAAAGGAAATCAGTCAATAAAGTTGAATGCTTTAAATGTCATAATTATGGGCATGTTGCAGCAAATTGCAGAAGCAGAACAATTCAGCCACAAACAAACAGATTCTACTCAGAAAGGTACTCTGATAGCTTCAAGGGATATTGTTTCTCATGTAACAAGTATGGACATAAAGCAGCTGATTGTAAAAGGAGGAAGATTAGAAATACTCATTATGATCCTTATGCTTATTTTTCTGGACATATGAGATGTTATTCTTGTAACAAGTATGGACATGTAGAAAAGGAATGCAGGTTGAACAGATATGAGAAAGTGGACAATTTCCAGCACACAAATAGAAAGTTCAAACAAATATGGAAAAAGATGGAGGACCGATCAGAAACATAGGGAATTCTGACCCTACTGCAGTCATCTGCTTCTAAAGTTTACTTCTCTGATTGACTGCAGGAATGATGTGGGATACATTATGAGATTTAGTAATGTATCGTCACAGGGGGAGCAATGAATGATGTCTCTCATGGTTGATTTGATTACTCTGGTTATGTTTACTTCTGACAGCGCATCTGATGTGGAAAGGACAGGTACAGGAGGTACAATCACAGGAGGAGATGAAGGAAGATGAAAATTTTCTATGCTTCACTTTCCATACGCGGGTTCGATGAACAAAAGTCGTGTATACACGCGAGTTCCAGCAGACACAGTCGCGTATGCATTGATGATAAGAGAATTTATTTGATAGCTGAAGATCTGGAGCAGAGGTTCAGGGGGAGCATCACTCTGACTGTTAATAAATGTATTATTGACTCAATATCAGCTTAGTTTCTCAGTTCCAAATAATGATGATATGATACATGGTTTCTTATGTTGAAGATTGTGGATGAGTCCTGGTTGCTTTTTGATGAAGAGTATTCATTGTTGAGATGAAAGTCTTATAATTTGGAGATAAGGGCAGTTCATGCAGAGATTGTTGCTGATGACTTTCTGATGAACGTATTCAGGTTGCACAAGTTAAGAAGGAGCACTGGTTCAGGGGGAGCAGCAGGTTGAATACTAATGATTGCATTGTTGGCAATATGACTGCTTATTCTCTGGTTTTTTGATGATGACTTGGTACATAGTTATTATGATGAGATTTTGAGCCCTGGTTGCTGATAAGTATCTTTTGTGCTCACACTTGGATGAGTTGGATGTCGTTTGATTCAGAAATAAGAATAGATCATGCAGAGTTTGTTACTATGGTTGAGATCTTTTGCCTACATCTGTTACTTCATGTTAAATCTTGAAGATCTTGATGATATTGGACCACATGGATGATTGCTTGACACATATTTGAAGATGTTGTTCTGGTATGATAATCTCTCTTGGAAAGATTGTATTGATGCTGCAAAGAATCTGAAGGCTTGTGCTTATGCTACAACCGTTGGATGACGCTTGAAGACACAACTACACTGTTCTATCTATCTGTAGTCCAGGGAAGCATTCAAATATCCCATAAAGAAGTTGAACGTTGTCTTTTTCTCACAAGAGGATCAGATCTGGTTAAAATATAGAAGATGGTATTGGATACGCGGGTTTCCTGAAACACAGTCGCGTATATACGCGAGTTCATGCACAGAAAACCGCGTATGTATGATTGCTGACAAATTTATGTTTGGGGTCAGCTCTCTTCAGCACAGCTGCAGTGCTGTTTGGTATCTCTGATACTGTTTGGTATCTCTGGTGGTGTTCCAATTCTCATAATTCTATTTCTAATGTTTTGATAAAGATGCCTTGATGATTTGTTGGTGAAAGTGGTCAGGATGCACTAACTAAGGGGGAGCCTTAGTCATATGGAAAGGATGTTCGGATGCACATTTTCAGGGGGAGCCCTAGCCTTGCTGAGTATAATGCATTGTTGGCATTATGGTGGTTCTGATATATGATATCTCTTGAGATTTTTCTGGTATTGGTCATGAAAAGTCATATTTGTAATTTGATGAAAAGGTCATGTTGAGACCTATGATGTAAAATTGTAAATTTCAGTCATCAAATTTGTGAACCCACTTGGTTGGGTAGCTGAGTCAAATTTTGTAAACCCACTTGGTTGGGTAGCTGAATCAAAATTGTAAACCCACTTGGTTGGGTAGATGAGTTGAGATATGTAAACCCACTTGGTTGGGCATTTGAGTCTCATATGTAAATCCACTTGGTTGGATCTTTGATGTAAGTATGAGTCTTTGGTGATAGGAAATTCATAGAGTCATGTACTTCATTGGAAAATATGTTTGAAGATTCAACATGAACTCAGGGGGAGCTTGGTCACTTCAGTATATATCAGATCTGCAGAACGGTTCTTCCAAATGCGGAGAAAAGGGGGAGAGTATGTTGGTTTTGATCCACCCTTTGCCCTTGATGTCAAAGGGGGAGAGTGACATGGTGTTTGAATGGTGTCAAAAATGGAGAGAGTGACATAGTGTCATTGTATTCTTAATGTACCTATCTGTTGTGGTAACCAAACACCATCGTGGTTGCCATCAAGTCCAAAGGGGGAGATTGTTGGCAATATGATGCAGAGTGTTGTCCTTGATGGCAACCCACTGAATGAAGATGAAGACATGCGATTGTTGACATGTGTTGTCCTTGATGGCAATCCACCTGATGAAGTTATTCTTGACGTGATGGACTTGGTAAATGATGTTTGTTAGCAATATGATGATGAATGTTGTCCTTGAAAGGCAACCCTCTTGATGAAGATAATGGCAACTTACTGGATGAAGTTGTGCTTGATAGAATATGTCTTAATGAACTAAAACTGATGTATCTACAGAGAGTACAGAAGGCAATGAAGAAAGAAATTCAGCATGTGCTAAATATTTGATGAAAAGAGTATGTCTCAAGGCATATGCGGATATGTCTAGGAGAAGTCGCGTACGCACGCGGAAAAGAACGTTCCAAGTCGCGTATGGGCAAAAGCGCTCAAAAAGTGCAAAACCAAGGGTAACCACCATGGTATTGACCCATTGTATTGGGTAATGATCTGCCTAATTGACCCTGTCCAAGAATACCATCGGAAGTAATGTAGTTTTGGGCTCATGGTATTGTTTTGGCTCATGGTATTGAAAAACGGGCTCATGGTATTGAAAAAGGATAAACCTATATAAAGAGATGAAATTCATTATGCAAATCATGTGTGTGGGAGCAAGATGTCTGAGCTTGAATGAATAATTCTCTGTGAAGTATATCTGTATGGAAAGGGTAAAGGTTTGATGATAGATCTGAATCTATGATGCACCTATGAAGAAATGATGAAGCGGGATATCTAGATCTGAAATGTATTTGTATCTACTAGATCTGTTTATGGAGTGATTAGATCTGTGATGAGGCAAACATCTGTCTGAAGTAAAGGGTTGAATCTGAACTGAATATCTGATCTGAAGAAGTATGTAGCTCTGTAATGGTTGAAGATCCATACGCTAGTTAGACGCAGAGGAAGCGCGTATATACGCGGCTTCGCTGAAGAAAAAGCGCGTATGCGCAGTGAAGTTTGTACAGATGTATACGCTGGTTGATGTGGACGGAAGCGCGTATATACGCGACATCAGTGAAAGGAAAGCGCGTATGCAAACTAGGGTTTGCTGAAGTATGGGGTATGAAATGTCTGATCTGATCTGCTCTGTTTTAGCTATCTGTTGTTGATGTTTGACTGTGCTTAAATGTATGAAGAGGGTCCAGTCTGAAAATATGATGAAACGTGGTCTGCAAGTTCTGTTCTATTGAAGTTGTTGGATCCAGTGTGAAAATTGATGAAACGTGGTCCATAGAGGTGCTGAGGGTTGTAGCCTTCAGTCAGGGGGTTGTAGCTCCCTTCCAGGTGAGGCTGGTAAACGAGATCATGGGGTCGTAGCTCCCTTCCAGGAGAGGCTGGTAAACGAGTCAGGGGGTTGGAGCTCCCTTCCAGGAGAGGCTGGTAAACGAGCGCAGGTGGGTGCCTGCGTGCTGGTCAAGTCTGCGCCAGCACACATGTTGTAAGATGTTTTCTCTATAATAAAATATTGAAGGCTGAGCAACTGCAGCGGTGGTTTTCTCCCGACTTGGGTTTCCACCTAAAAATCCTGGTGTTCATGTGTGATGCTTTGTGTGATGGTTTATTCTGTTCTTATTGCACATGTTTATTGTTTATAGAACATCTAAAGAATGAATGATGGAATGATATAAGTGAAGAACTAATGGCATAATTAGATCTCTGGGTATACGCGAGTTTTATGAAGGATATCCGCATGTATACGCTAGTTGTCTTCAGAAAAGTAGCGTATGGGTTTTAGAGAATGAAAAAGTAAAAAGTTTTAGTTTTCCCTAAATACTGATTCACCCCCCCTCTCAGTATTTTTCCCAACATCATTTTCGTACCAAGAGCTCAAAATCATTTAGCTAATGAACTTTCCTTTGCTTCCAGTAACTGCCAAATACCACAAATAAATGAACAATTCAATATAAAGGTGAAAAATAGACCAGTAGTGCCTGACAGTGAAGATTATTGGCAAGTGTTTGAAAATGATAAGCACATAAATGATTTTCTGCAATCAATGAATGAATTTTCCACGGTAACACCTAGTTCCAGCCATGAAAAAGATTGTTTCAATGAGGAACAAATTTCTGAAATAGAGCCCCCCCTTTCTGCTGATATAAATCAGTTTGAGCACCTTTTTAAAGCAGAGTTATTTGAAAACCCAGACCAAAAGGACCTTGAAGTTTTACAATGTAAAGGTGATACTATACCAAAAGGCTTACACCATTAGAACAACTATTTGATTTCAACAACGTGGCCAAAGAATCGAAAATAGAGCCTATAGAAACTAACGTTGAGGAACATAACATAGGAAACCCCACTGAACCCAAAATGATCAAGTTGTCTATCACCCTCCCAGCTATTGTCAAACAACGATACATAGCACTTTTCAAAAAAATCATAAATGTCTTTGCATGGGACTATAAAGATCTGAAATCTTATGTTACTAGCATCATCCAACATAAAATCCCTCTTAAGGAAAATCAGAAGCCTTTCAAACAAAAACTAAGAAGGATAAACCCCGTTTTATTACCTTCAGTAGAGAAAGAGATTAGGAAAATGTATGACGCTGGGATCATAGTTTCTCTCAGATATTTTGAATGGGTTTCCAATATAGTATCTGTTAGGAAGAAGACAGGGGAAATTAGGTTTTGTATTGACTTTAGGAATCTAAATAAAGCCTCCTTGAAAGATAATTATCCCCTGCCAAAGATGGATCACATACTCCAAAAGGTGGTTGGGTCTAAAATAATATCATTGTTGGACGGGTTCTCAGGTTACAATCAGGCTTTGGTACTCCCAAGTGATCAACATAAAACTAATTTTACTACACCTTGGGGAACATTCATGTATGTTAAAATTCCATTTGGTTTGATGAATGCAGGGGCCACTTTCCAGAGGGATATGGACATAGCCTTCTCAGAAGACATAGGCTATTTTATAATCATTTAACTTGATGATATTACTATCTTCTCCAAAACTGATGAAGAACATTTGATCCATTTAAGAAAGGTTTTCGAGAAATGCAAAAGGTTTGGCTTGTATTTGAATCCCAAAAAGACACTCTTTGGCCTCCAAGAAGGAAAGCTTCTTGGCTGCATAATCTCTGAAGAAGGGATCAAAGTAGACCCTAAAAGGATTGATGGCATATTGAATATCAACCACCCAAAAAACCTCAAAAAATTGCAATCTTTCATTGGGAAGATAAGTTTTTTAAGGAGGTTCATCCCCAACCTTGCTGAGCTATTAAGAAACATCACGAGTATGATTAGGAAAGAAGTAGGTTTTAAATGGAGAATGAAAGCTAAACAATCATTTGAACTGGTAAAGCAAGCCCTCACTCAAACACTGGTTCTCATTAGTCCTGATTTCACCAAAGATTTCTATATATTCTCTTTTGCATATGAACATACCATAGCTGTAGTATTATTGCAAAAGAATAGCATGGGGCAGGAACAACCAATATCCTTCTTTACTATGGCTTTGAGAGATGCTCCACTCAAATATAACATCATGGAGAAGCAAGCCTTAGCACTGGTAAAATAATTAAAAGACTTTAGAGTGTACATTTTACATTCACATATCATTTCCTTTGTGCCACAAACTGTAGTCAAAGATATTCTAAGTCAGGACCCTGATGGTAAAAGGGGAAAATGGATTGCCACTATTCTAGAATATGACTTAGAGATCAAGCCCACCAAACTCATCAAAGGGTAGGGATTGGAAAAACTCATGGCTGAGTCAAACTTCCAAGCTTTAGATATGAACATGGCTAATATTTTGGAAGAGATAGAAGAATGCACATCACCATTCATTGAAGAAACATTCATGAACTCTCCTTGGTATGCTGACATCATATATGTGATTCTTTATCTGAATGATCCTCCTTCTTTGTCAAAAAAAAAAGCTAGATTTGTCAAGAAGAAGGCTTTAAATTATTGTATATTAGATGGATTTTTGTATTGAAAAAATGCTGTGGGGATTTTACTTAAATTTTTACTTGAGGTTGATGCAGGAAAAATCATGCATGAGCTACATGAGGGAGAATGTGGAGGACATATTAACTGGAAGACCACAACAAATAATATCCTCAGGTTTGGATACTATTGGCCCACCCTCTTCCCAGACACCCATAAGTTAGTCATGTCGTGCCACAAGTGCCAAATCTTTGATGGCAGGAGAAAACTCTTACCACTACCTTTGTAGCCTATCAGTGTTGAGGCTTCCTTTCAATAATGGGGTTTGGATTTCATTAGGAAAATTCACCCATCATCCTCAGCCAAACACAAATGGATCCTCATGGCCACTGATTATTTTACCAAATGGATAGAGGCCATACCCACTAGGAATGCTACTGACTCTATTATCATCAAATTCCTTGAAACCAACATACTATCCAGATTTGGTTGTCCTAGGAAAATAATCACAGACAATGTTGTTGCCTTCAATTCCAAGAGGATGGTATATTTCTGCCATAGGCCATTCTACTGCCTACTACCCCCAAGGAAACAGTCTAGCTAAATCCTCTAACAAAAGCCTTGTTAATATCATCAAAAAATTATTGGAACAGAACCAAAAATATTGGCATAGTAAGCTTGTCCATGCCTTATGGGCTGATAGATTAACAACTAAAAATTCCATCGGCATGTCTCCCTATCAGTTTTTTTATGGCATGGATGTAGTATTCCCAACATCTCTAGGAGTTCCAGTCATGAAAATCCTTCAAGAAGTCCAAGCTGAAGAAAATGATATGCAAAGGAGGATCAATCGGACCATTCATTTGCAACAGTCAAGAGAGGAAGTATATAAAAGGACAAAAGTAGTCCAAGAAGGAATCAAGAAATTATTTGATAGAAGGACCAAAGAAAATGACTTCCAAGTTGGAAATCTAGTTCTAAAATGGGATTCCAGAAGGGAAGAGAAAGGGAAACATGATAAATTCAAAAATCTGTGGAAGGAGCCCTACATTATTCATTCCATAAGGGGCCACAATGCATTTTTTCTGCAGGAGTTGAATGGAGAAGAGGTGTTTGGAGGTCCTGTCAATGTCCATATGCTCAAACACTATTTCTGTCAGGAATATTATTTTCAGAATTTTTCATCCATTGTACATACCATTGCATGAGAAAAATAAAAAAATACAAAAAAAAATAGAAAAGAGAAAAGGGGGCAGATGAAAAGAAGAAAGGTACAACCCCATACCAAAAAAGAGAAAAATCTGAAAGTGTGCAAGCTTAAATACCACTACCAAAAAAGGGCACTGCTATCTAGTCATACAGCCTAATCATGACTAGATAGATTTCAATTTACTGTTGATTGGTTAGTGAATCAGATTTTCCAAACAATTTAATCTTGGCTTATCAATAGAATAGATTAGGATATAGAGAATGGTTCAAATAATCAACCTGAACCAAGAAGCACAAAAATAACGGCTCTAATCAGACCAAAATTTGAGCCAAAGAAAAAAGAAAGAATGGTTCTAATATGCTGAAAACTTGAACCAAGAAAGAAGAAGAAGACAACTCTAAAAAGATCAAAAACCAGAGCTGAAGAAAGAATGAAGGATGTCTTTTATTTTCAGATCTTAAGCCTTCACAGTTTTGTTTTAATTTTTTGCAAATAAAAGTGTATGTGCAGCTGGTTTCTTATGCCATAGACACTACAACAAATTAGACTGTTTAATCCTGATTTGTCTGTGTTTAAATTTCTGTTTTAGAATGTAGAGAATGCAGATTTGTCAAATAGCTTAATCTTGACAGATAGTAGATTAGGTAGAGAAGCTTTTGAGTTCAACTGTTTAAACTGAACTCATGGAAGTTATAAGGGTAGATTTAGATTAGTTTCCTGCTTTCAATAAAAGAATAAAATTTTGATGTCAAAGAGTTTGCCAGTCCAAGTGCACTCAAGAGAATAAAAATGCTAGGAAAAGTAGTTTTGGGTAGGTAGAGATGTGGTTTAAATAAATTTCATGATGCAGGTCATTGGAAGAATTATCAAAATTCACAGAACTTCAACAAGAAAACAAAGAGATTGTGCCCAATGGATCAAGCATTGGTCTGCTGAAATCCAGAAGATTGATAAACTGAAGGTTCTGGACACCTAGAAAGACAGTTGTCCTCCTCAAGTGGAGCCACTGTTAGCCATCTATAAATTTTGTTATACCTAATGATGGCTAGATCAGTCCCTAGATTTCCAAAAAAAAACTTTTCATGAAAACCTGTGAGTTTTGGAAATCTCACTATGTTCATTATTCCTAAGTTATCCATTTCTCATAAGAACTCCACTCAAAGCCTCCAAGTTTTCCCTGCTAATATAAAAAGAGTTGTTTCAAGGTTTATCCTTCACCACTTTCAACCTCATTTTCCCTCATCCATTTCTCACTCATTTTCAGTCATCCTAACAATCCACTCATTCCTATGAAAAATCCTCTTTTTCCCCTTCTCCTTTACCCTCCATTCCTCCTAAAAATCCCTTTAAACCTTATAAAACCCTTTATTCAGTTTAAAAAGGCCTTTCATAACTTTATCGGAACATTTAAAAAAGGCTTAAAACACCATATTTTGGCCTAATCCGCCCCTTTTTGAGAAAATCAAGCCTCAAGCCCTTTTTAGGCTTAAACCCTCCGCCCTTTTATTCATATGACCCAACGCCCATAACCAGGTGCTAAGTCCCTAGCCCTTTCCACCTTAGCTCCTGGTCCTTCTTCTCCCCCACATGACCATTCTCCGCCTTTTTAGTCCCCTTCCCTTTTTATTTTCAAACTTCCGCCCCTTTCCATTCACCCCCTCCGCGACAGATCTTGACCATCGATCTATCTGATCCAACGATGCTCATTCCCTCCTCCCGATCATCAAACCTATTCATTCATTCCCCCATATTAGATCTCCACCGTATATCTCGACCTATCTAACAATTGCTTCAGATCCCACCGATAAACACCCCACTGGGCCACCTTCCACTTTCCTCTCGTTGTCCAATCGTTGCACGCCACCTGTCCTCCACCATCCCCTTCCACCGAGCAGTTTCCTCCCATCACGCTCCATTCTCCACCATAGATCTGGAGCTCCCATACTGACGACCCACAAATGTTTTTGCGCGCATCTCGCCGAAACAATTTAACACACAAAATCAACGTGAAACAGGCAGTATTGGGGTGGACAGGTGTCATCCAATCAACCATATCGCATTCATAATGACTAAAACCACTTACCACTTAGCCCACACGCGAAAACCACCTCTGGATTCGCAAAAAATCCATCCTCCTTGCAAGTTTTATATAAACATTTTGGTGTTTAGTTGCAGGTTTTCATGGCGGATAAACATCAAATCCATCCCATAGCAAGAAAATTATTGCAGAGGACGAGGATGATGATCCTAGGCCTAATAAATATAGAGAAAGGGACTCGAAGGATTAATTCCAAGCTCAGATCAATGTTTCATGGACATTGGTTAGCCAATGAAACCCTCTAGTGCACCAAAAGCAAACTCCTGTACACAATAAAACAAGAACAAAAGATCAGTAAAGAAGAAAGGAGAAGACAAAATATTAAAGGTTAAAAAACACAATCAAATCCAAATCAGTGTTAAATGACAAAGTCGAGAAAATCAGCAAAGGAGAGCTTCGAATGACACATCAGTGAAGCTATTTACTGTTGGGAAAAATACTAAGAGGGGGGGGGGGGTGAATCAGTATTTAGAGCTAACTGAAAACTTTTTACTTTTTCTTTGAGCAAATTTCCATACGCGATTTTTATGAACTGAACTAGTGTATGCACGTGGAAATATAGAAGGAAACTAGCGTATACTGATTTATCTTCTAGATTTAGAGAATCAGTCTTTTAAATAGATTTATCTATTATGAATAAGGCTAGATAATCAGAAGTTATGAGAAGTAAACAACAGTATAAAGCATCACACACATGAAAACCAATATTTAAGGTGGAAACCCAATTCGGGAGAAAACCACCACTGTTGTTGTCTCTTTCTTCAATATTTATTATATATAAAACTTTTTACAACATTGTACTGATGAAAAATTATACCAGTACGTAGGCTTCTACCTGCAGAAGGCTGCAACCTTCTCTCAATTTCCAGCTACAACTGGAAGGGAGCTCCAACCCCCAGATCTCGTTTACCAGCCTCTCCTGGAAGGGAGCTTCGACCCCCTGATTTCAACACCAGCTTCTATTGGCTGAAAGCTTCTACTTTCATACTGAAGGCTTCAACCCTTAGATCCATTGCAGACCACGTTTCATCAATTTTCATACTAAATCAAAACAGCTTCAACACAACCCCTTAACATCAACAACCATACTTTACCCAAAACTTCAATTAGAACAGCAATACCACTGTAACCAGAATATCAGAAATAACCTAGACTTCAGAGTAGATAATCAGATACACATTCAACCTTGAAAAACCATTAATTCAGATACCATACGCTGTTTTTATCTATGTAACCCGCGTATATACGCATCTTTCTTCACACCAACCTGCGTATGCTTCAGTGCATGCTAGTTTTTATATTTTGAAATAATACGCGACTTTTCTTCATAGTTTCCACATATACATGTGCTTTTCTTTTCACCAACTAGCGTATGCTTTCTTTTAGAATCTATTTAGACTCATATTCAGATCTGAAACTTTCAATTCAGACAATCTATCAGCAATGAAGAACTATTTAGATAGTCACTCATCCTTCATCATGTTTTCTCAATCAGTGATTAGATTTGTTCATTATAAAATCAGTAGCATACTCCATATTCAATCAACCCAGAACTTCAAGTAGAATTCATTTACCGACAACAGAGAGAAAACATAAATCACAGAAGTAATATCTATAAATAAGCTTCAGAAACCCTAACTTCCATACACGCTTTTTATCAAGTGAGCTCGCGTATATACGCGCTTTTATCGAGACAAACTAGCATATAGATCTGTAAAAGATAAACTTTGCAGAAAAGACCAGATCTATAAACTTACCCAGATTTCTTCAATTTCTTCATCAGACTTGCGCCAGGTCTTCATCATTTCTTTTTCAGATCATCCTAGAGATTCATCATTTCTAGATATAGAGATCTTGAACCTTCATCATATCCATAGGTGCATCATAGATTCAGATCTATCAGAAACACCGTTCAACCATGCAGATATCTCTTAAAGAGATTTATTCATTAACAACCCTTACACATGCACACCTTGCACTATGATCCTCTTCTCCTTATATAGTTTTAGCCTTTATCAATACCATGAGTCAAAACCACTCAACCGCTGATGGTATTCCTGGATGGGATCAAATAGATAATCCATCGCTCAATACTTAGGGCCAATACCATGGTAATGCCCCCTGGTTTTATAAATTTGGAGCACAAACAGCCATACGCGACTTGGGTCGTACTTATCCGCGGACATACGTGACTTGGCTTTTAAAAAACCGCGTATACATTGTTCTATATTTGAAAAATTCAATCTGCTTGTACAGAACTGCTGATGGTTTTCTAAGTTCTTCATACAGCCATTATCTGCATCCTTTGTCAGAGAGTTGCCATCAAGGACAATCAATTCAATATAATAGGATACAAGAAACATATTTCCAACAATCTCCCCCTTTGGACTTGATGGCAACCATGATCAGAAATACATTCAGCAACAACATTCTCCCCCTTTGACATCAAGGGCAAAGGGTAGATCAAGATCCTTTGTACCGACAATACCATGCTCCACCTAAGATCATGCTGCATCTTCAAACATAATATTCAATGAAGTACATGACTCTACAACTCAACCTAGTATGACCTTTCCTATCACCAAGGACTCATACTTACATCAATGATCCAACCAAGTGGATTTACAAGATTGACTCAATTACTCAACCAAGTGGGTTTACAAAATGGAATAAGTCTTTGCATGACTGAATATTACAATTTTTACATCATGGTCTCAATATGAAATTTTTCATCAAATTACAGAAATGAATTATAAAATCAGGATCAAAGATTCTCAAGCATGAGATCAGACTACAACAAATAATTAGAATGCCAACAACGCATCCTTTCAACATGACCAATGCACCCCCTTAACCTGTGCATCCTAAACACTTTCAACAGCAAATCATCAAGGCATATTCATCAGTAGATTTAGAGAATGAAATAGAAATATGAGAGCTGGAACATCACCAGAGATACCCAACAGCACCGCAGCAGTGCTGAAGAATGCTGACCCAGAAAAAATTTGTCAGTAAATACCCATATGCGGTTTTTTGTGTATAAAATCACGTATATACACGACTATCCTTCAGGGAATCCACGTATCCAATTTAATCTTCTATATTTAAGTAGATCTGATCTTCTGCATGGCAGAGACTACTCCCAACTTCTATCTGAGATATTCGAACACTTCCCTGGGTAAAGGTTTGGTAAATATACCAGCAACTTGTTCTTTGGAGGGAACATACTCCAACTTCACCTTTTGTTCAAGCACTTGTTCACGTAAGAAGTGATACTTGATGGGAATGTGCTTGGTCTTGGAATGCATAACGGGATTCTTTGAAATACTGATGGCACTTGTATTATCACACATAATGGAGATAGGAGGTGAACATTTGATTTGAATGTCTTGTAAGGTTTGCATCATCCAAAGAAGTTGAGTGCAACATGATGCGGCAACCACATATTCTGCTTCTACTGTAGATAAGGCAATAGAGCTTTGCTTCTTGCTGAACCAAGATACTAACCGGGGCCCCATATAGAATGCACCACCACTAGTGCTTTTCCGATCATCAACATTTCCAGCCCAATCTGCATCAATGTAAGCATGAAGAGTGAGATCAGCATTCTTTGGATACCATAGTCCAAAGTCTTGATTTCCTTGTAGATATTTGAATATTCTTTTGACAGCCTGAAGGTGAGACTCTTTTGGATTAGCTTGGAATCGTCCAACAATCCCAACTGCATGCATAATGTCTGGTCTAGTTCCAGTGAGATAAAGTAGACTTCCTATCATAGATCTATATTCTGGTTGATTCACCGTGGGAGAATCATCATGAGAACTGAGATTACATCCGGTTATCATTGGTGTACTTACAGGTTTGCACTCTTCCATGCCATACTTCTTCAGAATTTTCTTAAGATATTTTTCTTGTGATAAGAATATGCCATTTGTTGCTTGTTGCACTTGCAAGCCAAGAAAGAATGTTAGTTCTCCAAGTAAATACATTTCAAATTCTTTCTACATAACAGAAGAAAATTTCTGACTCATAGACTCTTCATTACTTCCAGAAATGATATCATCAACATATTCAATCACAATCAATAGTTTATCATTTTCAGTTTTTGTGTATAAGTTGCTATCAGCAGACCCCTTTGAAAATCCTTGTTGATGAAGATATTTGTCAAGACAATAATACCATGCCCTTGGAGCTTGTTTGAGACCATATAGGGCCTTTTTAAGTCTACAAACAAGATTTTCATCATTTCCCAAAATGAATCCTTCCGGTTGTTCTATATATACTTCTTCTTCTAGATCACCATTAAGAAAAGCAGATTTAACATCCATTTGATAAACTTTGATTTGTTGATAACTTGAAAAAGCAAGAAACATTCTTATAGCTTCAAGTCTAGCTACAGGAGCAAAAGTTTCTTCAAAGTCTATACCTTCTTGTTGAGCATACCCCTTGCAAACAAGTCTAGCTTTATTTCTTATAACATCCCCATTCTTATTTAACTTGTTTTTGAATATCCATTTAGTTCCAATGACATTTTTGTCATGAGGTCTTGGTACTAATTCCCAAGTGTGATTCTTTTCAATTTGATCAAGCTCTTCATTCATGGCTTGAATCCAACATTCATCTTTGCTAGCTTGATTGACATTGTGTGGTTCAATGGTGGATAGAAATGCCAGATAGCTAGAAGATCCCACAAGAGTCCTTCTTGTTTGTACACCTGATCCCTTTTCTCCCAAAATTTGAGATTCTGGATGATTCTTTTGAACATATCTGGATGGAGCTTTTTCAGATAAATCATCTTCGGGTTCTTCATTGGGTTCACAGTCCATATCATTTCTATTTGAAGTAGAAGGATATATGTCATCATCATCTTCATCTGTTGTTTGTTTTTCTTCTTTTGGAGCTGTAGGAGACTCATCAATAACAACATCAATACATTCAACAATCTTCCGAAGTCTTTTATTGTAACATTTATATGCTCTACTCCTAGAGGAGTAACCAAGAAGTATTCCTTCATCTGCTTTGGGTTCAAACTTGCCAAGTTTTTCATCATTATTTTTGATAAAGCATTTGCTTCCAAAAACTCTAAAATGCTTCACAGTGGGAGGATTACCATACCAAAGTTCATATGGAGTTTTATCACTATTTACATGAACATGTGCCTTGTTAAGAATATTTACTGCTGTATGTGCTGCTTCTCCCCAAAATGTGTCAGGTGTTCCGGAATCATCAAGCATAGCTCTAGCCATTTGTTGAACTGTTCTATTCATTCTTTCTACTACGCCATTTTGTTGTTGAGTGCCAACTACAGAAAACTATCTTTTTATGCCATGTTGTTCACAAAATTCAAGGAATTCATCTGATGTATATTCTCCTCCTCGGTCAGATCTAAGACACTTGATTTTTAGATCTAATTCATTTTCAACCAGTGCTTTGAAGATCTAAAATTTCTCAAATGCTTCATCTTTATGTTTAATCAACCCAATCCAACACATTCTAGAGAAATCATCAATAAATAAGATATAGTATTGTTCACCACGTGGTGACTTTTTCCTCACAGGTCCACATATGTTAGTATGAATGAGTTCAAGAGGCTTACTTGATGATCCTTCCTTGGCATTAAATTGCACTCTGGTTTGCTTACCGAATTGGCAAGATTTTCATATGATACTTTCAGGTAGAGTAATATTGGGAAGATCATGAACAACTTTAAGTCTGCTTGATTTGTTGATTTGAGAGAAGCTCAGATGCCCCAACCTTCTATGCCATAGCCAGTTTTCTGAAGATTTACTCAAGTAACATTGTTCTTTGCAGTTCTTTAATATATACAGGTTGCTTGGAGTCCTTTTTCCCTTTATAATTGTTTTACCTGTATCAAGATCACGTACCACACATTCTTCTGAACTAAAGACAACTTCAGTTCCTTGATCACACATTTGACTTACACTTAACAGGTTATGCTTTAATCCATCCACATACATGAAATTATTAGCTTTCACCTTTTCTTTTAGAAAAACAGACCCTTTTCCCTTAATGACAGCAGGAGTATCATTTCCAAATGTAACATTCTTTTCCTTTTCTAGAGCACTATATGCAAGAAGTTTGTTTTTTTCACCTGTCATATGTTTTGAGCATCCACTATCAATGTACCATTGATTTTCTTCACCTTCTGCAAATAAAGCTATGCCACAATTTTCAACTTGTAATTCCTTCTTTTTCCACACTTTGGAGCTTGAAGGAAAATGCTCTTTTGGCTGGACTTTGCTCCTGCATTCAGATTCTTCATGGCCAAAGTTATTGCAATAAGCACATTCAACTTCATTTTGAAGAGGAGAAAAGTTGTTATAGGTATTATTCTTTGTTCCAATATCAATCCTTTTCTTTCTTGCTTCTCTTGTCATGATGGTTTTATATGAAACACATTGAACAACTTTATGACCAAAATTGTGACATGAGAAACATTGTCCATTGAAGAAGAAATTTTTGCGATCATGAAATCTTCTACTTGAATTTACATGTTGATTGGTGTTTCTTTGAAAGGTATTCCTGTTAGTGTTCTTTGAATTGAGATGGTCATGCTTTACCTGTAAAGATTCTTTATTCCCTTGCTGAGTGGCAGAATGTTGTATACTAGTTGTAGCTACTTTTAGATAATTTGGTGCTGAAGCCTGAGAAGATTCTCCGATATATCCAAGACCTGTCTTTATAAGAGGAGAACATTGTACCTTGATAATCTCATATAAGGTTTCAGATCCTTTAGCAAATCTAAGATTCAAAGTCTTTACTTTCTCAATTTATTTTCTTAGACTTACTATTTCACATTCTAATTTCTCATTGTATTTCTCCTTTTCTTCAAGCTGATTTTTCAGAGTTTCTATGGATATTTAACTTTCTTCTAAGCATATTTTGAGTTGATTGATTTCATCAAGAAAATAATTTTCCTCTAAAGCATCCATAAAATTATATTTTTCTTTTCTAGATTCCTTTTCAAATGCCATGAGAAGTCTAAGATCTTGTTCACATTCTTCCTCACTATCAGATAACCCATCACTGTCTTCATGAGTATAGTAACTTTTTCTAATGCTAAACCGATTCTTATCCCTTCTTGCTAATTCCTTCCCTTTTTCATGTGTTTCTTTATGAGGACACTTAGCAGCATAATGAACAACTCTTCCACAAGCAAAACATTTGAAAGGAAGCTTACCTCTGAACCGTCCTGTGCCAAGTTGGAGTTTCTTTACAAAATTTACCTCATCTTCTTCTGAGATATACCCTGATCCTTCTATCTCTCATACTTCTTTCCCTTTTGTAGAAGCTCTAAAGACGACTTCTTTGACTTCAGATGGTCCTCCTCCTCTCATTTCACATGCAGTTAGTATGCCATGAAGCACTATAGTAAGATTTTGAAGATCCTGCTTTTCTTCAAGAGCAGAAACTTTTGACTCAAATTTTTCCGTTAGTGATCTTAAAACTTTCTCAACCAAAGTAGAGTCGGTTATTGTTTCTCCCAAATTTCTCATACAATTTACAATATCATCAAGACGTAAAAAGAAACTGGCAATGCTCTCCTCATTATGCATTTTTAGATTTTCATATTGAATTCTGAGAGTTTGGAGTTTAGCACTTTTTACCTTTTCATCACCTTCATAACTTGGAATGATTTTGTCCCATATTTCCTTTGCTGTATCCAGCTGCATGACTTTGACAAATTATGATTCAGTGAGACTTCCCAATAGAGCATTGACCACCTTTGCATTTGTTTCATAATTCTTTCTTTTCGTTGGATCTATTGGTATTGCGGCTAGATATTGATATCCTCCTTCAACAATAGCCCATACATATGCTCCCAGAGACTGAAGATAGGATCTCATCCTTGTTTTCTAGAAGATTAAATTGTTTCCGTTGAAGAGCGGAGGCCTGATAGATGATGTTCCATCTTGATTTCTCATCCTGATTGATCTTCCTTCTAGCGGCTAAGCTTTTTCAGAAGGACCTGCTCTGATACAAATTGTTGGGAAAAATACTAAGAGGGGGGGGGGGTGAATCAGTACTTAGAGCTAACTGAAAAATTTTTACTTTTTCTTTGAGCAGATTTCCATACGTGGTTTTTATGAACTAAATTAGCGTATGCACATGGAAATATAGAAGGAAACTAGTGTATATTGATTTTTTTTCCAGATTTAGAGAATCAGTCTTTTAAACAGATTTATCAGTTATGAATAAGGCTAGATAATCAGAAGTTATGAGAAGTAAACAACAGTATAAATCATCACACACATGAACACTAATATTTAAGGTGGAAACCCAATTCGGGAGAAAACCACCGCTGCTGTCGTCTCTTTCTTCAATCTTTGTTATATAGAAAAAATTTTACAACAATGTACTAATGCAGAATTATACCAGTACGCGGGCTTCCACCTGCAGAAGGCTGCAACCTTCTCTCGTTTTCCAGCTACAACTGGAAGGGAGCTCCAACCCCCAGATCTTGTTTACCAGCCTCTCCTAGAAGGGAGCTTCGACCCCCTGATTTCAACACCAGCTTCTACTGGCTGAAAGCTTCTACTTTCATACTGAAGGCTTCAACCCTCAGATCCACTGCAGACCACGTTTCATCAATTTTCATACTAGATCAAAACAGCTTCAACACAACCCCTTAACATCAACAACCATACTTTACCCAAAACTTCAATTAGAACAACAATACCACTGTAACCAGAATATTAGAAATAACCCAGACTTTAGAGTAGATAATCAGATACACATTCAACCTTGAACAAACATTAATTCAGATACCATACACTGCTTTTTATCTATGTAACCCGTGTATATACGCGTCTTTATTCACACCAACCTACGTATGCTTCAGTGCATGCTAGTTTTTATAGTTTGAAATAATACGCGACTTTTATTCACAGTTTCCGCGTATACACGCGCTTTTATTTTCACCAAATAGCATATGCTTTCTTTCAGAATCTATTTATACTCATATTCAGATCTGAAACTTTCAATTCAGGCAATCTATCAGCAATGCAGAACTGTTTAGATAGTCACTCATCCTTCATCATGTTTTCTCAATCAGTAATTAGATTTGTTCATTATCAAATCAGCAGCATACTCCATATTCAATCAACCCAGAACTTCAAGTAGACTTCATTGACCGACAGTAGAGAGAAAATGGAAATCACAGAAGTAATATCTATAAATAAGCTTCAGAAACCCTAACTTCCATACGCGCTTTTTATCAAGCAAACCCGCGTATATACGCACTTTTACCGAGACAAACTAGCGTATAGATCTATAAAAGATAAACTTTGCAGAACATACCAGATCTATAAACTTACCCAGATTTCTTCAATTTCTTCATCAGACTTGTGCCAGGTCTTCATCATTTCTTTTGCAGATCATCCTAGAGATTCATCATTTCTAGATCTAGAGATCTTGAACCTTCATCATATCCATAGGTGCATCATAGATTTAGATATATCAGAAATAGAGTTCAACCATGCAGATATCTCTTAAAGATATTTATTCATTAACAACCCTTACACATGCACACCTTGCACTATGATCCTCTTCTCCTTATATAGTTTTATCCTTTATCAATACCATGAGTCAAAACCAATCAACCGATGATGGTATTCCTGGACGGGATCAAATAGATAATCCAACGCTCAATAATGATGGCCAATACCATGGTAATGCCCCCTGGTTTTATAAATTTGGAGCACAAACAACCATACGTGACTTGGGTCGTACTTATCCGCGGACATACGCAACTTGGATTTTAAAAACCCGCGTATACATTGTTCTATATTTGAAAAAGTCAATCTGCTTGTACAAAACTGCTGATGGTTTTCTGAGTTCTTCATACAGTCATTATCTGCATCCTTTGTCAGAGAGTTGCCATCAAGGACAATCAATTCAATATAATAGGATACAAGAAACATATTACCAACATTTACTCCTCCCAGAACTAAAGACACCTGGACAGTTATTGTGCTGACATAACCTCTTTAAACTGTTAAGGCAGTTATTGTAAAGGTATAGGTGGTCTCAAAACCCATACTGTCCACTTTAATTTTACCAGAAGAAAAGACATGACTGCAGCAGCCAGAAGACTTCCCCACAAAGACACTCTTTGGAGTTATTACCAGCCTGACAATTAGGCCTCAAAGTCTACAAAAACTACTTGAATGGGCAAGAAATTAATGTAATATTTATGACACAGAATGGGCATTCAAATTTTTTTCTCCTCTATTTTGATAAACCATTAATACCATCTCTATCACCTCTCCTCCCCATTCACCCAAAATTCCTATTCGAACTCTCATTATAAGGGTTGGAATTTGATGAATTTTGAAGTAATACATAGACTGCTGCTTTGAAGAAGGATTGATGTTTTCAAGAAGTGTGGATGTCTTTGCTTTTCTGTTGATGGAGGAGGCTAGATAATTGGATCCCTGAGCCTGGTTTTGGTGAAGTACTCTCTATTTGTTAATTTTATTTCTTGTTTTTCACTTTGTCCCATTATGCTTTGCTTGCAGTAGAGTAAAAATCTTAGGCTAAGAAATGTCTCCTAGAAGCACCTTAGGCCTATGTACTCTTCATTGATTTTATGTTTTCATCTGCTGAAGGTTTTATTGAGTAGTTTGACTAATTTTAAACCCTTAAGTTTGTTCATTTAATAATAGTTAAAATATTTGGTGTCAAGGTTGAATTATGGTTTTCCCTGCCTGCTTGCTGCCTCTTGAAAGCTATTTCTGAAAACATCCTTCAAATGCTATTGTCTACAGCTTGGAAGAGAGGATTTGTTCTGATCTTACCCTCTGTTTCTTGCTGAGATAGTCATATTTGAAGGTATTTATAATTGCAGTCTTAGATGCCTAGGTGTTCCCCCTTTTATGAATGCAATTAGTTGTGTTTCTTATATGTTTTCTAACCCCTTTAAGTGAAACAATTAGAAGAAACAGAGTGTTCTTCTCCTTCTTTGCCTTACTTGAAAGTATGTCTTGTTTATGTTATCTGCATAAAGTATGTTGGTAGGATTCATGGTTAGCCCTGGCTATTGAATATTTCATTATGTTTAGATACTGTTGCAAGTCCCTTCGTTGAAAGGTATACATGATTAAGGAGTCTTAAAAAGCCCTTAAAGCTCTACTTTTCCTCCCAAATCCTTGATGTTCATCTCACCCCACCTATATGATCCCACAAATCCATTGACTAAGTTATATTTTCCCTTTGGTTCCCCAAATTCATCAATTGGAACTGTTTATACTTCCACGTGACTTCATCGCCCAATGGCTTTTAGATTTCCACACTCTATCTAAGCTGCCTAAATCATCTATGTCCAACCAACAAACAAACAAATTTTCACTTCATAACTAGCCTAAAATCAACCTCTTAAAAGCATCAAGCTATATCCTTACAAACATATTGAGAGATCCCTCTCTGAGACTAGGAGGGCTAGATCCTAGTGTTCTGAAGCTTGGTTTGAATGTTGCCTTGTCATTTGGTTTTCCAATCAGCCAAATCACAAGACTCCAACAGTTTCCATCAAGTCCAGAGGGGGAGATTGTTAGCATTATGATGTAATATGTTGTCCTTGATGGAAACCTACTCGATGAGTTGCCTTTTGATAGAAACCTGTTTGTTTAATATGTAAACTTGATGTATCTATAGGCCAATTCAGATGTGACAGAGAAAGGAATACCAATAAGTGGCAAAGGAATGATGAAGGTATTGTTTCAAGAAATATACGCACGTTTGATGAAGGGAAGCCATGTATACTCACAAGTTCAATGAAGCCAAGTTGTGTATATATCCAGAATGTGTGTATACACAGTTTTTATGAAGAAAATTCATGTGTACACACGAGTACAAAGAAGCAAAGTCGCGTATGAGTTTGTACACTAATTTCAACAATACCAATGGTCTTTACCATGGTATTAGCCCACAATATTGAGCGTGATAATTTCTATTTGATCCTGTCTAATAATACCATTGGCACTTGTGTGGTTTTAGCTCATGGTATTGGTTAAGGCTCAAACTATATAAGGAGGAGAAGATCATAGTGCAAGGGGGTGCATGTGAGTGAGAATTGAATGAATACTTCACTCTGAAGTATATCTACATGGATTGGGTTATATTCAATAGATATATCTGATTTGATGCATGGATTGGGCTATATTCAATAGATAGATATGATATTTTGATGATCTCTAGACCTCAAATGACCATGTATTTGGATGATCTGTTTATGAGTTGTTTAGATCTGTGGTATAGCGCATAAATTGTTGAAGTGAATAATATAATCTGAGCAAGTTTTCTACTTTGGAGTGTTGCGTAGTCCTGTAATATTTATAGATCTATATGCTGGTTTGTCATGGTGAAAACGTGTAAACCCGCAGGTTTTTTTAAGAAAAAGCGCGTATGGAAGTTAGGGTTTTTCTGAAGATTGTTGAAGAAAATTTCTGATCATTTATGTTGTGTTTCTATTTTATGTCAATGAAATATTCAAGTAGATCTCGATAGTTTGAATAATGTTTATGCTGCTAATTGATTATGTATAAGTATGATGAGTTATTGGGTGATTTAATATGATGGATACTGCTAACTAAATAAGGGTTCTGTAAATCTGAAAAAGTGAGCCTGAATGTCTTTGTTTTGTTCTGAGTCTAGTTAGACCTCTAATTTTTGTATAGAAATATCTATACATAGGGTGCTCCATAGAAAAGCATGTATACATGCAAGTTACTGTAAGTGAAGTAGCGTATGCATTTTTTTTTATGAATGATCAGGGTTGAAGTTGATTTTGCATGTTAATATAGAAGTCTGGGTTTAACTTGATGTGATCTGGTTACAGTGATATCATTGTTCTGTTAGAAGATTGGTTGAAGGTTACTAGTGTTGATCTAGAAATTGTGTTGTGTTGAAGCTATTAGACCCAGTATGAAAATTTATGAAACGTGGTTTGCAGTGGTTCTGAGGGTTGAAGCCTTCAGTGTGGAAGTCGAAGCTTCCTACCAGTAGAAGTTGGTAATCGGTTGAGGGGGTTGAAGCTCCCTTCTAGTAGTGGCTGGTAAACTAGATCAGGGGGTTGGAGTGCCCTTCCAATAACAGCTGGAGAATGAGAGAATGTGTCAACCTTATGCAGGTTGGCCCCTGCATATTGATATGATTCTACATCAGTACAACATTGTAAGCAGTTTTCTATATAATAAATATTGAAGACAAAGACGATAGCAATGGTGGTTTTCTCCCAACTTGGGTATCCACTTTAAATCTTGGTGTTCATGTGTGATATCTTTTGTGTGATGATTTACTCTATTATTACTACAAATATATACTGCTTAAATTTCTGATGCATAACTGGTGAACTAGGCTAAGTGAAGTTTCTGAAGATTTATTTGAACATTAAAGTTATCTAGGTATACGTGTGTTTCCTTTATGAAAGTTTCGTGCATACGCTAGTTGGACTAATTAGAGGTGCATATAGAAATCAGTAATAGAAAATATTGTGATTATTTTTAATATTTATTCTCCCCTCCCCCCCCCCCCCCCCTCTCTCATTATTTTTCCCAACACTTCCTGCTCAGCCAGTATCTAACCCCAACAATAAAGCCATATAATCTTCTCAAAATATTGGAGTGGTCACTAATCCCACTTTTCCTACTTATTGTATTACACCAAAGCCTCTGCAGGAAATTTATCTTCCTTTGTTATAGGAATTTCTTGTGTCACTATAGGAAATCAAACTCAGATCTGGAAAGGTCGTGGCTCAACCCAAAAAAAATTGAAGAGATTGTAGAGGAAGACACTCTAGAAATACCCGAAGTTGAAAACACACCTGAACCAGTGAAAAAAACCACTTCAATATCACAAGAACCTTCCTCATCCCATACTATCAAGCCTCCTTTTCTAGAGAGGTTGGAGATGAAAATAAACCAACCTGAGTTTGATCTTTTGTCTGAACTGAGAAATGTGTGCATTAAGATCCCGTTACTGTAAGAAATTAAGGATATCTCAATTTATTCCTAAACATTGAGGGGGATATGTACCAAGAAACCAAGAATACAAAAGAAGGAACCCTCCACAATTCAAGTATGTGGGAAACATGCAAGCCTTATGTCCACTGGATTTGTTACTAAGAAATATGCAGACCCTAGAATCCATTTGGTTACCACCTTTATCAATGGGTATCCAATAAATAAAAATATAATTGACTTAGGTTCAGCCATCAATGTGATGACTATGGAGACTTTATCTCACATAGGATCCTTTGAGTTACTCCCTATTTATACCATGTTAGAATTAGCAGATAGGTCTAAGGTAAAGCCAGATGGTGTATTAGAATACATTGTCATTTCATTGGATTCCTAGGAGTACCCTGCAGACTTTTATGTTATTCAACCTAAAACCATCTTGGGAGGACATCCTTTGATCTTGGGGAGGCATTGGTTAGCCACGATAGATTCCTACAGAGGGTGTAGGTCTGGAAACATGACCATCACTCATGGAGTTGAATAAAATAATATCAATTTGTATCCCCCTACTAAACCTCTCTTAAGATCATAAAATACTCATTGGGTTGAAGAAGAGGAGCATGATTCAGAATGTACCCAACCAATTTTAACAATATACCAAGCCATGAGACTTAAGGAAAACTTAGAAGAAACTCTAATAAATTGTTGTATTTCTAATCCTGATTTTTCACAACATTTAGAAGAGTAGTTTAGTCATAACATAGATATCATTACTAATATGAAGTATTTTTATGAACATGGTACAAAAACTAAACTACATTAATCCCTCTTATCTTCTTTCCCTGTGTTGGCTTGAGGCGTCTTGAACTAGGTTCGGAGTTTAAGGTTTGCCAACAAAGCCCTATACTACTGGCCCTTTCGGTAGTGGCCTACTTGTGCAGGCCAAAGTATCACCCGAAGTAGTATGGGAGGGTGCTAGAACAAGGTTTCTACACCTTCGAAGAGGGCAAGTAAGTCAGACAGAGCTGCGTTCGACTTGACAATTATCAGATCACATATTACAGAACCCAGATCTATCAGTTCCTCCGCATTTACGTGTGCAATATCATGTATAATCGCAATGAATCACAGATATAGGAAAATAATGCAACTATCGTAGCTATTCTTGCATCAATTCTAATAAATAGATTCAGATCAATGTTCAATGCAACATAAACACGTAGCACAGTTACTTGTGGAGCTCAATATAGAATTATGCACACCATAATAGATCTAGATCGCAGTATAAACATATAACACAAGTATATGCACAGCTTAAATCAATGACACAAAGCATACATAAACAGATATCACAGATCCAATAGATTCAGAGATTTCAACAACCTTCCGCATTCATTAATCCTTTATTTCCTTTTACAATACCCCAAAACCCAACCTGCGCACACAGCAATAGGCTCTGCACATAGCAGGACTGAGGATCTATGTGCACACATCTAACAGGATTCCTTTCCCCAAAAACCCAAATAGATCTACTAATTTGTAATTCGCACCAATCTTAATCCAAGTCAGTCCTACAACTTAAAAAGGTTCAACTACTTATACTATTTTATCCTACGGATCCAATGGTCTGCAAACCGTGGTTTGCGAACTCTTGGTCTTCCCTTGACCCTCTTACAATGCATTAGGGGCTTTAACCCACCCTAAAACCCCTACGTTAGACTAAATATAATAAAAAATATACAAAGTGGACCATTTTCATAGCTCTTGTAGGAGACCCTATTCCAACAGTCCCCCAACACAATATTGTGACTCATCCCGAGACACTATGGTGGTCGGGTCTCCCTTTGCGCCTGTATGGCTACTCCAGCCATAGAGTCATTTGATCTGATATAGTTTGAGCTGGTTACCATTGATGCAGTTGGGGAGAATATCTCCGTGCAGGGTAGCAAGCCTAACCACTCCACCATCTGTGATCTCCTTAATTGTGTAGGGACCAAGCCAATGCTGTCGAAACTTCCTTAGATGCTTTGCAAACTAGCTATCGTACAAGAGGACCAATTGGCCTTCCATGAAATTTTTCTTGTGAATGTGTCGGTCATGCCAAGCTTTATCACGGGCCTTCTGGACTTGCTGATGGAAATTCACAATAAAACGATCTTCCTCCAAAGCTAGAAGCTGCGCTAATCGCTCCTCCATGATGTCTGGTGCTGCCATGTTTGTAAATGCTGTGCTACACAGACTAGGAGCAATATATTCCATTGGCATAACGACTTTTTTACCATAAACCATCCTAAATGGGGTTTTTCCTGTTAACTTCTTGCAGGTCGTTCGATAGGCCCAGAGGACCGACGGGATGCGCATGTCCCAATCGCTGCAATCAACATTGCATACCTTGGTCAGTGCTTGCTCCAAGATTTTATTAAAAGCTTCAACTACGTCGTTGGCCTGGGGATGATATGGCGTGCTTTTTGCCTGATGGATCTGGAATTCCTCGGTCAAAGCTCGAATTGTTTCATTAGCAAAGTGCGTACCTCTGTCACTCATGAGAATCTTTGGACATCCAAATCAGGCGAGAATTGGTTCAAAAATAAATTGCGTAGTGGTATCCACAGTACAATCCTTTACTGCCTGTGCTTCCTCCCACCTGGTTACATAATAGGTGGCTGTAATAATGTAGCGCGCACCCGTATTTTTTCCTGGGGGGTTGATAGTCCTGATGAAGTTGATGGCCCACTTATCAAATCCTTGTAGGGTCAATTGTGGTTGAAGGGGAATTTAATCTCTATAGGAAGGCCTCCTTGTTCATTTGCATGTATCGCAGGCTTTACAATAGTCGTGGGCATCAGTATGCAGGGTTGGCCACCATAACCCAGCCCTCAAGATCTTCTGTGTTGTTGCCTTCCCGGCGTAGTGACCTCTTGCTACTTCGTCATGAGTGTTGGTCAAGATATCCTACCTTTCATGCTCCAAAACATATCATCGCAATACTTCATCTGCCCCCATCGTATATAAGTGTCCTACGATGAGGGTAAAGTCTACTACCCGGGTGACCAACTCTTTTTTTTGTTGTACAGAGTACTCTGGAGGTGCCATCCCGGTAGTCAAGAACTGAGTGATATCAGCGAAGTGTGCATCTACTACCTTGATAGGAAATAGTTGCGCATCAGGCAATCTAGCTTCTAGGTCGGTTGGCTCCTCACCACTCGCTATTCGGAACAAGTGGTCCAACCCAGTATTCAGCTTGCCCAGCTTGACTATGATTTCAAAGTCATACTCCTGAAAGACGAGTAACCATCGGCATATTTTCCCCCCCAACACAGGCTTATTGACTAGATACTTTAAAGCTGAATGGTCTGTGAACATTTTGAAGTGACCTCCTAACAAGTAATGTTGATATTTATGCAATGCGTAAACCATGGAAAATCCCTCCCGCTCTGTGGTGGAGTAGTTATGTTCCACTCCAGAGAGCTTCCTACTTGCAAAGGCAACTAGATGGTCAATATCTCCTTCCCTGGGCTGCGCAAGGACAGCCCCGAGAGCAATGCCCGATGCATCAACATGAACATGAAATACCTTATCCCAATATGGAAAGATGAAGATAGGTGTCGAGACCATATTTTCCTTTAGTAGTTCGAAGCTCTTTTGGAATTCTTCATTCCAAAAGAATAAAACATCCTTCTTGAGAAATTTTTCCATAGGGGAAGTAAACATCGCATAGCCTTGAATGAATTTCTTGTAGTAGCCCGTGTGTCCAAGGATCTAGCACAGTTGTTTCTTCGTGGTTGGTACTGGAAAATTTATGATAACTGCAATTTTGGCCGAATCTACCATTAGTCCTTGCCGACAAACTATGTGGCCAAGCAATATTCCGAAGGGGACGCAGAAGATACACTTCTTGATATTTAGGGAAATATGGTGTTTCTAGCAGGCATCCAACATCATGCGTAGGTTTGAGACATGTGCCTTGACCAGGCTGAAGATAGTCTAATCATCGAAATATACCTTGAGGAACTTGTGAATGAAGTCTTTGAATACTGTGACCACGACCCATGAAAAGATAGTAGGGGCATTTTTGAGGCCAAACGGCATGACAGTATACCGAAAATATCCCCACTAAGTGGTGAACATGGTTTTTCTGCGGTCCTTAGGTGAAATTCTTATCTGATGGTATCCTGAGAACCCGTCCGTGAACAAGTACGATTCCTATCTGTTAGACTCCTATACCAATAGGTGTCATATTTCATGATTGACTTGATGAACTCTGTAATATGTTCATACCTTTTCTTATTGCAAAGGTTTTCCATATTCTCAAAAAAAAAAAAAATTTAAAAAATTTAAAGAGGGTATACCCTAAAAGAAAAATAAAAAGGGTGAAAAAATAAAAATGGCCAAAAAAGTGAAAGAAAATGAACCCCACCAAAAGAAAGGCCATGGAAAGTGTGCAAGTCTAAATACCACTACTATTTCATTTTCTGTAATAAGCAATTATGTGCAGCTTGTTGAACTTTTGCCACAATTTATGAAGAGTCAAACTGTTTAAACTTGACTAATTCATTTTTCAATTTCATGTTGTAGAATAGAGAATAAATATCTGGCCAAACAGTTTAATCTTGGCAGATAAGTAGATAGGTAGAGTAAATAAAAGGAGCTCAACAGTTTAATCTGAGCCCTTGGATGTAATAAGGTTAGAATTAGATAGATTTCCATATGTAAAAGGAAAAGTGTGATAAGGGTTTGCCAGTCTAAGTGCACCCTAATAAAGAAGAAAAATGGTAGAGTAAAGTAGGTAGGGTAGGTAGATGATGTTGCAGAATTACATGTGATGGATGATGGCTCTAGATGTGTTAAATCTCCTGTTTTCATCACAAATGCAAAGGCAGACACTCCATTGGAAGAAAGAAAAGCAAAGCAAAGTCAAAATCATTAACTTCCCTTCATTTTTTTCCCTAAACATTTCACTAATTTCCCTTAAGTATTAAGGTATTTAAAGATTAGAGGGGCTCAAGGAATTTCCTTGAATTTTGGAGGGACCGGACCCTCGGCCCAATAATTGGAAAAAACCTAAGTACTTCAAATTATTCACCATCACACTCATTCATTTCTAAAAAATCTTTTCCTAAAGTAAAATCCCATTTTACTTAGGAAAATCATGCAATATTTCATAAAAAACCCTCAAAGTCATATTATATCTTGAGTCTAAGTGATGAAGTTCTTATAATGCAATTTGCTTTTAAAATCTTCACCTTCTTAGTTATATTAATGTATTTTGAGTTTACATTGTCCCCTTGTCATATTAAAATTGATTCTATGTATTAACTCCTTATAGAAATGACCTTCTCCTATTATATATAACTCATTTTTATATAATATCCCAAAAAACCCATATATTATAGTTTTAACCAAAGTATTTAATCCCCACTTGTTCAAATAAAAACCCACTTTATACTCCCTTTGGTTAAAAAATATCATTATATGTTAATCCCACCCCCTATGGTAATTGGATTAATCTAATTTAATTATCATATAATAGAAATACATTAAAAAATGATTTAAAACATGTTTTATTACGTGTTTTAAAACAAAAATAACCCATCCCTTGCGTATTTTTCCTCCCTGACCCTTCATCGTACACATAAATTAATTAATCCTCACGATTAATTAATGAGTCTAACTCCGCCAATCAAATCGCTCCTGATGCGATTAATTAATAAAAAATCATGTTGGGCCCGCCCTATTAACTCCCCGTCAACTTCACGCCCTAACCACCGTTCGATCAGCCACTCCAAGATCAACGGCTATTGATAATTTCGCTGGCCATCCTGATCCGAAAAATAACGCGCGAAGAGCCGATGGTTTTCAAACAGTACCATGCCACGCGTCAATCTCTGTATGGAATCGTTGCCCATCCGCTCAATACCACCCTCCCTCAAAAGCGGTGCAGGGAAAATCGCTTACCGCCTACCCTCTATGACGAATCCACCGTACTTGCTGACGTCATCATCAAAAACCCGCCAACCTTTTGACTTTATGAATAAAAAAAATGTGCCCGTGTCGTTTTCATTATCTCGTGCACTCACCAGTCTTCCATGCAACCAATTTCAAAAATCAACTGTCGAAGCCTGCCGACCGTTACCTTGCTGAAGAGAATTGAAGTCAAGTATTCCAGTGTTCTTCCTCCATAACCAGTACTTGTTCAAATCACTATTCATTCAAAGCTTACCCGCCAATATCAACCGTTTACCCGTTTAAACACAAACACCATAGCGTTGCTCATTTTCACCTGATTGTGCAGTAAAACCCTTTGTAACCTAGCTGCGCCACCTGAAGCCTCTGTTAACCAATTCGAGCATGGTTTACCTCCAAAAAATCATTCTAGATTCACTCCACAAACCTCTCAAAATCAAATGAAACCTTTTCGACCTCCCCTAGAAACCAATGCTTTCTTAACAATTTGTTTTGTTTTACAGGTGATCAGAAGACCACATCCTTGGATAAACAGTCTTAATACTAGTCATAAGACTTGTTTACTCCAAGAGTGTTATCAAATCTATTCAAACAGAGATGGAAGATAAAACATATCGTTGAAAGACAAGCAAAGGAAACAGGTTATTAAACGATTTACTGTTGAAACAGACAGTAAAAACCTAAACTACACATTGAAGGTAAAAGGACACAGTAAAGAATAGTTAAAGAGTATCAGGATTAAAGAGTATCAGATTGAAGACCAAGTCAAGTAAATCAGCTAGCATGAAGATAAACAGCAGGGAAGACAGTTACAAAACAGAACATACAAGTTCATGACAAAGTGAAGACAGATAAAAATAGAGTGGTAAAAGGTAAAAAGTAAAAAGTAAACAGTAAATAGTGAAAATAAGCATGAAGATATTAAGGGTTAAACAAAGATGAAAACACTTTCACCAGCCACAATGAAGTTTATCCAAAGTGAAAGTAAAATAGTCAAAAGAACAAAAAAGTGAAAATATGAAAACACTTTCACCAGCCACAATGAAGTTTATCCAAAGTGAAAGTAAAACAGTCAAAAGAACAAAAAAGTGAAAAGATGAAAAACACAACAAGAAGGAACATTTTTGAAGAAATTTCCTGCTTAAGTCATAGTTTTGCAGAAACTATTGTGATCAATCCAAGATGAATTTTGCAAAACTGAAATATTTTTATGTTCTTAAGAGGACCTTCTACAAAAACCTCTCTCACATTTCTAACAGCTATTATGGTTTTGGAAATATTAAACAATGTTGGAAAGCACTTTTTGCAGAAAATTCCAGTTAAGTCATCATATTGCAGAGAATTTTGTGGCCAATCCAAAATATATCATACAAACCTGAAGGATTTTTTTGTTCCAAAGAGACCCATCTACAAAAACCTATCTCACTTTTTTTACAGTGATTTCATAATGAGAGATACATGCACATCTTTACAGGCTATTTTTCAGACTCTGTAAAACTCTGTTTTACACATATTTTTATAGAGCCTATTGTGCACAGCTGGAGAGGAAATTTAGGAAAATGAAAGAGGTTTATCTCACCAACATATTAATACAAAATAACCTCTTTCACTTTTTACATATCAATTACGGATTGATAAATAAAAATATATCATTGGACCCAAAGTTTGCAGAATTGTTGGACCAGAATGCACAAAGAAAGGAAGCAGTTAGTGACTTGGATGCCTCATCATCAACTAAGAGTTGGATTAAATTCGAATTATCCTCTTTGTCATCACCTATCCATAAAAAATAGTGCCAAATAGATGCATTAGTTTGAGTGTCCTTTACTTAAGTTCTATTTATGTAAAATAGTTGGAGAGATTTGTGAACTAATCTTGATATTTTTTCAAGATATTTTAGTTTAGAATTTGTATAAATACTTCACTCTTGGAAGTATTTTGGGTGGATTCTTATACTCTGATATAACATTGAATATTTTGGAATAAAGAGCTTTGGAGAAATTTTTCGTGGCAAAACTGGACAAGGAATTGAAGCAGAAGACTTTTCTCAGGATTCATGTGTCAAATGAAGGATCAATAAGTCATCTCTATCCCATGTTTTGAAGCTTTATATTTGTTTATAATATAATCTGTGTTTCATTATCTTAATATTTAACGAAAAATATTAAATCAGAAAGTACTTAGGTGTAATCTGATTTCAGTCGTTATTATTCTAAATGTTTTCTTCTACACTGGTTTAAACAGCGAATTCTTAATTGCTCCTGTTTGTGTACTTCATACATCTGTGGTTATTTAGTAAAGAATACTTAACTGCTCTTTATTGATAATCAATCTATTTCTCTTCTCTTGAATGTGTTGAAAGATTCTTTATTGCCTTTCATCTGTTTGAATTCCATTCCATTCACTTTAGATCTATAATTGTTTCTAGTTTGATTATCTTTCCCTGATAAACCATCTTTTGTTAAAAAACTTAAGCCAGTGCAGCCAATCCTTTGACTCCATTAGCCCAATGGACTGAAACTATTTGATCTTAATCTTAGCTAAAGAATTCCATCAACCTAAATTCAAACAAAACCCCTGAACTTTATAACTAGCCCAATAGCTTGCAAAACAAAGCTAAATTTTACAGAGAGAACCCTCTCTGGGTACAGATTGGCTAGATTATGTACCTGAAGGTTGGTTTGTGGTTACCTCGGACCCCTTTCCTCTTCCAACAACTTCAAGGAAAATCTGAGTGATAACATAGTGGCGACTCTGCTGGGGACCTGAATAATTTTATTGTTACTATTGTTTATTTTATAAACTATAGACGGAGCCTGAAGTTAGCCAGGTAGCCTTTGAAATTGCTCTTGCTTTGCAATTGCGAAAGTAAATAAACGCTGCTTCAGTCTATCTCCGGTTTAGTTTATGGATTGAACATCTGGTTTCAAATACTTGATCAGTTTCGCTTGTCAAATAAGTCTTTAAGAAAGTTTAAATCTCATATCTAAAGCCTCTTAAAGAAATCATAGAAGTTGTTTTGAAAATTCATAAAAAAAAAAAAAACAAAACAATCATAAAATACTAAAAATTTGGTTTCCTGAAGACTAACCTTTTTCTTCAGAAATATTTTACAGGTTCAGATCTGATCTATGAAGGTGGACAGTGATCAAACACACAAAGGTTAAAATCATCCACCTGGCGACTCCAAATCAATTTCACAATCAAGACTCCACTAGAGGAATGAACCTCAAAGAACAATATGGAAAGATCAGGCTTTCAACTTGGATCTTAATCCAAGACATTATGTTCTTTTTCATTAAGAAATTTTCTCAATGTATATTGTATGTTATAGAAGATCTTAGATTAGTTTTTAGTTATTTTCCTTTGAATATTGTAAGTAATAATTCTCCTAATCTCTTTGAGAAGATTTATTATGAATCTAATGATGATCATCTTCCAATTAAGAAGCCTCAAATAATCAAGACTGATCTTACAATCCCTGTACATATCCTCGTGCCATATAAAGTTCCAGATAGATATAAGCCCCTTATTTTACCTCCTATACTCCATGATTTTCCTAAAAAATACTACAAGTATCTTCCTAGATTTGATGGAGAGAATGGTATCACTGCCCAAAAACATATTCAAGATTTTGAGAATTGTTTGGATTTATTTGAGATTGATGAAGATGATGTTAAAATCAGACTTTTTGCTCTTTCTTTGCAAAATAGAATAAAGAATTGGTTCAAAAATCTGCCTAATGCTAGCATCTCAAATTTCCAACAGTTTATCAAACTTTTCCTTGATAGATGGATAATCAAAGTTAATCATTTTGTGATCATGGAAGAATATAATCAATTAAAAAGACATTCAAATGAAACAATACAACAATTTTCTGATAGATTTAATCAAGTTTATTATTCAATGCCAGAAAATATTAGACCTCCTCATGATTCAGCTCTCTTGCATTATCCAAGTGCCTTTGATCCAGAAATAGAATTTCGATTAAGAGAAAGAGATCCAAAACCACTTGTACAGATGAAGAACATTGCAGTTGATGTGGAAGTTAATCTCCAAATCAAACAGGAAAAGTTGAAAGCAGAAGAAGAGGAAAAGAAAAACATTGCAAAAGTAAAACTCAACCTTTTGGTAAGAAAACTAGATGAAAGAACACAAGAGATCACTATGAAAGATGAATTTTTTATTCAAAATCACCATGAAGAAATAGAAGAGGTTGATAGCCATGAACAAATTCCTCTTGATTCAAATTATCATAGATCAGAAAATGAATTTATAGATCAATATGAGGAAGAGGAATCTGCTGATCTAATGTGTATGTTTGATGACATTCCTTCTTTTGATGATTTTCCTAAGTATGATCATTATGATGATAGTTATGTTCTCCAAACTCAAGCTAACTTTACAAAGCAATCAGAAGCTAGTTTGTGGGATGAAGAAACTCAGTTTTAGCAGATTGAAGACAGTGATCAACCAATACAGATAAACCATGAGAGTGAGGAAGAAAAAGCAGAAAATGTGGAAATAAGTGAAGGTTCTTTACCTCTTTGTTTTGCTTCATTTCAGTTCATTAGAGACAACTATCATGCCATCAATAATCAACAATCTTTAGGAATTGTGATTGACAACAAAGAAGATAATGAAACTATTGATCAATATTTTTTAGTTTCACAATTGCAGTTATCAGTTCCCATTGAAATAAATGATCAAATGACGCAAGAAAGTTCCATACCACTATTTTTTGAATCATTTCAGCTTTTAAAGGAAATGTGGTATAACATATTTAATGAAAAGGATGAGAAACTTGTTGAAGTTTATAAAGTCTCATGGAAACCTATATGTTATAGGTTGCAGCCATTTTCCCAAGTTTTTCAGGATCCAATAGCAGATATGTTAAATATTGAAGGCATTCAAAGCATTCCTCTATTAACTAAGTATGATTTTCAGAATCAAGATGATAAAGGATTCAACAGTCAAACATTACAATCAGTAGGAATATCATCACAAATCTTATTTGAAAGTTTGCAGGGAAATAAAGACGAAAATAACATTTCATATTCATGGCATGGAGGCCATCTAGAACAGATGTACAGTTGTTTAGATCAGTTAAACATCAGTGTATATATTTTGGAAGATCCTTTTGTACAGTTTCTAGAGTCAACAAAGGAAATCAAGTGTTTCCTTATCCTCTCATTTGTTGACAAGTTTCTAATCGGTTGTATAAGTACAATTTTGATAATCAACAAGAAAATGCAACAAAATCTATCAAAGTACATAATGCTTGAATGGTTGCATTGGTTATTTCATTTTACCTAACTAGTAGTTGAACAATAGATTGAGTAGGTAGATGAGTGCTAATAAGCTCAGGATTTTGAGCAATTTTTTTTAGTTTTCAATTTTCAGCTAGTTTTTCATTAAGTTGGTTTGAAAATTTTTGTGTGTTGTTTTAAGTTTCAGATCAGATTTCAGGTTACAAAAAAATGAATATATTCAATTCAAGATTTCCAGCCACAGTAAATGCATGTTTGGGATTGGACCAAGGCAGAAGATTTCCAACTGGGAAACAAAGTTTTAAGTTTTGAGTGGATAGTAACTTACTAGAGTTGAAGCCCGAGGATAAGGTCCTAAGCTTCAGAAGTTTTACTATCACACATACAATAAAGCAACAATAAGAAGAAGATTTCATGGTTCAGTTAAAGGCATTTTGAGGCATCTGACCTGCTGTTCTTGACTTTTCACCAGGAAAAGCCATCCCCAAGTGGAGCCAGTGTTAGACTCCTATACCAATAGGTGTCATATTTCATGATTGACTTGATGGACTATGTAATATGTTCATACCTTTTCTTGTTGCAAAGGTTTTCCATATTCTCAAAAAATCAAAAAATTTAAAAAATGTAAAGAGGGTATACCCTAAAAGAAAAATCAAAGGGTGAAAAGAATAAAAATTGGCCAAAAAAGTGAAAGAAATGAACCCCACCGAAAGAAAGGCCAAGGAAAGTGTGCAGGTCTAAATGCCACTACTTTTTGCTCTGATGTAATAAAAAAATTGTGTGCAACTTGTATTCTATGCCACAATTTATGAACAGTCAAATAGTTTAAGCTTGGCTAGTTCATGTTTCAATTTCATGTTTTAGAGATAGAGAATAAAATCTGACCAAACTGTTTAATCTTGGAAGATAAGTAGATAGGTAGAGTGAATAAAAGGAGCTCAACAGTTTAATCTGAGCCCTTGGATGTAATAAGGTTAGAACTAGATAGATTTCCATATGTAAAAGAAAAGTGTGATAAGGGTTTTCTAGTCTAAGTGCACCCTAATAAAGAAGAAAAAATGGTAGAGTAAAGTAGGTAGGGTAGGTAGATGATGTTGCAAAATTACATGTGATGATCAATGGTTTTAGATGTGCTAAATTTTTACTTTCATCACAAAGTGCAAAGGCAGACACTACATTGGAAGAAATTCAAGCAGCGAAAAGTCAAATTATTAACTTCCCCTCTCATTTTTCCCTAAATATTTCACTAATTTCCCCTAAGTACTAAGGCATTTGAAAATTAGAGGGGCTCAGGGCATTTCCTTGACTTTTGGAGGGACCAGACCCTCGGCCCAATAATTGGAAAAAAACCTAAGTACTTAAAATCATTCATCATCACACTCATTTACTTCCACAAATTCTTTTCCTAAGTAAAATCCCATTTTACTTAGGAAAATCATGACATATTTCATAAAAAACCCTCAAAATCACATTTTATCCTAAGTCTAAGTGATGAAGTGATTATAATGCAATTTTCTTCTAAATCTTCACTTTCTTAGTTATATTAATGTATTTTGAGTTTACATTGTCCCCTGTCATATTAACATTGATGTTATGTATTAACTCCTTATAGAAATGACCTTCTCCTATTATATATAACTCCTTTTTATATAATATCTCAAAAAACCCATGTATTATAGTTTTAACTAAAGTATTTAATCTCCACTTGGTCAAATAAAAAACCCACTTTATACCCCCTTTGGTTAAAATATATCATTATATGTTAATCCCGCCCCCTATGGTAATTGGATTAATCTAATTTAATTATCATATAATAGAAATACATTAAAAATGATTCAAAACATGTTTTATTACATGTTTTAAAAGAAAAAATAAACCATCCCTTGCGTATTTTTCCTCCCCGACCCTTCATCATACGCAGGAATTAATTAATCCCCACGATTAATTAAGAACCTAACACGCCAATAAAATCACTCCCGGTGCGATTAATTAATAAAAATCACGTCGGGCTCACGCTATTAACTCCCTGTCAACTTCACGCCCCGACCACCATTTGATCAGCTGCTCCAAGATCAACGACTATTGATAATTCCGTTGGCCATCCTGATCCGAACAATAACGCGCGAAAAGCCGGTGGTTTTCAAACAATACCATGGCCACGCGTCATTCGTTCTATGGAATCGCTGCCCATCCGCTCAATACCACCCCCCCTCAAAAGCGGTGCGAAAGAAACCACTTACCGCCTGCCCTCTATGACAAAACCACCGTACCTGCTGACGTCATCATTAAAAACCCGCCAAACTTTTGACTTTGTGAATAAAACAAATCTGGCCGCGTCGTTTTCATTATCTCGTACACGAACCAGTCTCCCATGCAACCAGTTTCAAAAATCAACTGTTGAAGCCAATCGACCGTTACTTTGCTGAAAAGAATTGCAATCGAGTATTCCAAGGTTCTTCTGCCATAACCAGTACCTATTCAACTCACTGTTCATTCAAAGCTTACCCGCCAATATCAACCGTTTACCCGTTTAAACACAAACACCCTAGTGTTGCTCATTTTCACCTGATTGTGCAGTAAAACCCTTTGTAACCCAGCTGCGCCACCTGAAGCCTCTGTTAACCAATTCGAGCATGGTTTACCTCCCAAAAATCATTCTAGATTCACTCCACAGACATCTCAAAATCAAATGAAACCTTTTCGACCTTCCCTACAAACCAATGCTTTCTTAACAATTTGTTTTGTTTTACAGGTGATCAGAAGACCACATCCTTGGATAAACAGTCTTAATACTAGTCATAAGACTTGTTTACTCCAAGAGTGTTATCAAATCTATTCAAACAGAGATGGAAGATAAAACATACAGAAAGACAAGCAAAGGAAAAAGGATATTAAACGATTTACTATTGAAACAAACTGAAAAACTAAACTACACATTGAAGGTAAAAGGACACAGTAAAGAACAGTTAAAGAGTATCAGGATTAAAGAGTATCATATTGAAGACCAAGTCAAGTAAATCAGCTAGCATGAAGATAAACAGCAGGGAAGACAGTTACAAAACAGAACATACAAGTTCATGACAAAGTGAAGACAGATAAAAAATAGAGCGGTAAAAAGTAAAAAGTAAACAGTAAACAGTGAAAGTAAACATGAAGATATTAAGGGTTAAACAAAGATGAAAACACTTTCACCAGCCACAATGAAGTTTATCCAAAGTAAAAGTGAAAAACAGTCAAAAGAAGTTTAAGGTTAAAAGATGAAATTAGAGCAAAAATGGTACATTCTTCAGAAATTTCCTGTTTAAGTCATAGTTTTGCAGAATTTTGCAAAATTGAAGGAGGTTTATGTTCTTAAGAGGACCCTATATGAAAAATTCTCTCACTTTTCTAACAGCTATTATGGTTTTGGAAATATTAAACAATGTTGGAAAGCACTTTTTGCAGAAAATTCCAGTTAAGTCATCATTTTGAAGAGAAGATTGTGGCCAATCCGAAATACATAATACAAAACTGAAGGCAGTTTTTTTTCCTAAGAGACACATCTACACAAACCTATCTCACTTTTTTCACAGTGATTTCAGAATCAGAGATACATGCACATCTTTACAGGCTATTTTTTAGACTCTGTAAAACTCTGTTTTAGACATATTGTTACAGAGACTATTGTGCACAGATGGAGAGGAATTTTGGGAAACTAAAAGAGGATTATCTCACCAACATATTAATACACAATAACCTCTTTCACATTTTACATATCTATTACGGATTGAGAAATAAAAATATATTATTGGACCTCAAGTTTGCAGAATTGTTGGAGCAGAATGCACAAAGAAAGGAAGCAGTTAGTGACTTGGATGCATCATCATCAACTAAGAGTTGGATCAAATTAGAATTCTCCTCTTTGTCATCACCTATCCATAATAAATAGTGCCAAATTGATGCATTAGTTTGAGTGTCATTTAATTAAGTTCTATTTATGTAAAATAGTTGGAGAGATTTGTGAACTAATCTTGATATTTTTTCAAGATATTTTAGTTTAGAATTTGTATAAATACTTCACTCTTGGAATTATTTTGGGTGGATTCTTATACTTTGATGTAACATTGAATATTTTGGAATAAAGAGCTTTGGAGAAATTTTTCGTGGCAAAACTGGACAAGGAATTGAGGTAGAAGACTTTTCTCAGGATTCATGTGTCAAATGAAGGATCAATAAGTCATCTCTATCCCATGTTTTGAAGTTTTATATTTGTTTACAATATCATCTGTGTTTCATTATCTTAATATTTAACGAAAAAGATTAAATCAGAAATTACTTAGGTGTAATCTGATTTCAGTCGTTATTATTCTAAATGTTTTCTTCTAAACTGGTTTAAACAACGAATTCTTAATTGCTCCTGTTTGTCTAGTTCATACATCTTTGGTTATTTAGTAAAGAATACTTAACTGCTCTTTATTGATAATCAATCTATTTCTCTTTTCTTGAATGTGTTGAAAGATTCTTTGTTGCCTTTCATCCGTTTGAATTCCATTCCATTCACTTTAGATCTATAATTGTTTCTAGTTTGATAATCTTGCCCTGATAAACCATCTTTTGCTAAAAAACTTAAGCCAGTGCAGCCAATCCTTTGACTCCATTAGCCCAATGGACTGAAACTATTTGATCTTAATCTCAGCTAAAGAATTCCATCAACCTAAATTCAAACAAAACCCCTGGACTTTATAACTAGCCTAATACCTTGCAAAACAAAGCTAAATTTTATAGAGAGAGCCCTCTCTGGGTACAGATTGGCTAGATTCTGTACCTGAAGGTTGGTTTGTGGTTACCTCGGACCCCTTTCCTCTTCCAAAAAATTCAAGGAAAATCTGAGTGATAACATTGTCCTCCCATGTTGTCTAAAATTTTGTCTGAGAACGGTGTTGGGAATGGATCATGAACACAGGCTTCGTTTAACTTACGTAGGTCTACACAGATCTGAATCTCTCCCTTAGTTTTTTTCTCCTGAACCACCATTAGAATGACCTAGTCTGACTATTCAATAGGTTCGATGATACCTGCAGCAATCATTTTATCGAGCTCATCCTTGACCTTCTGCTTATATTTGGGGTTCAACCTATAAGGTCGCTGATTTATGGTCTGCGCATTGGTTTTGAGAGTGATATGCATGACCCCTAAGTCCCCTGTGATCCCCTTTAGCTCAAAAAAATTTTTAGGGAACAAATCCTGATATTCCATCAGTAATTCAGCCACTTTACCTACTGTATTCTCATCCCAATAGTCCCCGATCTTAGCCAACTTAGGGTGCTCTTTCGTCCAAATGTTTACTTCGCACAACTTGAGAGGCTTAGTGACATCTACTTCCTTTAGTGGAGGTCCTTCAATGGCGAACTCCCCTTCCGACTCCAGGATAGAGACAGACCGCGGGTCATCTTCACCTTCCTCTTTTGCCAAGTTGCAGCGGTTGAAAATACCCCGCATCTGCGTTTCCCATGTCGGGGTCCCGAATTCTGTAGAAGAGCTAGGCTTGCCAAACATGAATGTGTCTATGTCCTGTAGAGCTTTTTCAAGCACCTTGGAACCCCCTATCAGTCTAAATGTTCTGATAAATTCATTCTTCACAGTTTCCCAGTGGCAGGTGTGCTGATGTAGCTCCGCATATACTTACCAGGTAGTGGGGAACGGACCCAACGCGTGAATAAATAAGTGAACCCACTCTCCTATAGTTCGGTCACCCCAAGCCTCCATCCATACAGCCACGTGTTCACGTGGATCCCCTGGGCCAAGGAACAACTTGACCCATACCTTCGCCGGAGTCTCAAATCGCAGGAGCATCTTGCCTCGACAATCCTCCCACTCCAGGAATACTTCCTTATGCATCTCCCACCATCGTGCAGGGGTTGCGCGCATCACTAGGTTAAGGGCCCATAACCTTCTTTCCCTAGGAACCTCAGCTTCAAATGCCCGCAGAAAGTCCCTAACATTTCCAGAACCATCGAAATAAGCTAAATCTCTTACCTCTAAGGAGATGTAGTGGAAGTTCTTAGTGATCCGAAGACATCTTAGCAAAAAGACATCATGTAATCGGTTTTGCCAGTTCTCCATCTCCCCATCAGAGTCGGAGAAACATTCACTGTCATTTTCCCGGTAGAGTACCCCCTCCGTCGTGGGGTTGATCTAGTCTTCATCTCGCGCAGTAAACTTATAGATGTGATCTACATCCTCTTCATCATGCACTGGTTCTATGTATCGTTCACCCTCTACCGGATCTAATGGTACTATTACCCTTGTACTGTTATTCTCGAATACCATGCTTCTCTTATTTAGGTTAATGATGCCTCCCATATCGATGGCCCAATCCAAGCCTAGGAGCATAGGGTAGGGGTCTGCATCTTCGACAATCTGAATTACTTCAAAGTCAGCCCAGACCTTCACCCCTGAAATATCCACCACAATATTTGATAGTATTCCCAATGGAATGATCTTCTGTTGATTGGCCATACACAGCTGGATAGTGGACCATTCTAACTTAGGTTCCACCATGCATTGCCATGTTTGTTTAGGTAATACATTCGCATCTATCCCTAGGTCCAAAATAACCTGATCCATCTCGTAATCACCGATCTGCGTAGTCAACCGCATTTCCCTGCCAATGCATTTCTTATACCGATAGAGTTTATGTAGGTCCTTGACTTCCGAAGGGAGGATAAGTCATGTTTCACAGCTATCTATTAATGCCTGAAGATTTTCCACAACCCTCGGGTTGCGCAGCAACTTCATACATGCTTGTAAAAAGGGTTTGACCTCCTCATCTGCCTTGAGGTCCTGAGGCAGCTGCGCAGTAGATGCCTCTGCCTCAGCAAAGTCCTTGCGAGCTGCAATAAACGTTTATTTCTCATTTTTTAGATCCAACCCTTCCTATTTGCTAACTATTGGTCAGATCAGAGGCTCAGTTTCAGTAGGTGTCAGCTGCTTCTCCTGCATATTTGCTATCAAGACTGGATGGTCTTCAATCGCATGGTCCAGCTGCCTGCAATACCAGCAGGTTTATCTTGTGGGGTTTGGACAATCCGTGGCAAAGTTCCCTACCTCTCCATAGTTATAACAGATGAGTTTCCCTCATCCTCGACCTATGCTTCCACCTCTTCTACCTCCCCTGCCCCTTGCTGGGGAGCCCCGTGTGCTCGAGAGCGATCTGGGTGAGGATGGGTCCGACTACACCCTATAGAGATTCCCCTGATCGATCATCAAATCATACGTATGATAGTTTTGTTCATCATGTCCCACTGACCTGCAGAACCTGCACCATTGCTATTTTACTTCTGGGACATACGTAGCAAGGCAGGGACAGTGGTTTGTGTTGTGAAACCTTGCAATGCAGTAATCATCGCACCATAGTGCCAACTCACTTGGTCCTGCCACTTCCCTAGGGCGCAACGGACTAGGACCCCCGGCCTGCATGTAATCTGTTAACAACAGGCAATTATCCTTGGTGTGACCATTCGTCCTGCAACGTATACACCATATTTCTAGGCTAGCCTTTGTGCCTGGCTCCTTTCGCAGGTTCTGTATCTCCATTTTCATCACCTCCAGTTGTCCTTGGATCTGCTGGATGCCTAGCTAATTATCGTCTCTGGGCGCATCTTCTAACTTCATAGTGACCTCTAGGGATTTTTCCGGTGATTCGAAATTTTGGTGACACATAGGTACGTGCAGGTGAGGTAGCAACATAGCAATGAACCACTCTGTGTGTTGTCTATTGTTGTACTGAAATGCTCCTTCCCTGATCACCTTCTTCAACCGTTTATTGGCCTCCCATATAGATTCAGAAGGCCCTTGCTTGAAATCTTTTAGATCGACCACTATTTGAGAATAGGACTTAGGCTTCTGGAACTGTTGTTTTAAGGCATTCTTTACCTCTTCGACGTTTGAGTTTGCATGTTGTCTGATGTATCCCATGTACCAATCCAAAGCTCTTCTTTCGAAGGCAAGGGACAATTGTGCCCTCTTCACCGCGTCACTAGCTACGTTCTGCGCAGTCCACACCGATTCTGTGACAAACCAGAACTACTCCATGTACTCATCTCCCACACCCTTAAAGGTAGGTAATTTCATGTGCACAGCCATGTCGTCTGTTGGTGGTGGAGATGTAGGTGAATTCTTACCCCTGCGCTGGTTTGAAAGTGGTGTGGCTGGAGGACTCTGCTTAGTTGCTTCTCTTACTGGACTGTAGGCAGATCTACCTCCTTCTAGGTTGGTCCGATAGTATTTTCCGCTTCATGTCATACTCCCGTCTAGATCATAGGTCATTCATTCAGTGTGGCTACACAGAATAATTTTTTCGCATAGTTATAGCTTAATCAGAAATGGTAAAGTCTTCATAAACTTCCCCCTAAATCATTTGAAGAATCTTCACTCTGCTTCGGAGTAGGAGACGAATTGATTAATGGAAAATTCCGTGATGAATCCTCCTAGCACGTTTTCCACCCAGTGATCTACAGTGCGAGTGATAGTGTTATCAACCTTTTCTAACCGTTGGATCAATTCTAGGGTCCACTGCATGACCCGCTCATCCTTCCAACACTTCTGAAATTTGACCAACCTTACGAGCCACTTCTGGAGCTCAATCGCAATGGTTACGAAAAAGATCTCGTAGAACTCAATGAAAATATAACTATTTTTCCACTCTTCGGTGGTCAACCTCTTACTGCTGTTTTCTTTCACTATGAATTTCTGAACTTTCCATTTGAACCATTCATCAATTCTTTTCTTTCAGGTTTTTAGTATGGCCTTGGCATTACCCGATCCCTCTCTCAAAATACTCTCGGTCCCAGCAATGAAACCATTTGTTGGCTTGAGGCGTCCTGACCCAGGTTCGGAGGTTAAGTTTGCCAACAAACCCCTATACTACTAGCCCTTTGGCAGTGGCCTACTTGCACAGGCCAAAGTCTCACCCGAAGTAGTATGGGAGGGTGCTAGAACCAGGTTTCCACACCCTGGGAGAGGGCAGGTATGTCAGCCAAAGATGCATTTGACTTGAAAATTATCAGATCACATATTATAGAACCCAGATCTATCAGTTCCTCTGCATCCACGTGCGTAATATCATGTATAATCACAACGAATCATAGATATAGGAAAATAAGGTAACTATCGCAGCTATTCTTGCATCAAGTCTAATAAATAGATTCAGATCAATGGTCAATGCAGCATAAACACATAGCACAGTTACTTGTGGAGCTCAATATAGAATTATGCATACCATAATAGATCTAGATCGCAGTATAAACATGTAACACAAGTATTTTCACAACTTAATTCAATGACACAGAGCATACATAAATAGATATCACAGATCCAATAGATTCAGATATTTCAACAGCCTTCTGCATTCATTAATCCTTTAGTTCCTTTTACAATACCCAAAAACCCAACCTGCGCACACAGCAGTAGGGTCCGCACACAGCAGGACTGAGGATCTTCACGCACACATCAAGCAGGAGTCCTTTCCCCAAAAACCCAAACAGATCTACTAATTTGCAATTCGCACCAATCTTAATCCAAGTCTGTCCTACAACTCAAAAAGGTTCAACTACTTATACTATTTTAGCCTATGCATTGGTCTTCCCTTAACCCTCTTACAATGCATTAGGGGCTTTGACCCACCCCAAAACCCCTACGTTAGACTAAATATAATAAAAAATATACAAAATGGATCAGTTTCGCAGCTCTTCTAGGAGAACTTGTTCCAACACCCTACATATTCAATGAATAACTAGGGGGTAAGGTGATTTAAATTTTTTTTGGAAAAACTTTAAACATCAATTCTGCCTTAACTCCTAAACAAGATAAACAATTAATTTAAGCATTGAAAATTTTTTCAGATACATTTTCCTGGGAATATACAGACATGAGGTGAATTCACCTAGACACATGCATTTGTCATATCTATATAGAAGAAAATTATAGGCCTATGAGACAACCACAAAGGAGGATGAACCTCGTTTTAAGAGAAATTATGAAAAGTAGTGTTCATTTATCCTATCTCAGATAGCCAGTGGGTATCTCCACTGGTTATTGTCCCTAAACATAATGGTAAATGGTGAGTGTGTGTAGACTACATGGAACTAAACAAAGCTACATTAAAACATCACTTTCCCTTGCCTTTTATATACCAAGTAATGGACACTCTAGCATGGAAGATGTATTTTTCCTTCCTATATGGGTTCAGTGGGTGCAATTAAATTAGGATAGCTCCTGAGGACTAGGAGATGAAAAAATTTACATGTCCTTGGCGTACCTATGTATATAATATATTACCATTTCGTCTATGCAACACACCAACCACATTTCAATGAGTGGTCCTTGGTATTTTCTCCGACCTTTTTCTTGATTGCGTAGCGGTCTATATGGATGACTTTACAATAATGGGTGATACTTTTGAAGAAGCTTTACATAATATTAAGAATTTTTGCAAAGATGTAGAGAAACTACTTTTTCATTGAGTAATGAAAAAAAATTTATGATCATGACTAAGGGTATTGTTTTGGGTCATCATGTTTCCGCTGCAGGAATTAACATTGATCTGGCTAAGATTGAAGTTATTGTAAAGCTACCCCTACCAACCAGTCAAAAAGGAGTTCGAATTTTTCTTGGACATGCAGCCTACGATAGAAGGTTTTTTGAAAATTTTACAAAGGTAGCCTCTCCATTATTTAAATTATTGACTAAAGGATTTGAATTTCATTGGAAGGATGAGTGTCAAGATGCATTTGATACACTCAAGGAAAAGCTTTCTATGGCACCTTCCTTGAGAAGCCCAGATTGGAAATTTCCCTTTCACATTTCCACTGAGGCCTTTGATTCAGCCATAGGAGCAGTATTGGGTCAAAAGGAAGATCTTGTAACCCATGATATTTATTTTGTTAGTAAAAATTTAACTCTTGCAGAATTGAATAACACGGTAACTGAAAATAATTCCTTGTTTTGATTTATGCTATTAACAAGTTTAGACATTCCATCACTAGTTATGAAGTTTTTGTACACACTAGTCATTCTGTCATCTGATATATCATGAAAAAATAGTCACTAATGGCAGCATCAATAGGTGGCTTTTGATACTACAGGAATTTTACATAATAGTATTGGACATGTCGAGAAAATAAAATCAGGTAGCTGGTTTCCTATCTAGGCTCAACCATGCAGGTGAGGATGTTATTGTTAATGATAGCTTTCCTGATGATAATTTATTTTATATTTTTGTCAAAACACCTTGGTTTGCAGACATGGCCAACTACCTTGGTTTAGGAAATTTCCACCCTACTTTTCATCTAATCAGAAAAAAAGAATTGTTAGGAAAAGTGTTGATTACTCTTGGATTAGGGGACACCTCTTTTTCACTAGACCTGATTTGAGTAGTTGCAACTGTGTCAGAGAGGATAAGATATACAATATATTGAGAGCTTGTCATGATGAACCATGTGGAGGAAACTTTGCAGATAAGAAAAAAACCTATAATATCCTCCAATCAAGTTACTATTGGCCAAGTATTTTCAACGATGCAAAGGAGTATGTCTAGAAATGTGATAGTTGCTAGAATATAGGGCAGCATGTTCAATCATATGAAATGACTTTGCAGCCAGGAGTTCTCATAGAACTATTCAAGATGTGGGCTCTTGATTTTATAGGTCCCATCAATCCTATGTCCAAAGGTAAGAAGTATATTTTGGTTTTTACTAATTATGTTACGAAGTGGGTGGAAGAAAGAGAAATACCCAGAGAAACGGAGAAAGCAATGGTAGATTTTCTTTTCTTTTTTTCTGATATTTTTGTAAGATCTGGGGTACCAAGGGAAATAGTTACTGATCAGGGTACTCAATTTGTGTCAAATATTGTGCAGGGAATTGTACAGAAATATCATATTACTCATCGGAAGTCCACCCCTTACCATCCACAGGAAAATGGGTAGGTGGAATCAACAAATAAGGTGTTGGAGAGAATCCTTACAAAGATAGTGAAATTACATAAGAAGGATTGGTCCAATCAACTTCTTAAGGAATTGTGGGCTTACAAGATCACATGGAGAAACACCATTGGCTTCTCTCCATATAAATTGGTGTATGGAAAAAAAAATTTATTGCCTATTGAATTTCATATAAGAAATTTCAAGATGACAGTAGATTTGGGTATAGACGTTGATGAGGAACAACAACATACAATCTTGCAAATCAATGAGTTGGATGAGATTAGGTAGGATGCTTTTCAGCATACTGATATGATCCATAAAAATGAGCTAAATGGCATGACAAATACATTAAGAAGAAACAATTCAAAGATGGAGACTGGGCATTATTGTATGATTTGAAATTTAAGAATTTTAAAGGGAAATTAAACACACATTGGCTAGGTCCCTATGAAATTGAGAAATTTTTTGATAGTGGATATGTTCAGGTTAAAAATATTGATGATGGGAATGTTACCTGCTTGGTGAATAGGCACAGACTCAAGCTATATAAAAAAACCCAATATAAGGAGGAATTTGTGGAAGAAATTGTGAAGAAAAAGGAGTTGGAAATGGTGGGAGAGGGGGTCATTCCTCTCACTACCTATTCTTGATTTCTTTCTGACACATTGAGCTCACTTTGTTCCTCCTCATGCTCAGCAAACCATGATAGGAATGTCTAGTGGGTACAAGTTTATTCATTTTTCCGGGCCCAATGGACTAGTTACGAAAAAGGATCCCCATTGGAGTCTTATTTTTCAGTATTTCAGACTCTCTAAAATTGAAATCTAGCGAGCATGGACTTCCCTGGGCTCATTAAAATTACAAGTTAGTAGATCCTTTAGGATTCTCTCAATAAATTATGTTTTTCATCCAATTTTTGGATTTCTCATGTTGTACTGATGTGGGATTTCTTAAGGCCCTCCTTCCAACAATATTCGCCCATCAACATTAGCAAATTATCTGGGTCCAAGATTAGAGCCTTATGATGCCTTGAATTTTTTATGCCTTAATGATAGACTATATCTCCAGCAGAAATGGGGATTCATTATGTCTCCTTGACCACTGAATACTACAAAGGATTCGACAACAACTCATAAATTCACACCTGATAGGATGCATTAGAATAAATTGGTCCTCACTCTCATTAATGGTGATGCGCCTCGCATTAGTTAACAACTGACCTTAATGGCTGGTAATCCAATGAGATCATTTCAAATTCAACATCAACACCTCCATTCATGTGCAATGAACTATACAAAATGGGAAGAAACGGTTTTCCTACAGAAGGATTTCCTATAGAACGTTCAAAAGTTATGGTTCCATTTCTTGGAGCAATTCCACTGATTTCCTAAAGAAAAAAATTGCATACATATCATTAGCTTAAATTAATCTGATAAAGTACTGATTATTTTCATTATTGGTTGAGATCATGAAATATACAATTATTCATCTGATGTGATTTCAAGGTGGGTTATTATTTCAAGACAAAGGCAGTCAATATCAAAGTACTAGACCGTTGGTAGTTAAGATCGGTAAGGTACGATTAGCGACAAGATGCGTAAGGTGAAAGGTAATGATACTTTAATTTTTAAAATTTTCTATGAGACGTTACGTCATAAACTGAGTTCCATTTTCGACCATAATTGCGCTAACACATCCTTTGGTGATCTTTCTGATATCCATTCCACAGGTCCAATCATGATGATAATCATGTTCACGACCTGCATTTTTTTTAAAGTTACCACATCCCCTAATATTTCCAATTTCAACTATCGTTGTCAAGTTTTTTTTTTAAATTCTTAGAGGCCTCTCTGTGATATTAATTAAATCTATTCTCTCTCATTCTTAGCCATGTCGAGAATGTGCTTCCCTATTATATTTGAACCCCAAGGTCCTGCACTGTTAGACGTTGACCCTTGAAGTAAGGCAAGACTGGAAAAGGCAGGGTGTCTACCTCTGCTTCATAAATTCAGTGGGCACAATTCAGAGGTAACAAAGTACTTCGCTCTGAATCTAAATGGTGACAGAGCGCAAGTGGTGAATGTCCAATTTTGGTTGGCAGACGAGCTAGTGGCTCAAGCTTGCGGCATCCCACAGGAAGGGGAGCGATGGTTCAAGAATCAATGATTTGATAAAGGAATTTGTGCATCCTTCCTCTAGAAAGAACATGAAAATCCTTATTGGAGTAAAGGGATCCCACGGGAATACCTATGAAGTAAGTATCAACATATTTTGTTTTTCCTACAGAAATACATAACCTGTGAAGGTCATTTTGGGCTTGAATGTTCATTTCATATTCGCCTTCTCGACCACTTATGAGACAAACCTCTTAATTTTCCTTACTATTTGAGAATGCCCTGATGAAAACTTCTACTGCCACCAAGCAAAGGGAAACCCACATAGAGGATAACCTTTATCACCATGGGTTGATAAAAATTATCATGACATAGGTTCTATGGAACGAGAAGAAAACATGGGAATATTTCTTGTCAAAGAAATTTTTCGTGGAGGATGAGAAGGACTCTGGTCCTTCAGAAACCAAGGAGAAAAAGGTAGTAGAAAAGTCGAAAAAGAAGCCAGAACCCATGGTCCACTGACACAGGTGGACAGGAAATATGAATAGGTGGTAGTGATTGGGGAAACCACAGGGAAAAATCCCAAATTAAAGAGCACTTCACCCCTCATTAAACGATTTACAAGGAGCTAGGCTGCAAATCTAGCAACAAAGGAAATTGCCGAAGAGGGGATACCACCGATCAGAATTGATAAAAATAAAGAAAAGCCCCAATGATTTTCCAAGGGGAAGGGAAGGTTGATATAGTTGAATTTATTGACAGAGAGGAATGGGAAGCCATTTTCTTCCAAGACCCACTGCTGCAAGAAAGTGGGAATAAGACAGTTGAAGATTGCCAAGGGCAGGAGGAGCCAATTTTTCCCTAGTCCTCCTAAGGACATCATGAGGGGGGAGGGACTCCCCAAAAAAATCGGTCTCGGAAGGAACTGGAAGAAATCATCACTAAAATTACTATGTCATAGCGGGCTCTGCGAAAGGAAAATGAGACCCTAAAATAAAATAGCCTACACTTACAAAAGAGCATGATTAGTGGCAACAAAAGGCATCCCAAATTATGAAGAAGAAACAATCCCAAATTGATCACTTGAAGAAAGAGAGTGAAGCATATATGAGTCAGGTTCATGCAGAATACAACAACACCTAATTAGACCATTTTTTTGCAGTAGCTGCAACACAGGGCAAGGACTGTTTTTTCTTCTAAGGATGCAACATTTTTTCTTGCATAAGGAATATGCAAGAAGCTAGGTGTGGGGGAGATGTTGAGTCCCAATTTTGCTCGATTTTGACATCTTTATAACACCTAGCTTCCCCATTTTTCAACTCTCTTTGACCCCTAATTACACCTATTTCGATTATATTATCTAAGTTTTTACCAAGAGGGTGCTATGTGCTTAAGGTATGCAAATTATCCTAAAAAGTGTCATTTTATCTTGTTCTTAAGTATTCCTTAAGCTGATTGTTTCCAAACTGAATTATCAAGTTGACTAATCGAAGTCTTATGCATATTAGTCATGATTTGAAGCAGCTCCATTATTTCCTATAGATAGCTAGTGGTCGCCAATTTCTTGTAGACACTCCGCAATTTCCTGTAGATGCGGATTTCCTGTAATCGCCCAGATTTCCAGCAGCAGAATCGACAGTTGGATATGTTCCACTTAGTCTCAAAATGAACAGGAACATGGTTTTTGTGGGGAAATCCACCTACATGGACGTTGTCCTATTGGATGTTTCAGATTCATCATTGAAATGACCCAGATCCTCAATCTTCTTGTCAATGGACACATTAGGGAAAGCTCCAACAATGTAACAAAATTAGTATGATCCATGCTTTCAGTAATGGATCAGACTCAATAGAGCTATTTTGACATTTTGTTCCAATATTTATAGTAAATAGTTTAGCATAGTAGTATTCCTAATTCATGCAAAGCATATGCCTTCGAAGTTGTATAAATTTCACTATGTTTCATTTTCAAGGGGGTTGGTTGGTTGATCGAACATATCATATTGTACATTACTGTAATATTTTTTAGATTAATATAAGTTACATGTTCTATTAATTTGGATGAGTAAAACCTTTCAATAGTGAAGGGGTTGTGAGTAAGGGAGGGCCCCCTTTTCTCACAACTCCATTACTTACAGTAGTGTGTTCTTTTGATTATTTTTTATGTAGTGATAAACTTATTGGCACAATTAGTGTTTCTATTTTCTGATTTTTAGAAGCATATGTCAAATGGTTGAATGATGAAGTTTATGTGATAATGTGTTTAATTTCATTTAATCAGGTTTTAATTTCTAAATGTTAAATTTATTTTGTTATGGTTGTGCGCTTGATATTTTATATTTTTTTATCAACATCAGCAATATCAAGAGTTGTAGAGGGATGATTGAATCCACTCCATATCCTTTGCTTCCAAGTGTTGATGCATCAAGAGACATTAGTGTTGTGTATGTGTGACTGATTTAATTAGTAAGCACTTGAGGTATTAATCCTGCATATACTTTGCACAACATCTCACAAGCTTACCTACCCTTGGTTGATAATTTATGTTGTCAAATTATAAGTCTATAATTTAACTCAACATTGCTCATTGAATTAAATAATTTTAATCAAAAGTTTCAATAGGATCATGTTTATATTACATATATTGACACTACTCTAGATGTTTATATCAAAATGCTTCGCAAACTATTTTTAGGAAGTATATTTGGGTAGGCGCAATCCACATATCCTATTTTCTAATCAAAGAACAAGGGGGGACCCTTGAATTTTTGGATTACAATGGTATGGTACATTTACATCCATTGAGGTTTGAAATTTTTCCAAATATGAAAACATGAGGGATAATAGATGAGTGTATTCTTTTGGGAAAAAAAAAATTTATGAATATGGTTGAATCTCTAGATAGGAGGTTCATAGATTTAACTATATTTAATGTTGCTAATTTTTCCATTCCTTGAAATTATTATGAAGATTTGAATGATAAAGACTCTCAAACTAAACAATGGTTGAAGTGTTTATGTGAAAAATTTAGTGTTTGGGGAATCATTTATTGTGGATATTGTTAGATGTTTGGGTGAAATGGATGAATTTATTTGTACTATTTCTAAACCATACCCAAAAAAAAATATTTTTAGATCATGTGATATATGTGGATATTAACCTGAATTGTATGAATGCTTTCCATATTTGATGCAATTATGGCAAGCATTTATTGTTCTTCCAACAAGCACAACAGTGTGTGAAAGAGGCTTCTCAAAATTAAACAATATTAAAAGAAATGATAGATCAAGAATTTCATTGGAGACACTAGATATCTTGATGTTCTTCTCTCTTAGTGCACATCATGTTATAAATGAGGTAGCTTGGAATGGTATTTATGATGTATGGAAACAAATGAAAATTAGAAAGTCTCTGTCATTAGGAAAATAGATTGAAATTTTCAATGATGTAAGTCCAAATATTTTTTTAAATCATGTAATGAATGAAATAAACATTTAATTAGTTGTTTTTTAAACAAAATTTGAGAAAATTATTCCCTTATTTACTAGTTTTATTCAAATTTTAGAGTATTTTGATGTAACCATGATCTGTTTTTTTCAATATGTAGAGGTTTATAAGGGTACTACTTTATTTATGTTTTTTTTAATGAAGGTTTTATTTACTTTACACTTTTCAATTGAAGTAAAAAAAAAATGTAACCTTTCATCCTTGAAGGGTTAGATGAATTTATACCCCTCCAAATTAAATTAATAGCATCCCTTCAAATTTGATTAGTGCAACTCATTCATACTGATGTAGTAGAGTCATATTATCAGGAAGATTTGAAGACCATGGGACATGGGGATACCTCAATCATGACCATTTCCTCCCCAAAGTTTTATTGGAGAATATATTATGTACTTTGAGGGCCATCATTGGGGGGGATTACAAAATTTTCCAACCCTATTGATAGATATTTTCCAGAGATCTATATTGAATCATGACAAATTATTAATGACATCATTTCGTAGTATGTTTTATGGGAACCACATTCTATTCTCTCAATACCAAGTATTGGTATGCCTACCTCTAGGATGTATTTTTTATGAATATTAGTATGATTTTCATAGCCTCTACAAGCCTTCTGTCTATGGTCTCTCTCTTTGCCTCACTCACTAGTTTGTTTATTATGATGTATTTTGGACATCAAATTCTCGTCTAACCTCACACATTTGGGTTCATATATTATAGATCAAAAATACACCCCATTATAAGGGAAAATGACTTGCTAAATTAGTGTCAAAATTGGTTTGTGTAAAGCTCCAAAAATTATGAATTGGAGGCTTAAACACTCCCCTACAATTGTGTCCAAGCAACACTAGGAATAACAATGCCCTATGTAGACTAGCCTGAAACAACAGTATGATAATAACACCCTAGTGCCACTGAGTTGGAGAAACATAGCACAAATTTGTATGGATAAGGCTTGATCAGGTCAAAATTGATCAATGAGAAAAGATAAGGAAGAAAGAACCAGAAATGGTTAGTAAAATATCTACATTTGACGTGATCACTTCATGAGAAAACCTATAAAATACAGTTCTCCATAGATCACAAGAGAGTAAAAATAAATATAATCTGAATTTTTACTAGAGGATTTACCTATAGTTTCTCTCAACGATAATCTAGCATAATAGGTTTAGAGGATACTAAGTGTTGATGAGGAGGAGACTACAGATGAAGTCTACAAAAAAGTGTGTTTAAGTATAACTATTTGATATAATACAAGCTTCAGATATTTTCCCCCATTTTCTTGTGTATTTCATTGATATTTTCATGTTCATTATAGTTACATTAGTATATGTATATACTAAATATTATTGCAAGGAATATATTTTAGTGTTTCTTCTATTGTGTGTAGGTATTCAGGAGCATGGATAGGAGATGAGATTTCTACGAGATCTCCCTCAAGCTAGTTGCACCAATCAAAGTCTTTTCTCATGATAGAAAAGTATGGCCCTTCTCTCTCCTTATGATTTCCAGTTTTCATGTGCATGCTTTGGATTTGATTTAGTTTTTTTGTTCTTTGATTCATACACCCATTATCTGGGAAAGTATGTTGGATTTAAAGTAGCTTGTTACTGCAAATAAAGGCATCCTTAAATAATGAACCCTCACACCATGAATCTATGTTATGATTGATGGTTTTAACTCTGCATGACGTGGGCATAAAAGGTTCAACCTAATCTTGATACATAAGGATATTAGCCTCATAATAGTTCTCACCGCTAAGCAGGATGGGATAGTTGACGTAACTAGTCCCAGGAGTGGGCCCCACTAGGGTCTCTGCCTTCAGGCATCGAATATAATTTATGTATTACAAAATGTGAACATGACTCTCTAACTAGATGACAAGTCTGCTAAGTGAGCCACGAGGCATGCACACTATCACCACTAGGAAACTTTGATGTGGAGGCATGAGTAGTGGAGTAAGGAAAGGATTGATCTTATGACGACATGGATTTTGGGAGGGCTCCACTATATACGCGGATGTTATGCTTACAATTGTGACATATATAAAGGTAGTGGAGTGTTAGTAAGAATAAATGTGTTTTTTCTAAGGTGAGTGGGTCGTAGGTTAATGTGGGCATTACTACTCAGACCATTTATAAGGCCATTTAAATGTCATGTGGAATTTCACTAATGACATGGACATCATTAATAGGTCATAAATATTTTTTTCACAAATTTTGATCCAGGACTCAGATTGATAAAAATATTATATAACTATAAAGTTCTCACCAAGTTGGATGTAATGGCGATAGTAGCTCTTAATTCCATAAAAATTTTAAATGAGAAATTTTTGTAACCCATTTTCATGATAGAATCTGAAGGTAAAATTAATATGTTAGTAACACCTCCCACAACCTAAGATAGTACAAGGGGGTGGTCAATAGAGTTACAAAAATGCACACACTTAGATGGTTCTTAATGTTATTATTGTCAAATTTTGGTTATATTTTTGGGAGGTCTATCCTAGTTTTATAGATTAGTCTTGACTTTAGAGTGGTGATATTGGATTAATTTAGAACTTGTAATCATGGTAAGGGATAAAGATCTATTTTCTAATAGGTGGTATTCATGTGGCTAGGGATGGACCGCTAAGATCTTTGTGATGAAGGTGTTATATAAAGATAAAATATGTTTACTTTTTGTAGAAATTCCTTAATTATCAATATGGATCTAACTCCCATCAAATCTTTGTGTTGTTCTTATGCATGTGTTTCATGATAAATATTTGGAACTTATGGATAAATTTCTTTACTTAGAGGTAGTTTATATTGATATTTTCATTATAAAGCATATAATAAATACGGAAAGTCATTGGTATTGTTGATTATACGTAGATATGGTAAATATATTTAAATTCAATCTCTCATTGATCAAAATTTCACATTTGGATCTACACCAACTATTGCTAAAATTTTATGTCCTCTCCCTTCCATTTGCATTTCATTTCATATGATGTTAATCTTTGAAATGTTGGCGAATGTTCTCTTATTTTTATATGCTAAGATATTAACCCATTCACTAGGAAATCCATTAACTATAAATAATGAAAAATAGCTACAATAAGTGAAGCCCAAGCATAGTAGGAGTCCCATACAACCCTCTCAACTAGAGGTATCTAGACACCTAAAATTTAATGTGAAACACAAGGAGAACCTTCCTTCACTAATATTTGGTATATAGTATATTAAGCCCTATTTTAGCCCCATTCTAACCTTGAAACCCATTATTAACCCATATATATTGAGTGACTAAATATCTATTTTTATATTATTATGTGGGCTAGAACATTTTATGGTCCTAATTTATTATAATTGTACATTTTTTCTCCTATATATATATATATATATATATATATATATATATATATATATAGTATTATGATCAGCAATAGTGTCTTATACATTATATTAATTGTAAAAGGAGGTTTCCCTCTTAAAGAGGATTGTAATTATTGGTTTCTTATCCTTTTCAAGGTGCAAGGTTCATAACTTTTAGTATCAAAGCTTATGATCCTAGGGTTTTGTTGCTTCAAACAAGTGATATTGGAATTTTTTATATAACTATTTTTGGGACACTTTGGTGAAATTTGGAGGCCATTGAGGATAAATATTATAAAACATCTAGTTAAAATTCCATATATTGGTTCACTATACTTTCATAAATACACTCTTCAAAATTTAGGGTTTCATAGTGCTCCTAAAATCAATTTCAAACAGACTGGTTTTTACTTTTCACTATAAATTATTTCTAGGGATGTTTATAATCATGAAATTTTAAGAAAATTGAGGAGAAATATCTAGGTATCGATGGTAAACATCCATACATTGATTCACTATAATTTTATAAGTAGGCCCTATGGTCATGAAGGCTTTTGAATGATCCTGAAAACAATTTCAAATAGGTCACATTGATATTTTTGTTATAACTTCTTTTCTATGACTTCTCAAACTATGAAATTTTTACATATCATAAGGTAAATACATAAGTCCCTTATGTAAATATTTTAGAAATATATTTTAATAATTGGACATATGGAATGTTGTATGAGTTTTCTAGTCGGAAGAGGCCAATTTCAGAAAGTTTTACAAAAGTTACCATAACTTTCATTTGACACATCAAATTCTAGTTAGACCTGTGGAATTGAAGAGAAGGCATATTAGAGTATTACACACAAAAATTTTAGAATAAAAAGGGTTCAAATCTTATATATATATATATATATATACATAAAAATTTCATACATTCATATATTCCCCAAATTTAAGATTTTAAAGGTACATAAATTACAAGTAACATAACCTTTGATTAAAAAATCAAACATTTTTGGGGGGGTAACTAGAATTTTGAAAAAGGGGAGTATTTTTTTTTGTCATGGCTCCAAAGAAATATCCAAAATATACTACACAAATTAAACCTGACAAAGGCTCAAAAATGACTTATGAAGAGGGTGGATACTTAGAGTTTAGGTTCTCCTAATTAGATAAGTTAATGAAATCGATGGTTGTATGTTGAAAAAGGTGGAATTATCAAGTCTTAAGACAAGCTTAAAAGTGAAACTATGGATGAAATGGAAAATAATATGAATTAAAATAAGGAATAAATGATGGATGAAAAGGAATAGATTAAAAAATCAATAACTAATTTCCAACGATTCTTTTAAATGATCTCTCTAAAAAGGCTATGGAGATCCAAGGAAATCATGAACATAAGGATAATAATGGTGATGAGACTCAATCACATATGGAAATGATTTTATCACAATTGGAGAGTGAAAATATTGAATCACAAAAACCAAAATCATGGATTGTCAATCCAAGATCCACATGATTAAGGTTTTAGTCAACACCAAGAGACTACTACATCCCGACTATTGATACGAGGAAGTTTTATGGTATCAATCCTATATCATGGATATTCTATATGGAGTGTTGGAGCTCCCATGTTTTGGCCAAATTGGCAAGAGCAAAAGATGAGACAACATCATAACCACTTTGGGATCCTAGGATCTAGCCCTCCTGGATCCAGAGAGGGATCTCTCCATAAAACAAAGAATGATATATACCTTTGAAGCTCAAACTGAGATATTAGGCTAGGTATGAAGCAAAAAGGGGGTTTAAAATGATTTGGTTGGTTGGTTGCTGGGTTGAGTCATGAGATCATAGAATGAGAAAGTAATGGAAAGAAAGGAGTAGAGCAGCAGGATGTTTCATCAAAGAGGATAGGTCAAGAAAGTGCCATCCATTGGGCTATGGAGTCATGAAAGGGAATTACTTGCAAACAACTAGCCAAGGCTTTTAGAGGGCAATTCATCTACACTAAAGGATATTTTTAGATAGATGATGGAATGGAACATTAAGGAAATAAAGTGAGGGAAGAAAAGAAACCCAATTTCTGTCTATAGATTAGGTCAGAGGTCATTTAAATCCAGGCCTGCTTGGACATACTCAAAGGAAGCTCTCAATGGAGGGACAAAGGGGAATCTTGTAGATCAGACCAGAGGTCATTTAACTCCAGGTCAGCTTTAGCATGCTCCAAGGGAAAACATAGATAAGTTTGACAGAGCCAGGGTCTATAGATCAGAGAAGGACTTTGAAACTTCAATGCTTTGACACCAGCAAGAGATCTTAGAAAGGCCAGCTGGTCACACAAGGATCCTAGTGGACAGGGATAACTCTAATCCCCAGTGTTCCCAAATCTTCCAGCTTAAACCCAACAAGAAAAACTAAGCAGCAAACCCCGAATTCATACATCAGCTAGCAGGTAATAACATCCGCTACACTGGTTAAATTAGATGAATTTACTCTTAGATAACACATACAGCAGAAAACATTGAAGGCAAGGAGATAAAAGACATAGGGTACCTAAAAATGGTAAATCCTATGCCATATTTCTGATGCAAGCCAGAAGACCAATGAACAACATGAAAAATGTAATAAACAATGTTAGAGAAAACATCACCAATAGTAATAGACCAGGATCCTGTGAAATGTGCTTGATTAATTGATGCAAAACCAGTCACATACACTGAGCTCAATGGCTATTACAATCCAAAATTCTCCTCCTAGCCTACTACATTACACACTACTCTGCTACTCTCTCCCAAACTGTTCTAACAGTCAAAACTGAATCCTTCTAACTACAACATAAACAACTGAACAACAACCTTTTACAATATGTTCTCTGGGATTCTTATAGGAGAACAGAATAACAGGAGTAGATGATATTCATAAAATGGATCTCATTAAGACGGACTGGAGAAAGAGTTCATGCCCACTCCGCTTAATGGCAATCTGCATCGTTGTGAGTACTTTTGGTATGGTCTGGGAGACTCTGTCAGGCCAATATTGACCTCGGATGTTTCTTTGGAGTCCCTTATGGCTGTAAGGCCCTCTGTTTTGTCTTCTAAATCAAGTAAGGTGACTGAAAAGGTATTCAGGTCTCCATGCTTCAAGAACTGCAGTCCTGACAGTCTTTAAGAAGCTTATGTCAGTGTAATTAACTGTTTCTGGGCTCGAGGAGCATGGAGACTGCTATATGAAGGTGTACCTCTGGAGAAAACACGTTCTGTTGTTATGTAGCACTGATGTGACTTGCTGGTGCGCTATTTGTTCCTGGAACTATGCCTTAATCCTTTGAACGCGGGATTAGCACTTTAAATCTTCAATTACGGGCTTAAATCCCTCAAATCCGTCTCTGCTGCTTCACTGGGCTGCTATAATGGTCTCTCTGTGATTCCTGTACAATGAAATGAACTTGTTATGAAATCTCAGGGGTGGTGGAAGAGATGTTGTGGAGGTCGGAGGAATGGTGGCGGAGAAAAGAGGCCTTTCGTGTTAAATGCAGAAGTTTAGCTTTGGCCGGAATACAAAGGGAAAAGGGCGAAATGAAATGAATCAAGACCTTTGAATGGTGGGACCCAATGGGCGGAGGGTGATTTAACTTAGGCTGTTGGATCTCAGGAGGATATCAACGGACGACGGAGATCGAATGATGAACTATTCAGGAGATCCGACGAAGAAATACGATGGAGGGCGCGATCCAGCGTGGATCGTCGATCTTGGATCAATGGACGGACCTGATGGAATCGACGGATCGCAATCGGGGAGCGTAGCGGGTGGCACAGTTTGGAATTTGCGATTTCAATTGGAGCGATTCAACACCAACCATCTGATCTGGGTCAGATCGACGACAGAGATTCAATCGGCGGGGAGAAAGAAGGGCCACGGGGCGATGATATGATTGTGCGATGGCCGTTGGATCAAAAGGGATGAACGGTCAAGATCGGATCAGAGGATCACAATCGCAAGGTGCAGAAGGGGGGTGCGATGCGACTGGCGCGATGTGATGGAGCACCATCCCTCGGATCTGGCGGGAGATCGATGGTTCAAATGTAATCGAAGGGGCGGAAGGGAAAGGCGACGAGCGCGCAACGATTAGCGCTGGGCCGTTGGATAAAACTATGGATCAACGGCGGAGGTTGCAATCGCAAAGGGCAGTGATTGATAATTGCGATGCGATCAGAGAGGGGAAAGCAGGAAAGCGTGAACCATTAGATCTATTCATATCAACGGCAGAGATTGTATCCGCGGCGCTACAGACCAAAACTCAATCGCATCGGGATTTTTAAGTTAACACATAGAAATGTGCTCGCCCGATGGTGTGATTGCGATTAGCACCTGGGGCTTAAGCGCTTGGTCCTAGGCGCGGGGCATATGGTGGGGAAGTGGTTAAGGGGCTAGGCCGAAAGGGGCTAGCCCTTAATATAAGGTAGAAAGTGGGTTTTTGGCCCATTTTAATGCATTTTAAGGCCAAAGAAGGGTAACGATAGAGAGGAAAAGGGTTTATTAAACCAAACAAAGATTTTTGAAGGGTTTAAAAGGGAACTTCAGATGGTTTAGAGGGTTAATGGGGGTAAAAGATAGGAGTAAAAGGGGATGAATCATAGGTTTAGAAGGGATGATATAAGGGGAAAAAAAGGAGGCCTTTTGGGCATTTCTTCACAATCAGAGAGGCTTTATAACTGGAAATAGCAGTGGGGATTTATCAAAGGACAAGGGCATAAGGAGGCTTCAAGGATGATGTGTTTTCAGAGGGAAATGCATTCCTTGAAGGCTCAAAAAAATTTTAGCCCCCTTTTTGATTGTAAAAAAATTCATAGGGGGCTAACAATGGCTCCACATGGGGATGGCTTCTTCTTGAAGGAGTCAAGAATTCATAAAATGATATTTGGTGTAGGCCAAATGCCTGGTACTTGACACATCCATTATTTTGTTGGATTAGCTGCCACAAATCATGAAGACATCATATCAGCAGTAAAAATTCTCCCAAACAACTACCTACCCAGATTATAGTCCTAACATTTTTTCTTCTGGGTGCATTTGGACTTGCAAACCCTTTACATCACCAATTTTTTACAAGCAGGAAAATAAACCTATTCTAATTCTACCCTTATTACTCCATGAGACTAGATTAGACTGTTGGCCTCGTAGTTTCTCTACCTAAACTACTATCTGCTAGGATTAGACTGTCTAGCAGATTTCTTCTCTACATTCTAAGACAAAAATTGAAAGCAGTCAAGCCAGGATTAGACTGTCTGGCTTGCTGGGCTTTGTAGAAATTAAAAAAAAATAACTACATGCTCACAGACTGAGCTTTATTGAGCTTTTCCTACCTACCCTACTCTAACTAGAATATTCACAGACTAGCTTACAAACATTGTCTTCCAATGCAACCAGTCCATCAAATGATCCCATGACTGGTCTCTCTTGCTCAACTCCTTGAGAAGGCTGGATAGGCAGGGCAGCTCCCACTCTTTTTGTTCCACAACAACAGCTACAAAAAATTTTCTTGTTGTCTGAAACATGCTGCTCAACAAGACCTTTGATCCTTCTTCAAAAGTGTGTAGGAAATGAGCATAAGGATCATGAAAATATACCTGGCTATGAATATTTTGGAGGCAGGCCTCAACCAGGATCTCTTCTTCTTCCACTGGATTGAGAAGAAAACTCTCTTGAGAAAGAGTGTCTCCTTCGTCTTCTGAACTGGAGGACTCATCGTATATAGCAGCTGAGTCCTCTCGGAGCTCTGATATATTCGGCTCTGATGTGCTGAGCTCCGTGAAAAGGTCTATGTATTCTTGAGCAGGGGATTGTTCCATTACTTCCTCGTTTTCAAGAGAAGGCTCGTTATTTTCATCTTGCTCAAGAATCTCTTCTTTTCTTTCGTCCTCATCCTCTAAAAAGAAAAATTGTTGTCCTCCATTCTCATGACACTCATCACTGATGCTTTCATAACTTTCCCCATCAGTTTCATAGATAGGCTGACTGGGTTCACTGCTTCTCTAGAGTTGTTGGCCTTGGCTTTCTTCCCATGGGTCTACTGATGATGGTTCTGCACGCTCAGCTTCTGTCTCGAAACAATCATCATCAAATAGATCATAACCAAGAAATTCATAATCATAAGCAATGTCACCATTCAAACCTGCCAGATTCTCAGCAGGTCTTTCTTTGTCCTTATCCACAGAGGAACTTTCTGGATCTGTACAATCAAACTCAAGAGATGACTGAGAAGGAGCATGTGTTCTATAAAAGATTTCTAAGGTGGACTGCTGGTTTAATATCTGATCAATCTCTTCTTCTGTCAAAAGAGGGGTTTCCCTCTCATCATGGACAGAAGAATAGTAGTCCTCTTTCTCTTGTATTAGCTGATTTTGAGGCTGGATGTTTTCTTGAGCCTCTTCTTCCACATCAGATTCTGCCTCTTCTATGTGGTCCCTTTTTTCCTCGAAGCAGCATTCCCTATTAACCTTTGCTATTAGGTCCTGATTTTCTCTAGTCAGTGTCATACAAGACATAGCTAAGAAATCAGGCAGTTCCTGATCACTTTCCTCTTCGTCTTCCACAGATTCTTGAGCATCGTACATGTCTTGATCGTCTTCTCGGTCTTGAGTTTGTTCTTGTTCTGGAAGAGGCATGGGCTGTTCTAAATAATCATCATTTGCATTCAGATTAGCCATGTACATTTCCAGTACTTTACCAAATTTTTCTGTTAATTCATTTAATTGATCATACAAAGCATCACACTTTGTATCCATTTCCATGTCTGGATCCATATTTATGCAAAGAAGGCTACTGCTTCTTCTCAACTAGTTCAGAGTTCTCCACCAATGGAATCATCAGGTATTTGGATCATAGGGAGTGTGGAGTCGCCAGGTGGATGTATATGAATGTTTGCAGGAGGATGTTGTCCACCATGAGCAACTAAATGCCAATATAACCAGAGATCTTGGGTCTTTTGAGTTCCTAAGAATGTTTAAGGTGAAATGCACTCAATCCCCAGTGGAGTCGCCATTATGTTGGAGTTCCCATTTTTTGGCCAGATTGGAAAGACCAAAAGATGAGACAACATCATAACCACTTTGGGATCCTAGTATCTAGCCCTCCTGGATCTAGAGAGGGATCTCTCCATAAAAAAAAGAATGATATATACCTTTGAAGCTCAAACTGAGATATTAGGCTAGGTATGAAGCATAAAGGGGGTTTAAAATGATTTGGTTGGTTAGTTGCTGGGTTGAGTCATGAGATCATAGACTGAGAAAGTAATGGAAAGAAAGGAGCAGAGCAACAGGATGTTTCAACAAAGAGGATAGGTCAAGAAAGTGCCATCCATTGGGCTATGGAGTCATGAAAGGGAATTACTTGCAAACAACTAGCCAAGGCTTTCAAAGGGCAATTCATCTACACTAAAGGATATTTTTAGATAGATGACGAAATGGAACATTAAGGAAAGAAAGTGAGGGAAGAAAAGCAACCCAATTTCTGTCTATAGATAAGGTCAGAGGTCATTTAACTCCAGGTGTGCTTGGACATACTCAAAGGCAGCTCTCAATGGAGGGACAAAGGGGAAGCTTGTAGATCGGACCAGAGGTCATTTAACTCTAGGTCAGCTTTAGCATGCTCCAAGGGAAAACATAGATAATTTTGACAGAGCCAGGGTCTATAGATCAGAGAAGGACTTTGAACCTTCAATGCTTTGACACCAGCAAGAGATCTTAGAAAGGCCAGCTGGTCACACAAGGATCCTAGTGGACAGGGCTAACTCTAATCCCCAGTGTTCCCAAATCTTTGAGCTTAAACCCAACAAGAACAACTAAGAAGCAAACCCCGAATTCATACATCAGCTAGCAGGAAATAACATCCGCTACACTGGTTAAATTAGCTTAATTTACTTTTAGATAACACATACAGCAGAAAACATTGAAGGCAAGGAGAGCAGAGACATAGGGTACCTAACGAGGGTAAATCCTATGCCATATTTCTGATGCAAGCTAGAAGACCAATGAACAACATGAAAAATGTAATAAACAATGTTAGAGAAAACATCACCAATAGTTATAGACCAGGATCCTGTGAAATGTGCTTGATTAATTGATGAAAAACTAGTCACATACATTGAGCTCAATGGTTGTTACAATCCAAACTTCTCCTCCCATCCTACTACATTACACACTACTCTGCTACTCTCTCCCAAACTGTTCTAACAGTCAAAACTGAATCCCTCTAACTACAACAGCAACAACCGAACAACAACCTTTTACAATATGTTCTCCGGGATTCTTATAGGAGAACAGAATAACAAGAGTATATGATATTCATTAAATGGATCTCATTAATACGGAGTGGAGAAATATTTCATGCCCACTCCGCTTAATGGCAATCTGCATCGCTGTGAGTACTTTTGTTATGGTCTGGGAGACTCTGTCAGGCCAATATTGACCTCAGATGTTTCTTTGGAGTCCATTCTGGATGTAAGGCCCTCTGTTTTTTCTTCTGAAGCAAGTAAGGTGACAGAAAAGGTCTTTAGGTTTCCATGCTTCCATAACTGCAGTCCTGATGGTCCTTAAGAAGCTTCTGTCAATGTAATTAATTGTTTCTGGGCTCGAGGAGGCATGGAGATTGCTGTAGGAAGGTGTACCTTTGGAGAAAACACGTTCTGCTGTTATGTAGCACTGATGTGACTTGCTGGTGTGCTCTTTAGTCCCGAAACCGCGCCTTAATCCTTTGAACGTGGGATTAGCACTTTAAATCTTCAATTACGGGCTTAAATCCCTCAAATCCATCTCTGCGGCTTCATTGGGCCGCTATAATGGTCTCTCTGTGATTCCTGTACAATGAAATGAAATTGTTATGAAATCTCAGGGGTGGTGGAAGAGATGCTTTGGAGGCCGGAGGAATGGTGTCGGAGAAAAGAGGCCTTTCGTGTTAAACGCAGAAGTTTAGCTTTGGCCGGAATACAAAGGAAAAAGGGCGAAATGAAATGAATCAAGACCTTTGAATGGTGGGACCTGGCGGGCGGAGGGTGATTTAACTTAGACCGTTGGATCTCAGGAGGAGATCAATGAATGACAGAGATCGAATGATGAACTGTTCGGGAGATCTGACGAAGAAATATGATGGAGGGCACGATCCAGCGTGGACCGTCGATCTTGGATCAATGGACGAACCCGATGGAATCAGCGGATTGAAATCGAGGAGCGTAGCGGGTGGCACAGTTTGGAATTTTCGATTGCGATTGGAGCGATTCAAAGCCAACCGTCTGATCTGGTTCAAATCAACGGCGGAGATTCAATCGGCGGGGAGAAAGAAGGGCCATGGGGCGATGATGCGATTGTGCGATGGCCGTTGGATCAAAAGGGATGAATGGTCGGGATCGGATCAGAGGATTGCAATCGCAAGGCGTAGAAGGGGGGTGCGATGCGACTGGAACGATGCGATGGAGCGCCAGCCATCGGATCTGGCGGGAGATCAACGGTTCAAATGTAATCGGAGGGGCGGAAGGGAAAGGCGACGAGCGCGCAACGATTAGCGCTGGGTCGTTGGATCAAACTATGGATCAACGGCAGAGGTCGCAATCGCAAAGGGCAGCGATTGATAATTGCGATGTGATCGGAGAGGGGAAAGCAGGAAAGCGTGGACCGTTAGATCTATTCAGATCAACGGCGGAGATTGTATCCGCGGCGCTATAGACCAAAACTCAATCGCATCGGGATTTTTAAGTTAACACATAGAAATGCGCTCGCCCTATGGTGTGATTGTCATTAGCGCCTGGGGCTTAAGCGCTTAGTCCTAGGCACGGGGCATATGGCGGAGAAGTGGTTAAGGGGCTAGGCCGAAAGGGGCCAGGCCTTAATATAAGGTAGAAAGTGGGTTTTTGGCCCATTTTAATGCATTTTAAGGCCAAAGAAGGGTAACGATAGAGAGGAAAAGGGTTTATTAAGCCAAAAAAATATTATTTGAAGGGTTTAAAAGGGAACTTGAGATGGTTTAGACGGTTAATGGGGGAAAAAGAGAGGAGTAAAAGGGGATGAAGCAGAGGTTTAGAAGGGATGATATAAGGGGAAAAGGAGGAGGCCTTTTGGGAATTTCTTCACAATCAGAGAGGCTTTATAACTGGAAACAACAGTGGGGATTTATCAAAGGACAAGGGCATAAGGAGGCTTCAAGGATGATGTGTTTTCAGAGGGAAATGCATTCCTTGAAGGCTCAAAAACATTTTAGCCCCCTGTTTGCTTGTCAAAAAATTCATAGGGGGCTAACATGGAGAAATACTTTGATATACACCATGTGGTATCCCTACAAAAGGTAAATATTACATCCATGTTTCTAGAAAAAGACCAACATGTATAGTATCAATGGATTTCTGAAAGGGAAAAGGAATATTTTATATCTTGGTCCATTTTTATAGAGGAATCAATAACACATTTTTTGGATATAAGAGAAATAATTTCTTTAGTCAACGGGTAAATCTTTAACAAAAATTTCTAGTTATATAGCACACTCAATAATTCTAAAAGTTGAGTCTCAATGTAAAGATCATTTCAGATGATACTTTGTCAGAACTATTTCTGAATTATGATAACTTTAAAGGAAAGAATCCAACATGTTGTGTTTCTCATAGAACGTAATTGTCCATAGCATTCTTCAATATGGAAAGAACATTTGAAAGTAAAATTATGGCCATTGGAAAATTGGTCACTAATAATTATAGATAAAACCATGCTCCCTCTCCTAAACTGAAAAGGTTGATTCTTCCACAAATGTATTAAAGAATACCAAAGGGACTATATTTAAACTATGACAATAAGTACAATATGGGGGATAAATGTAGTGAGAATAAATTATTCTACCTAGACTATGAAGATGAAGAACTTAAAGAAGTGTAACCATCACAAAGCTAGAAGATACTACTCCAAAAATATCATATTATGCAGTGGCTAGCATCAATATTCCCAAAACCCTCAAGATAGAAGGATATATAATTAAAAAAAAGGTATAGTATTGATTGATTTGGGTAGTGCCCATAGCTTCATCAGTTACAAATTGGAAAAAATATTTAATTGCTTTATATATCCAACATTAAAATTTCAAGTAATGATTTTAGATGGAGGTACTATAAATTGTCTAGGGAAGTGCCATAGTATTATGTTGATTATGGGGGATTATTTTTTGGATAGTCCCATGATTTCTATCCAAATGAGTGGTGTTGATATTGCAATATTGGTATAATGGTTACAATCATTGGGAATAATCGACCTTAATTTTCAAGATCTTTTCATAATATTTTCCTTAGAATGAACGGAAATTGAGCTAAAATGTATCCAAGGGAGACCAAGTAAAGTGATAACCCCTAATAGGATGAAATTGTTTCTAAAAAGTGACACCAAGGTGAAATTGCACAATTTGTTTCGTTAGATATGTCCAAACATCCATATCCTTTGCTCTAGTGGATCTCCAAAAAGATATCAACAATCATTAGGTATTTTGGGAGATTACTAAGGGTGTTCCACTTACTCAATATCATGAACATGTTATTCATTTTCAACCTAGAAATGTACAATCTAATACTATGCCTTACATGTGTCCATATGCATAGAAGAGTGAGATTGAGCATATGGTTTAAGAAATGTTATCATTCAACTTAGACATAGCACTTTCTCTTTAGTAATGTTTGTTATTATAAAAAAGGATGGTTCACGGAATATCTGTCCAGATTATAAGTGGCTCAACAAAATAACAATCAAAGATAATTTTCATATACTTGTTATTTATGAATGATTATATGAACTACATGGATAATTTTTTTTTACTAAGTTTGATCTCTATTATAGATATCATCAATCATCATTTAGAATACATGAAGGTCATTATGAGTTTTTTTTAATTCCATTTGGAATTACAAATGTACCTTCAAAATTTAAAATATTGATGAATTCTATTCTAAAATCCACCCTTAGGAGTTTTTCTTAGTATTTTTTTATGACATATTAATCTACAACAAACCTTGGGAAGAGCATGTACAACATGTTGAGAAGGTCTTGACACAATTGGAAGAGCAACAATTATATGAAAATCCTTCCAAGTGTGCATTTGGGTTTGAAGAAGTGGAATATTTTTGTCATATTGTATCCCATAAAGGTGTCAAAGTGGGTCCTAACGAAATCAAAGCTTTGAGGGAATGGCTAATCCCTAATACCCTGAAGGAACTCAGAGAAATATTATATTGAGAGGATATTACTACAAGTTTGTAAATAATTATGGTAAAATATAAATACCTCTAAAAAACGTTTTGATGAAGGAAGTGTTTTCTTGGACTATATAAGAAAATAAATCTTTTGAAAAACTTAAAGAGGTTATGTGTGCAACTCTAATCCCTATGACACATGAATTCACAAAAACCTTCATTATGGAGTATGATACATTAGGCCATGACATTGGTGCAATTTTGATGAAAGAAGGAATGACCCTTTCCTTTGAAATTATAAAAATTAAAGGAAATAACTTCAATCCATATATGAAAAAGAAATGTTGGTCATACTACATGCAGTTAAGAAATGACATCCATACCTAATATGAAGACACTTCAAAGTAAGAATGGATCATGATAGTTTAAATTACTTCTTGGAACAAATAATATTTTTAGAAGAGAAACAAAAGTGGGTTACAAATATGTTGGGTTATGACTTTAAAATTATCTATAAAAAGGGAAATAAAAATATTTCGGTAGATGCACTCTCAAAGAATCAGGAAGACACAAAGGGTTTACTATGCATTATTTCCATTCCACAATCTAACTAGGTGGAAGAAGAAAGGATGGAATTGAAGCAAGATGAGAAGGTATGAAATATCATTCAAAAACTATATGATGACCTTGATGAAGTAGAAAAGATTATATTGTTGTGGTAATAATATCACCTATAAGTATGTAATAATTTTTTACCCAAACAAAAGGTCCTTTTGGATTACATGTGTCTATGGTAGAAGGACATTCAGGATTATTGAAGAAATCCCATAATATCAAGAAATGTTTTTTTGGAGAAGGTATTAAGGAAAATATGAAAACATTTGTGGTTGAGTGTGTGCCATGCCAAAAAAATAAGGGAGTGGAAATCTAATATCCCAAGCCCCCTTCATCCATTAGGCACACAAATCCAGTGTTGGGAAGATGTTTCAATGGATTTTGTCTAAAGGAAAGGGTTTCATTATGGTAGTAGTATATTGAATTCAATATATGCTCGATTCCTCTCTCTTTATCATCCTTTTAAAGAAATTACAATGGAAGACGCATTCGTGGAAATAGTTCAAAAGCTACAAGTAATACCAAAGATTATTGTAATGATAGAGATCCAATATTCATTGGAAAATTTTGGACTAAATTATTTTCTTCTTGGGTACTCAATTATCTCATAAATCATCTTATCATCCTCAATATGATGGGAAAACTAAGATTCTCAATACATGTTTATAAGGGTATATATGTTGATTTGCATCAAATAAACATACATAATGGATAAAATGGTTTCTCTTGGAGTAATGGTGGTACAACACATCCTTCCATACTTCATGTCACCAATTATGGAACATTATTGATATCATCCTACACACATCACATCGCTCTTAAAAGGGAATATAAAATATTAATTAGTAGAGGAAAATCTAGAGAACAAACAACAGGTTCTCAAACTATTGAAGGACAATTGGTTATATCACAAAATAAAATGAGACAATAAGATTATTAGCAACACAATGAAAGGGAGTTTGAAGTGGGGGATTGGCTATTTGTGAGATTACAACCACATCAATATATGTCCCTCAAACAAAAAATAAGGAAATTAATTAGTACCAAGGTATTATGACCCTTGTAAGGTGTTCCAAATTATCATTGGAAGTGTGGGCTACAAATTGGATTTTCCTCCATATTCACATGTACATTCAGTCTTCCATATTCTTAAAGAAGGTAATTGGCGACAATATCATTTCCTAAACTATTTTACTAGAGATTAATGAAGACAGGAAAATCATAATAAAACTAGAAACATCTTGGAAACAAGTATTAAGCAGTTGAGAAATTGAGAAATCACTTAGTACATATAATGGAAGAACATACTAGTGGAAGAAGTGACATGGGAGGATGAGTTGTTCATGCAGAAATACCCCTATAGAGCCAATTTTTGAGGATAACACTCGTTTGAAGGGGAGGAGCATGTTAAGACCTATATAAGCCCCATGTTAACCCTAAAACCCCTTATTAAGATCAAGATATTGAGTGATTAAATTTCCATTTTCATATTTTTATGTAGGATAGAACCTTTCATGGTCCAATTTTATCATAATTGTACACTTTATCTCTTAGGTCATCATCAAATTTTTTCCTGTACATTTCATTCATTGTAAAAAGAGGTTTCTTCCTAAAAGATGACTATAATTCTCAATTTCTTGTCATTTTTAAGGAACATGGATGATAACATAGTCTAAGCCCATAATTGAAGATCTTCAATATGAATATTACCTTGAAACCTTCTTTATCCTCTCCTCACAATGAAATCCTATTAGCGCCTCTATAGTGACTCATTCCCTACATAATATGTGAATTCATTTAATCATCTCCGCCCATATAAGGATAATAGATAGGAAATATATATATAAGAAGGTCAACTCTATTTTCCTCTCTTCCAACGAAAAATACCCAACATCTTAATTTCACATCTCAATAATATTCTCTACTACTCTGTCCTATGTCTACATCAAAGGGTAGTTAAAGTACTTCGCTAGCCCATATCTTAGTCACTACCTTTACACTGAACACTTTCTCATGACCTTGGAAATCAATGCTATTGATATCTTTCTCTCATTAGCGGACCAATATTAAGACAACACACACAAAATATCACTAGTCTTAAAAAATTTCCTTTCCTTTCCATAACGTTCTATGCATGATTTAAATTCACATATGCATGATGTTACCACCTTAAAAAGTTCACCTAGCCATTTTTTACTAGGTGGATCAAAATACATAATGTCAGATTAATTTTACCATGGTAAAACCCACTTTCACCATAGGAAATAATTTAATAAACCATATTTCTAAATTATTTCTCATTAAAATCCAAAATAACCCACGCGAATAAATAAATAAATCATTATTTATTTAATATTTTAGATAAATAATTATTTCATAATTATTTCTTATCACTTTTGACTTAATCACCTTGGAATAATTACATAAGTCATTATTTATTTATTATTCCTTATTAATCCCCTATTTTCCTTATGAGACCATTATTAAACCATTATTTAATTATTATTTCTTTCTCAATTATCACAAAGGATTAATAAATCATTTTTATTTGTTAATTACTTCAACCAGTTTCTAAATAGATATTTTTAACCATTTTGAATATTTTTTTCCTCTCAAAAAATATAATAAAATATCGACAATGGTTAATTTTTTATTTATTCAATAATATTTTATCATTTTCTAATTCTCAATCTATTCCAATATTTTTTTTATAAATAGAGGGTTTTCTCTCCATTCTTCACCATGACCATTTTCGTCGTCCCCATTATCGACTCATAGCATTTGAGCTCCCACTTGAGTTCAAGCACTTTTTACTTTCTACCCATTGCAAAATGAGAGAGAGAAGCATGTTGCTAAAGAAAAAGGACAAGAAAGGACCCATCCCATGGAGGGGGAACTACAAATTGATTCTGTAATTTCTGCTCACCAAGTGTATTTTTCAATAAAATTATCATTTATTCAAGTCCTCAATTGGGTTATTAAACTTTGATTTTATGTTGTTATATGTTTCTATTTGCATTATCTATTTTGTTGCAGGGTTTTTATCATGTTTTTTTGCATATCTGAAGTATAGACACAACCACACTTTTGTTCCTAATACTGCATGTCATTGACAGTTTAAGTGAAAAAATTTTGGTAAACTTGCTAAGAATTTTCGTAGTAACAAATGACGACTCCACAAGATCTTTAGCATTTTAGCGGTTAAAAAATGGCGACTCCGCTGGTGTAGAGATTAAGAACCTTGGTGATTGTTGCTTCATCTCTTTTTAGTGTTTTTCCATAATTCTTATTCCTCTTCCTTTTTAGATTTCTTCTATTTTCTGGAAAATTCTCTATTTTTGTTGGGGTTTCGCTCTTTACGCAAGTCACAAGTACTAGATGAGTAGGATATGGCACAATCTGGGTCAGATCTGTTGAGCGGAACAAGCAGGAAAAAAACAGAATTTTTGGCATATTTTTTGTGCTCCCCAATGCACTTTTCAGCCTAAAAGCTGCACCCAAATGCAATTTCCATGTCATTATATGCATTCTTCATTTTTTTCAAAAAAAAAAAATCATATTTTCCAAATTTTTCCGAGATTGTTGCATGTGTGCAAAGAAGGGTTTCTCTTCTTTTCTAATTCATCTCTAGGCCTGGATCCACCTAGTATTTTTCTCATTGAGGAAGGAAAAACCCCCCTAGGGTTTAGAGTACACCTCCATTGTTAGTGTGAATTCTAATTGCAAGCGTACGAAAAAAGGTCACTTTAGCTGTGCATAACAAACAACCCTAACATCAAAGATGACTGCCAATTTCTTTAGATCTGCAGTTAGTTGATGAAGACAAATGCTACAAAATCCATATCTATGTAGTTAAAGACATTAAGCAGTAAATAAAATAAAGAGTTTCTCCATGCATCCAATAGACAAGACAAGAATATTTTTAAAGAATTTTTGTATTTATGACACCTAGGAAGGGAGCATAGAAATATGTTACCAGTCCCCCTCAATGGTATGGTTTCTTGTATGTCCTCTGCACTTCAGATCTACGATCTCTCTCTCTCTTGATGGTATAGAAAACCCAGACAAAAATGGAGCTCAAAGGGAGTTCAAAAGAAAAATGGTAGCAAAATATGACAATGATGGAGGATCAAAGTCAAACCAAAAGTGTAGATCCAGAGTGATCTTTAGGCAACAAAAGGTAGTGAGTGAATGGAAAAAAACCTTCTATTTATAACAAAATATTGAGTTATTCTAGATATTGGTGCATAATTAAAATAGTATTAACCAAATCTAGATCCAAATTTTATGGAATATTTTATTATATTTGTTGGAGGGAAAAAAAATTGAATTTGGTCAAATCCCTTTATTTGTAAATAATAAATAAATAAATGATTTATTTATTATTTTAAGAATGTGGTTGAGTAATAATTAAATAGTGATTTATTCAATTATTTATAAATGATTTAGTCAAATTTAACAAGGAATATTATTTAAGTAATGTCTTAAATAATTATTCCTATAAAATAATAAGATAAATAATGATTTGTCTAATTAATTTTCCTGGTTTGGGTTAAATATGACCAGGAATATTAATTAAACTATTGTTTAACTAATTATTCATTGTGGAAAATCAAACAAATAAGGATTTATTCAATTATTCCACACGAGGTTTGCTGTTTAGACCATAAACAACTTAATAAATTAAGGATTACTAAGTTATTTAGTGAAAGAAATTTTACTTAGGGTAAAATTGGTCTTACATGGTGTACTTTGGTCCATATAATAGTAACAGGTTAGATGACCAAAAATTGGTGTAACAGATTGCCCCCCAGCATGTGAGTGTTAGGAGCTAATTGTATGACCGAAGTATGTTGTAAGAACTCAATCACAAAATACCGAAGGGGAAGTCAGAGAGAGAGAACTATAAGGTAGACTAAAGCGCTAGAGGACAAGAACCTGAGGAGGTGAGACTTACAGGTGTGACAAGTATCTTTTATGAGTGAGTACCTATTCTACAAGAGGCAGGGGAGGCATACCTATGCCCGCCGAGATAACAAAGTACAAAGAATAATGTGTCCAATAAATAAGGGAATGAAGTATATAGTACATGCTGGGATAAACATGGGCCAGATAAAAACATGATAATGGATCCCACATACATATTGTTCCTGGGATAACAGCCAGGACTTATACAATAATATCTAAGTACATGAGATATAAGTACAACCAAAGAGGCCCTGTAAAACAGGAGAGGGCTCTAAAAATCTGAATGATACATGCAAACTAAAAGGTGCTACAAGCAGCTGAGGCCGAAACCATCAAACCTATGGAGGTGCATCGAAGGCTGTAATAGAGAGGTAATCTGGGAATGTGGGAGGCTACATGAAGGGCCACCCCCTCATGAGATCTGAAACATCTCACACATACCCAGGAATCACCAGTACAATCTACTGCATCTCTGAACCATCGAGTATATGGATCTCGATCATGTTGTAAGGAGATGGAGCTGAGAAAAAATCAATTCAAAGGGAAATAAAGAGTCCATTTTCCTGATCTGAGGCACCTAACAAGAGTGAAAGCTGGAACCAAGGTACAGCGCCCTCTAGATCTGTCTTCTAGAACGAATGAGCTAATGTCGACAGAAGGAAGTTCGCCATAGGTGAGCCAATAAGGGATCCTCAACTAAGGCATGACATATAATAGTAGAGCGACTGATAGACTAACACGAGGGATGATGATGGAATGGGGGTACTAAGTAGCGGGCTGACGACTTCCCTTGTTAAAGCATGAAGGGCATGGATGACCTGGAAGAAACTAACACAATATCAAAGGGGATAGGGGAATGTATGAATGAAGGCCACAATGTGCAACACGAGAGAGGAACCAAGCAACTGAAGGATGGAGGACTATAGTGGGATACAAAGGGACTCAGGATAGACTCCATGGATGCGATGATGACTCAACTCAGATGCTCTAAAAAAGGGTGACTCGATGATGTTACCACACAGAATAGGCCCAGTGGGGACCTTAAAAACATGAGTACAAGATGGTTACTCAAGACGAAAATCAACACGAGCATGGACAAGTATGAAGGTAAAGCATTGCCCCAAGTACAAGTGTTTCAAGTGAATAAATTCGATTCTTAGGAGTGGTGAAGTGACCCTTCTTGGAAAAAATGTGTCCGAGTGAAGTATCAAATCACAAAAAACTAAAGGATACCCATTTCAAAGCTCGCTGAGAGATTTCCAACGGTGCTAATGTTTTTTCAAACTGAGAGACGGTTTGGTCGCAGCTGGAAAAAGAAAAATCTGGGGTTTCTCTTTTAATGAGGCATTTTCCCTCCAATTTAATTCATTTTCAAGTGTAGATGTTGTGAATGTAGAAAGGATAAAAGGCCCTAAATCTTGCGACGATCGTACCATAAAAACCGACCGTTGGAATCGAGATCTGTCAGTTACAGGTAAGAGGCCTAACCACACTCTTTCACGTCAAGGGATTAAAGTTTCAGATTAGGTACCCAGAGCCTAGGACAGGTCAGGTCACACATTTTGGGGTCTATTCTATGACCTGGGTAGTAGGTACTGGGCAGAAAACTACGACTTGTCCCAGGAAATGACCTGAAAAGTGCGACCTGTCAGAGAAAGGGGGTTTCAATGTTGTTTTTGGCTGAGAGCTAGGATTTTTATGGTTAGGGGGCGTGGGTTCCCCCAAGCATATTATGTTCATGCCAAAATTTATTTAGAAAAGGGGAATATAAACACATTTTTATGATGTGGTGCGCCATTTGTTTTCATTATGGTTATGCAGTTCGAGAAAGGGAATGGATGATTACTAATCTCTTTTGGTACTGCATATATGAAGAAAATGGACTAAGTTTCTGGGTTGGCATACACGGTGTCACTATCTGAAAGAGTGGATTTGGAGATAATGAACTGGTTCTCTCCTAGAAAATCCACATGTTGGTCAACAACAATGTCTAGGGGACTGGATTGCTGATGTAAGAGGAAGGAATGATGGGGGGTATCATCCCTAGAGTGATCTAAAGTGATATGGGACTCTAGAGTTTCTTATAAATGAGGAATAATTATGGTACTAGAGTTGACACATCCATATGCACTGTGAGGGTTGTAGAGAATTGCTTCTCCTGGACTCTCAAATATGGGTGCACCCTTACCAAAACATTGTGTGTCAATGTAATGACCACAAGGTGTATGTGGTTCGAATATATGGTTTCAATGTAAGGGGGGATATATAATGTCATGGGTGGTGATTTACTACATAATTTCATCATCGTAATAGAATATGGGGTGCCTAGTGGAAGAAAAACCACCTGATACAATGAAGCTAACTAACTCATCATCATGAGAAGAAAGGTTCACATGTGCATCATCACGGAGGGCGACTGAAAAACAAGTAGATGAAGGATCCACTGATGTTGAGCCCAAGGTGATCACTGAAGGGAGGTCAAGCAAATCATAAGGGGAAGTCCTAGGGGCCTCTTCCACTATGGATCTCATAGATGATGACAGGTAGTGGAAAATTACCGAAGACTTTGTCATCTCGACATCAGGAGGGGGAATGTCAATAGGAATGGATGTGTTCTCTAGTTCCGCTGAAGAAAAATGCGCAAATAAGGGAGCGGTGGACTCGTTGTGCTTGGCCTCAAATTGGAGAACTACTGCTAGAGAGGTGCAGAAGTCCTCGAGGCGGGGACATAGGTGAGTATAGTGGCCATGGAAATCACATAGAGCACAAGGATGATTTGTGCACGAAGACTTGAGTTTTGGGACTGAATCAGGTATAGTGACATATACCTCTGGGATATCAGACTCTGGTAATCCTTCATTGACCATGGGCTTGAGACGAACCAACCAGGACATGTATGGGTGGCATGACCAACAACACCACACAAAGCACATTGGGGGGTACGATTTGGAGGCTGAGAAGGAGCATGATTTGTGGGGGCAGTCTTGTCTTTAGGTTCCTTCTTGCGAGCTTTGGCCCCCTCACCTGAAGCTGTCACAATAGGAGTAGGTTCCTATTGAGGTGGCTGAGGCACAAAAGCAATGGGAGGTGTTATGGGGACCAGTTGAACTAGGGTCAAAGCAAGATAAGTTTTGGGCTGACTAGGCGGGATAGTGGCTGGGGGATTAATGTACTAGACTAGGATCCCCAGGTTCATGTTAGGAAGGGATAAGGTAGCCATAACAGGTACCAAAAATACTCTAGGAGGGGGAGCTAGAAATAGTATTTGACCAGAGGGGTAATGGCTAGGCGGGAAAGCTCCGAGGTGGTTAAGGCAAGGAGGAATTGTGTCAGGAGGGTAGGGAGGCTCATGGATACAAGCTGCAGATGAGGGGCCTTAAGGAGAAGGTCCTAAAGGCTGAGTCAAGGTGCTAGAAGTAGGTTGCGTAGGGTGGGGCTACTGACTAGTCGAAGCAGGCCGCTTGAGGTTGGACTGGGATGATTGCATCATGCAAACGTTCGACAAGCTTGGATCAGAGACAAGAGGAGAAAGACCAGGGAATGAACCAAGAAAATAGGATTCTTTGTAGATTCCGGGGGAAACACTGGTCAAAGGTTCGACTATTCATTTATTGGCCACTGAAGAGATGATAGACTCAGGGGAGGTCTGATACTTCCATTCGTAATATGTCAACTGGTCGATGGTGATAATATTTCCATTTTGAGGAAATTACATATTACGGTGAACCGCAAATGGGATAGCAGACATTGCATAAGTGTAGCTACGACCTAATAGAGTGTTGTAAGCATTAATGACTTCTATGTCAACACAAATAGTCTTGCTCGCAAGAGTAATAGCACAATTGCGGAACAGGCCAATGGGCTGGGAAGAGTGGCCATCCCACGCTTGGAGGGTGATAGTGGAAGGGGCCAGCTCTGGAGATCCAAGATTCTTCCAAACCGAAGCGAACATCACACAGGTGGATGCCCCCTCATCAATGATACAATGGGAGACGTTGGCATTTTGGATCTTGACAGGGATTTGGAAGGTGATAGAATAAGGAATGGGAGGATGTTCTGACCGGTCAACATCGAAGACGTTCAAACAATCATCTAAAGGATCCACAACGCCCATGTCAATTAGTAGAGCTTTTCGATGTGAAGGGCACAACTGGAAGACTTCCAGCATTGATATGGCAGCAGGGGATTGCGCCAAATCATTTACTATACTATACGAATGTGAATCTTTCCCAGAAGTAGCCTTTCGCTATATTGGTCCCTTGGGGATCTTGGTATGAACCTCTACCTTAGGTTGAGGGATATGTAAAGGACCATTGGTTGTCGAAAGAGGCTCTATGGAACCTGAAGAAGGGACCTCGGGGGCAGACGTAACGGGAGGCTTGTTGTACTGACGGGACCAAGTCTGAAGGTTGAGGTCAATGGTAATGGGTTGGTCAGAGTTCATCATGATCATCTAGTAATCAAAGGTACCAAATGGAGGAGGTTGAGTGGCCGCCTGACCTTGAGGGGGTTGGTAAGCCACGAATCCTTGCTGGGGGAAAGGATTGGTAAACACAGCCAACTAGATAGGTGCAACATTGGGAGGAACTAAAGGGGAGGCTTGCTATCCTCGTAATGTTGCTTGATTCTCCCACATCTAATTCATATGAGGTAAAAGAGTACAATCGTGGGTGTAGTGACCATAGACACCGCAACAAGAATAAGGCTTATTTTTATGAACAAACCTTTCCTGCTTGGGCTGAGTGCCCTGTTGTTGGTTAGCAGTGTTAGGTGTATTCCATGGGGGATTAGGTCCTGGATTAATTGGGGCAGATTGATTTTGGTTACCTTTCCTCTTATTTTTGGATGTAGGAGGATTATTCACGCCCTACTGTGCATACACTTGCCCCTTGGGGGGGGGCGGGGTGGCTGTTGTTGCGGGGGTTAAGAAGGCAAGGGAGGCATGGGTGGTAATGCTGGAGGAGCTAGAGCACCAGGCTGTGGATACGGACAATAATGAGGTTGGGAAACATTGTGGTAAATAGGTTGGGAAAAAGGATGAGGCATTTTGTTTCTTGGATACATGTTATCAGGAGGGGGAAAAGTGCTAGAGGAGTTGGCCCCTCCCTGAGGGAAACTATATCCCATGGGAGGATGAATGTAAGAATGAGAAAGGGTCCAACGATACCGTCAATGGAATGGGATGCCCTTGGTGTGTTGCCACCACCGGGTATAGGGAGATCAGGTAATACAATATAAACATAAATAGACTGTGTATATATCAGGTCATATTTTAACGCAATCTGGAGAGCAGCTTCTTCGGTCTGAGGGAAATGAGATGAGACATCTTTGCCGATAGTAGGAAAAAGGGATCTAAGAAACTAGTTCATGTAGACATAGTCTATGAAGGTAGGGGCTCGACATAGGCTCTTTATTCTCTGCCATTCCTGGACATGATCAGATAGGCCGGTCGCAGACGATTGACAGAAAGAAGTCAAAAGTTCGGTACCAGTGTCATAATGGAGGGGAATCTAGAAGTAAGATAGAAAATCTCGGGCAAGAGTCGCAAAATTAGTATGAGAGGAGGAGGCCTGGTCAACATAATACTTAGAATATTCTCCAGTAAGCATATGCTGGAACAACCGAAGAAGACAGACAGAGTCATCGGTGATGGAGTTAGATGAACACCACATGTGGACAGATCGAACATGGTTTGTAGGATCTTCTCTAGCAAGACCTTCAAACTTGGGGATGTCGGAAGGGAGCTTGGTTGGCATAGAAAGCCAAGTAGGATCATGGTGTATGGGGTTGTTGATAAACTGGTTAAAATCGGGAAGATTGAGGCCTGACAAATAAGGGAGCAAGGGAGCAGTCGGGATAGTTCTTTTTGCGGTCCCACTAGTAGTATTCCTAGCATTAGGGCTAGGGCTACCACCAGCATTAGGTCCTGAACCAGACATGGTGAAGGTGACAGGGGGTGAACCAGGGATAGAACTAGAAGGGGAACCCAATGAAATAGAAGCGGAGTTATAATGGTGACTCGATGGAAGACTAACTTGAATCCTATGCAGAGGAGTAAGTCTTCCTAACAGAAACTGAGAATGAAGGCCAAGAAGTCTCCGATATAAATGCCTTGGGGGTGTAATGAGGAAGAAAAAACATGGTCACAAAAGGAAGAGAGACCAACAAGGGCAAGGAGGTGCAGGATCAAATGATTACAATGTCGAAACAAGGGCAGAGAGGTCTGGGATCAAGTGATTGCAATGTTATAGTCTTGGCCTGACAGTGTAAACCAGGTGCTCTTCACTTAGAGTGTGTGTGTTAAGTGTGTTAATTTTAATTTTTAAACCTAGACGTGTGTATAGAGAAAATAAAAAGTGTGTTGTATAACTGGAAATAAATTTGCAAATAAGAGTAAAGTAAACTGAATATAACAGAAAATAAACAACTAAAGATGCATCAATCTAAACCCAAGGATGGGGGCTTCCCAAAAACTAGTCTATGGGTGGGAAAAAATCTAGTCAAAACACACAAAAATAGCCAATGGATCTAAAGTAGGTAGGGAAAGTGATCTAAATGTTAGATATCCTGGAAATAGGTGCAGAAAGAAGTAAAAAACCAGAGGGAAAAGTGTTGCAAATGTGGTGGTGAAAGGCTACAACCTGAAGGGAAACGGAGGGGACCCTAGAGGAGGACCAAAAAAAACTTGAAAGAGGTGTTTTGGATGGATGAATAACCAATCTGAAATGGATATGACGGTACAGGATCAGATCTAAAAAAAAATTGAACACATCGAAATCTCAGACGACCCGCTTCAACTAAACTCCTCCTAGAAAGGTGGAAGCATATCGAAGCCCTAGGGGGCTAGGTTCCTACTTCAAAGAGTAAAATAGAGCAATTACATGTCTAATATGAGTGGAGATGAAGGTCAGACAACCCTCAACAGTAGCCTAGAAAAACCCAGAAAAATCACAAAAAAATTCCCGCAAAAAGTATAGGTCGCAGTTTCTGACCTATTTTCAACAAAGGTTACAGGTTTCAGGCATTTTTATGCATCCTAAAGGTTCAGTTCATAGGTTTTGGCCCAAAAAGTGTGACCTACACTTCTGACACTCTCAGGAGCAAGTTTCCGATAATTTTTTCGACTCAGCTACGACTGATACCTGTCACCTGCGCAATAGGCCCAGAAACACACAAAAGTTAGAATTTTTATTGTTTTAGGGTTTTAAAGGTTAAGAACAACATCAATAAAAGAAAAAAAAGAAGCTGAAGAAAAAACCTAGGGTTTGAAGCATATATTCATTTAGGGATCTGAAAAATGATAGTGGTCATAATTATAAACCCCAGTGGAGTCGTCAGTTGTTAATGTGAATTCTAATCGCAAGCATACGAAAAAATATCACTTTAGATGTGCATAACAAACAACCCTAACATCAAATATAGCTACCAATTTCTTTAGATATGTAGTTAGTTGACCAAGAAAAATGCTACAAAATCCAAATCTATGCAGTTAAAGACATTAAGCAGTAAATAAAAGCAGTTAACAATAATATTTTTAAAGAATTTTTGTATTTATGACACCTAGGAAGGGAACATAGAAAGATGTTACCAGTCCCCCTCAATGGGATGGGTTCTTGTATTTCCTCAGTGCTTTAGATCTAAAATCTCTCTCTCTTGATGGTGTAGAAAACCCAGAAAAAAAATGGAAGTCAAAGGGAGTTCACAAGAAAAATGGTAGCAAAATATGACAATGATGGAGAATCAAAGTCAGACCAAAAGTGTAGATCCTGAGTGATCTTTAGGCAACAAAAGGTAGTGAGTGAATGGAAAAGCCCTTCTATTTATAACAAAATATTGAGTTAGTCTAGATATTGGTGCATAATTAAAATATTATTAACCAAATCTAGATCCAAATTTTATGGAATATTTTATTATATTTGTTGGAGGGAAAAAAATTTGAATTTGGTCAAATCCCTTTATTTGTAAATAATAAATAAATAAATGATTTAATTATTATTTTAAGAATGTGGCTGAGTAATAATTAAGTAAATAGTGATTTATTCAATTATTTATAAATGATCTAGTCAAATTAACAAGGACTATTATTTAAGTAATGTTTTAAATAATTATTCCTAGAAAATAATAAGATAAATAATGATTTATCTAATTAATTTTCATGTTTTGGGTTAAATATGACTATGAATATTAATTAAACTGTTGTTTAACTAATTATTCCTTGAGGAAAATCAAACAAATAAGGACTTATTCAATTATTCCTCATTGGGTTTCCTATTTAGACCATAAACAACTTAATAAATTAAGGATTAATAAGTTATTTTTCATAGTGAAAGCAATTTTACTTAGGGTAAAATTGGTCTTACATGGTGTACTTTGATCCATCTAATAGTAATAGGTTAGATGACCAAAAATTGGTGTAACATCCATCATTTAGGAAGAGAATTACTGAGTTGAGGATTCCAGTAAGCAACATTTTCAACGATTGTTTTTTAGTTCTTTTTCTACTATTTTTCATTTACTTTAGATAGTTTTTTACAACACTTTATTCCCTTAATAATTTTGTGTTGTCTTCGCTCCTTAGGATCCCCTTGTGCATTCTTGTTTTTTAAGCTTATTTCAAGTATTTTCTTAGCATTTTCACATTTATTTTTTGTTGGTTTTCTGCCTCACTTTCAACAGATTTTTTCCTTTAGATCCCAGTCCCTTAGAAATTATATCTTTTGGTTTTTTTGTGTGTCTTTGAGCTTCTTGTTTGCCCTCATTTTCCTTACTTCTTGATTTCCTTCTTGGGCGGGGATTTGTGTGCTTGATTTTGTTGTTCATTTTACTATTCATTTTCAGTACTATTTACAGTTTATGCATTTATTTTCAGCAACATTGGCATCATTAAAACATGCTTAATTAACTCATCCACTTGAAAAAAATTTCACACATGCACACCCTAAGAGAATGTGATTTTGGTTATCACTACCAAGCTAAGAATTTAAGCACTCCAAATATAGTATCATATCATTATAGTTAGTTTACATTTGGGTGGTAGAAACCTAGGTGGTAACCAAGCTAACCCTACCAACGGAACCTCTATAGTTATGGGAACTAATGCACCTTTTCTTCCCTATATTTCTGGTTTGAGCTTCCCAGAGTTAAGCCAAATCATTAATGATCCTACTCTCCATAACCACAATTCGCCTCCCATGCCCACCAAACTTCCCTCAGACAATCCGAAGGTTTGAAGGTAATCTTGGAGAATACCCCACCAATCATGTTTTCTCTTTTCACATGTGGTGTTCATCAAATTCCATTACTGAGGACTCCATTCATCTTCGTCTCTTCCAATTTACCCTAACTGGAGCTACTTCCAAATGATATGCTAAAAAACCACATGCCTCTTATTCCACCTTTGCAACTCTCATCAATGCCTTTCTTTATTATTTCCAATTACCTCTTTGACATGACACTAGTATTGAACTATTTACCTCTTTTCATAGAACTTATGCCACCCACCTCTTTGGCCATGTGTAATAATGGCACAAAAGTAGGATAATTTGTAAAGCCCCTGAGTTTCAAGATCGTGTGTATCATTGGATCTCTTCCCACCCTCAACCATCACCATATCCTCAACCTCCTATAATTTATGCTCAAACCCATGGGGAGAACAGTTATGATTACACATATACCCCTCTTGATACTTCACATGTCAACTCTTAGCAAGGTACAAGCACATCATATGCATCTCCCCATCCACATCAACCAGTGTTAGGGGTAGTTTTTTCTCAACCTAGTTAACAAATTTTTGTCATGAGTCCTTATTATCCTTATGAACCGCCTAGAGCTCTAACCTCAATGGTACTAACGCCTCAACCTTCCATGCCTCCGCGTCCTCTACCTTAGCAGCAACCAACTCCACAAAGCCAACTGTATTCTCAGCATAGTGCTACAAATCTCCCTAACCCCAAGAGAAGGAATAAGGGGAAGGGTAACCAAAACCAATAACCTCAAGGTAACCAAGGAAACAAAGATACACAAAATTATGGGAATTTTGAGGTCTAAAATGGATTTCCTAAGGATATTATAAAATAATAGTGGAAATAATAAAATAAAATTAAATTACATCATCAAATTTTAGAGGGAAAAAATAAAAAACTACTTTTGCAACTCATATTTTCAAATTATCTCCCTATGTGTTTACTCAAATTCCAAGCAGGAACACTCATTGGATGCATAATTTGATTCCTCATCCAAGGAGTACCCATCTTTCATACTTTTTATGGACCCTGCTACACGAAAAAATGAGAAATACATGAAAAAACGTGATTGCAATCACATTTTTTTTTATCTATTTCTCATTTTTTTGTGTAGAAGGGTCCATCAAAATATGCAAACTGCATACTTATTAGATGGGGAATTAAATATCGCATCAAACGAATACTCCCACTCAAAATTTGAGTAAAACCTCAGGGAGATAAGTTGAAAATACAAGTTGAAAAAGTAGTTTTATCATTTTAATCTATTTAATATTTTTAATTTTTTACCCCAAAAATGGTGAATCATCCCCCATGGTTGACATCATCATCTTAAATCTTATTGGTTCTTGTAAATTTTAATTTTTTTGTACATTTTTCTTAGGAGGAACATTTTAGACATCAAAATTTCTCTAATGGCCTAATGCTAATAAGGGTAACTATCCTAATCCCACAACCCAATAACATGGCAGTCAACACAATCATAACAAGGCTCTTATAACTAATCAATCTTGTGCTTGTTTTAGGAATTTTGGCCATTATACACATGAGTGTCCCCTTTTACCTCAAATTTTTTAGGCATGGAAACCTCAAACAACTTATTTTAGAGGACCCTAGCCCATGGCTCCACCTCCTCCTCCCTCTTCTTCGTAGACGGTTGTGATTACTAATTTATCACTGCACCAAATATATGTGGCTACCCAACCTACCAATAATCATTCAACTCCTCAAATTTCACAATCTGGAAATAGTAATTACTAGATCCTCATGATGAATTCCAAAGACATCAACCTCTAGACTTGGTCACACGAGTATGAAAATCCTCATGATAAGTCAATTATTGATTCCCAACCCAAAAGTTCGACTGTGTAATATTCCTTTTTTAGGAATTTCTGCAATATGGTTCAAAGGGACACTGTATAAGGAATATAATGCAAAAATAATATGGAAGGGGACTTGGATCCCTTATTTAACACATCCTACATTACACTTCCAGAATTTGAGCTCAAAGAAATCCCTCAAGGTGGGTTAAACAGATCTCCCACACATTGGTATCTCAGGAAAGTGCTCAAAGAGAGAGCTACAAAAATATATGAACATAATCATTAAACTCTGCAAATATGAACATGTCAATAAAGGGAATATAATTCAGCCATCATGTTCATTAATATATCAGCAACAATATACAGAAATATCTTGAGGGACAAGCCACTCAAGCAATGGGGATCAATCTCTAATGATTAAAACATGGAATACATGAGATGCTGAAGTTATACAAAATGCCAGAGAGCAGTGACTGCATAGTATATAGAAGTGGATCTGCTGTTGTAGATGTGCATACATGACATATGGCTGAAATATACAAAGAAATCCCCAATAATAGAGGGATGGGCTCCAATACAAGTTTTCTAGCCAATCTAGGAGAGATTGCTAGAAATGTCGGAGAATGTACAATGTGACAATTAACTTGTCACTGCAACTGAATCAAAATATGAAATGAGGTTGTAGCAGATCTGAAATAATGATGCCCTCCTCTGATAGTTTCTCTAAGAAAAGGGTTGATCCCTTTACTCAGAAACAAACCCCTTCTGATGAGCTCAAATGACCCTCCCAGCAACTGCCTGCAAAAATAACGTAGATCTAGCTGGGGACTGCACTGTGAGGGAGATGGATGGTTGGCCTGATGCCAATGATATGGAAATATGCCTGCGATTCCTCCTCACTAATCCTCCAATGGATAGCCAATCCCTCCACTGAAAAACAAGCCAAGGAATGACTCAAAGAGATCCTCTATTTCTACACCCTGCAACACAAAGTTATCCTACTCCAAGAATAACATTGTGACTGAAGAAGGTAGCTTTGGCCAAAAGATAGAATGAAGAAATGTATCTCTATAAACTCTCCTTCCCTGAGGATGAGGTAGGTATTCCCGACCAGGAACACCCTTGTGCTATGCAGCACTGCACCCTTGCTAAACAGCAAGAGGAGCATAGTCTCAACAGACCCAAGAAAATAATAATCAAGCATGAATAAAAATGGCTCTCCTCCTCTTCATATATAGAAATTTCTCCTCTCTACCATAGGTCCCATCCAAATTTGCCTCCCAACTCATGCAAGTGATCCTCCTCTAAAACTGCGCAGTCCATCAAGGAGATACATTGTATCTAGACAGTGCATGTGGACTTGGTAAAAATGACTAGTTCAAACATGATCCAATCCTATTCATACCATGTGGTGCTCAAATAAACTGCTTTATTCTTCCTCCTTTCACATGAGGAGTGTTATTCTTCTTCCTTAAGGATTATGGGGCCTTTTTACCCCTTTATTTACCTATCTAGGATAAAATCATCTATAATATTCAATTTAGATAAAATCTGAATTTTGGGAATATTACAGTCCTCCCCCTTCAAAACGTTGCTTGTCCTCAAGCAACTGCAAGGTAGAGAAAAATTCTCCCCCCTTCTTCTTTTGGCCTCCTCATCAATAGAATCCACCATGGTTCATCATAAAATGCAATAAAGCTGTCATCCATGACCCCTCCAAGTGTATCAAATAGAAGTGTGCATCATGAGGCAAAGAGAGATGTAAGTAGGAATATTATTTTTTTTCAATGGCCTCCTAAAGGTAGAAGGGATGAGAAACATGGGAAGTATTATTCCCAATGATTGACTCCTTCCCCCATGAAATCATCCAAATGAAATGAGCCATCCTGGGTAGCTCATCCAAGAAATACTCAACCCCGGATCTATGCAATGTGTTGGGGCTGAATGGAGAGTTTATATTTTTCCATCCAAGTGGTTTCTCCCTCCATTTATGATAAGTGTGAGGGGGTTGCTGATATTGGGATGAAATTTCATGGCCTCCAAAATTGGCCCAAGCCCCCCCAAAAAATGAATCAAGCATGAAGTGCCTCCTCCAACAACGCATCTTCTCCCATTGGCTCCTCCTACATGAAGGGAAAAGGAGTGATGTGGCAATCATGGTGTGCCCATTGTTTCTCCTGAAACATAAAACATGTGAAAAGGGGAGAATTATACTCCCAATGGGCATCCTAAACTCCAATCCCACTCTCCAAGCAAAGCTTCCCATGAGCATAAACATATCAACAATATATGGAAGCAAAAGACAATGAAAACAAGTTTCCAAATGACAACCGGAGAGTGAATCATAGTTCCACCAATGGAACCAGTGTAGGCACTCCTTTCCTGAATGAAAACAAGTAATAACAAGTGCTTTACCAACCACTTTTTTTCTTCCACAATCATCCCATAAGGTGTGAACATGAATGTACAATGTGGTGTCAATGGTGCACACCAAGAGTCATGTGGCTTCCCCCACAAACCACCATTAAGGTAGCCAAAATCAATGCTACAAGTAGCTGCAAGTACATCATACAATTTGCAAGAAGGGATGTTCCTCCTCGGTACAATATGCTGCTCATATAAAGTAAAGAAGTACAAATCACAACGTGAAATTATACCTTCTCTATTATGTACTTGAGGCCTTGAGCTGAAATGGTGCAACTGAAAAATCTCCCTCACTCCCAATGAGTAGGAAGGTGGCTGCGATATCCTCTCAATCACCATCGGGGCTATGCATCTCTCCATATGCTGATATATGTCCTGCTAGATGCCCTCCCAAGTGAACTCCTCTAACATAGCAAGATATGCATCAAGGTGCATAGCTAGGAAGTCCTCATGTGCTGCATGTAATAGTTTCTCCATGAGACTAGAAGCACTAGTCAAGAAGATTCTGCCATAGCAATAGATGACCACATCATCCACCATGTATCTATCCTCTCCATTTGGGTCATCAAGAATCATGCATGCACCAATATCCTTGGAGTACTCTACCAAGAGCTGAGATCTCCAATACGGATCAATCCTCCTTAGAGACAGTGCTAGTGATCTAGCATGTGAAGCTCCCCTCACGCTGCTGCCTGCTACTTCGACATCTCCCATGCCAAAGTTATCCTCCAAAATGCTGCCATGCCCATCATGCAGCTGCTCATGCTCCAATAGTAATGGTGAACTTTGGAATTTGGCCTCCCATGAGAAGTTGTCATCTAAAAGGAATCTCCCAAGCTGGGCCAAAGCAAGCATGAGTGTCCTCCATCCACTCCCATGTGTGAAAGAGTCCTTCCTCAAAGGAAGTATCCTCTGTCTCTCCAAATCTGTGGAGCAGTCATCCCTCATCATTAATATGCTATCCTTCATCCCTACAGAAATATCTGTCAGCGCAGTATGGGTAATGAGAGTGGGTGATACTGAAAATGAGAGAGTGTCTCCCTCCTCCTTGAGTCTATCCCAAAATCTCTGCAATGTGTTGGACTCCTCCAAATTCTTCACCTCTCCGAAATTCAAGAGTGGTGAAATACATGACAAGGTGTCCCACATTAACTCTATATCAGGGGGCCTCCTAGGGGGAATGCCTCCATATAGTGAGACATCTAGTTCAGAAGTGGACTATATATATGAGTGGACTGATTTGTCCCTCTCTTCACTGCGCAGTACAGTCTCCTTCTCTTGTGAAAAAACTCCACGGAATAGATAAGGGTGTATCATCCCTTGATGCTGATCCTTCTCTTCCTCCTCCATCTCACAATCCCCAAAAACTGTTGCATATGGCTCCAGAATTGTGCCTTGGTTCCCACATGTTGAATCATTTGGAACTCATTGTAAAGATACAAGGGCTCCTCTAATGGAAGCAATGGCTCCCTTTTCACCTCCATGTGGTGATGGATCTCCTCCCAATGGGACAATGCTGTTAGATCTCTTATGTTCATCCTCCCCATCAATAATTGATAATACCTCATCATCAAGGAGAGACCCTAGATCTTGGTCATCTCTTGAATGAAGTACCTCCATGTCTTCAAAAATGGAAGAGAGCCCTTCACACAATGGGTATATTGCCCTTAGCAAGCCATCATACATGTTTTCATCCCCTTCAGAAATATGGAATGGATTTTGTTTCATGCTTCCCTCCAATGCATGCAAAGTGTTTGAGGTTTTGATACATGATGTTTCACAATGATTTTTATCAAATTTCCTCACCAATCCCTTAGTGAATTCATCATATGTTTTTACATTTACATGATAGTATGAAACAAAATTTTCAAACCACCAACCATGAGCCATACCTTTGAGTTGCATCGCTGCTCCTCCAATGGCCTCATCTTCTTCCTCCATTCTCCCTACAGTGCAAGTGGGCAATGAACTGCACTGTGGATCTTCATGTGTGGCTGAATGCCCACACCCATAATGATAATAGCTATGGCTTGCCTCATCTTAAAACCCTCTTAGAAACTTTATGTAATTCTCCCATTCTATCTCCTTGAGATCTTCTATGATAGCTTCCATAGTTTGGAAAAGAAGCAGGGAGATCTCCTCTTCCGTCATTCCTCTTTTATTTTTTCCTTTGTACAAATCCTCTTCTATGTGAGGAGATTCACCTTTTAATGGCATATTATCTTGGATGCATAGGCTGAGCCAAGATTGATGCTTTGATACCACTGTAATATTCCTTTTTTAGGAATTTTTGCAATATGCTCTAAAGGGACGCTGTATAAGGAAGATAATGCAAAAATAAGATGGAAAGGGACTTGGATACCTTAGATAAAACATCCTACATTACACTTATATAATTTGAGCTCAAAGAAATCCCTCAAGGTAGGTTAAACAAATCTCCCACACCTTGGTATCTCAAGAAAGTGCTCAAAGAGAGAGCTATAACAATATATGAACATAATCATTAAAATATGCAAATCTGAACATGTCAATAAAGGGAATATAATGCATCCATAATTTTCATTAATATATCAGCAAAAATATACAGAAATATCTTGAGGGACAATCCACTCAAGCAATGGGGATCAATCTCCAATGATTAAAACATGGAATACATGAGATGCTGAAGTTATACAAAATACTGGAGAGAAGTGATTGCGCAGTATATAGAAGTGGAGCTACTGTTGTAGATTTTAATACATGACATATGGCTGAAATATACAAATAAATTCCCAATAATAGAGGGGGGGTGGGCTCCAATACAAGATTTCTAGCCAATCTAGAAGAGATTGCTAGAAATGTCGGAGAATGTACATGTGACAATTAACTTGTCACTACAACTGAATCAAAATATGAAATGAGGTTGTAGCAGATCTTAAATAATGATTCCCTCCTTTGGTAGTGTCTCTAAGAAAAATGGTGATCCCTTTACTCAGAAACAACCCCTTCTGATGAGCTCAAATGACCCTCCCAACAACTATCTGCAAAAATAACGCAGATATAGCTAGATACTGCACTGTGAGGGAAGATGGATGGTTGGACTGATGCCAATGATATGGAAATATTTCCGGGAGTACTTCTCACTGATCCTCCAATGGATAACCAATCCCTCCACTGAAAAGCAAGCCAAGGAATGACTCAAAGAGATCCTTTGTTGCTGCACCCTGCAACACAAAGTTATCCTGCTCCAGGAATAACGCCGTGACTGAAGGAGGTAGCTTTGGCCAAAAGCAAAAAATGAGGAAATGTAGCTCTATAACCTCTCCTTCCCTAAGGATGAGGTAGGGATTCCCGACCAGGAACACCCTTGTGCTATGCAGCACTGCACCCTTGCTAAACAGCAAGAGGAGTGTAGTCTCAACAGACCCAAGCAAATAATAATCAAGCATTCATAATAATGGCTCTCCTCATCTTCATATATATCAAGTTCTCCTCTCCACCATGGGTCCCATCCACATGTGCCTCCCAACTCATGCAAGTGATCCTCCTCTAAAACTGTGCAGTCCATCAAGGAGATACATTGTATCTAGACAGTGCATGTGGACTTGGTCAAAATGACTAGATCAAACATGATCCAATCCTGTTGACACCATGTGGTGCTCAAAGCAGCTACTTTATTCTTCCTCCTTTCAAATTAGGAGTGTTATTATTCCTCCTTAAGGATTATGGGGCCTTCTTACCCCTTTATTTACCTATCTAGGATAAAATCAACTATAATATTCAATTTAGATAAAATATAAATTTTGGGAATATTACACACTAAGCCTCTGGCATCACCAAATCGTACTTTACATATCCATCATCCTAAGGTAGAGGTTCACCATAAAATCAAAAAAGGTCCATTACATCAAAATTCACGCCAATATGACAATCCTCATAATAAGTCAATGACTGATTCCCAACCCAAAATTCCCACTAAGCCTCTGTCATCACCAAATGGTACCTTTCATATACCTCATCCTAAGATCGCCAAAGGTTCATTACGTAGAATGTTTCTTCTTATGAATTTTCCCATACATAAGATATAGACGATGAATTTCCACATTCTCCTCCTGCCATGTCGACACTAGAAATCCCCCATACGTTCCCATCCCAACAAAAATATCTACTATCTATTTTGGGAATTGTGTATCCTTCAGATGATCGTATGATTTTCTTTGATGTTGATAAAGCAGAACATCCCCTTTTCCTTCATCTATTTCCTTTAAAATTCCAGTATTCATAAAAAACACCATTGTTTAGAAGTGTATAATTGACGAAGGCGCCTTCTCTTATCTGGTGGCTGATAATGTCTGGAAGTAAATTAGTTCCCTTGACTTGTAACCATCCACTATCACTCTTCGTGCTTGGGATCATCACAACTCACAGCCCCTAAGTTTATATCACAAGTTCCCCATCACTATTGTTTGCAAGATGGTCTTAATTTATATCAAATTCAATGATGTCCCTTTAGATTATAATATCTTATTGGGTAGTGTGGAGTACTAAAAAGGTATGCTTTTGATGATTATTTCAATGGCTTTTTAATAGAATTTGTGAACCTTTTGAATCATGAATTTGGAAAGTAATAAGGAACTATAACAAAACATGTGAGAATTGATGTGCATAACTTAGCCACTGATAATGGTTATTTTCTATACAGGAAAAGGAGAAAACGAAGAGTTTCCGCTCCAAAGGAAAGGACAAAGTGGAGATAACTGCTGTCTCTCTGGACGAGAACCGAACGCAAACATAGGGAAACAGATCAAAGCAAATCGGCTCGGGAAAGAAGGAGAGGACACCAGCTCAGCGCGAAAGAAAAGACAAGATGAAGAGTTAACAGTTTGGCGAATCCCTCAGGATCGAAGATCCTGAGGGATCGCTGCTTTATTTATCTAGTTGCTTGGACATCTCCGCCGTCGTCTTTATAAAAAGAGACAGCACTGTTAGTTTAGGGATAAGAAAAGAGAGAGATAGGATACGTTTTATGTAATCTTCTGTAAGACATCAGCTTTGGTTATTAAGTTTTGTTGAAGACTGGTTCGATGTATTTTTGATCGATGCATTAATGAAAGCTTGGTGATTATTCCATCTTCGCGTCTGCATTAACTTAAAGCGGTGTATCCTTGGAGGCTAAGGGCCCAGCCCCGAAGGACACTTGCTTCTGTACCATTACAGCTTCACTTCTGTGTGGTTTGTGTATTATTGTTATTTGATAAATTGATATGCTTTACAAGTTCATATTATATGCTCTGTTCAAGTTTGAATCATTGAGGTTTCTACAGATAGAATTGTATGTTGACTCTGCATCGAGTTATTTATCCTTTCAAGAGTTAATCGCACATTCTTACTATTATATTACAGAGCTGTTATACTGAAACATTCGTGTGGTGTGCGTTCCTAATTTATCAGTACTGTTCTATAATTCAGTCATTGCTTTTGCTGTTCCATTAGTGTGATCTGTGTGAATCGCCTTTAGAGTGACAGAATGATCTTTGATTGCAAAGAGTGTATAGATTGAGTTTGGTTATAACCCGCGAGACTTAGTTATTCAATTGTTGTTCCATTTTAGAGTTGTTGTTCCATTTCAGAATTGTGGTTCAATCCTTTATTCGCTTTGCTGTTTCATTTACTTGCAGTTGTTGGTTTGTTGTGAGAGATGATCTAAGGCTGTAGTGAGCAGTAGCAGTCACTGTCTAGCTCCCAGGCTCGTGATCTATGCTCTAGTTCCTTTTCCATCAGTTTCCGAAGGGATGGGTTATCATTGCCGAACCCTTGACTGATAAGTTATTGAGTTTTCTGAGTGTGTGATTTATTTCTTTAAAGTAATTTGATTTCAGTTAAGCATCCATTTACTCTTGTATTTCTTAAGCACTGTACTACTAGCGTTACTGCGACCAAATGAGCCTCGGATTGAGTCACTCTTTGTAATGACCTGGCAGCTCTCGGGTTGACATATTAATGTGGTAATTAAGTGAAAAGAGACTTCCCCATAGCTCTACATTATAGCAGGGAAGAAGTTTTTTTCTTTCCTGGATGGCTTCAGTGGATACAATCAGATTCAGATTGCCCCTGAAGACCAGGATAAAGCTACCTTTACTTGCCCCTGGGGAACATTTGCCTATCGAGTTTTACCTTTTGGCTTATGTAATGCTCCTGCCACATTTCAGAGGGCTATCCTTAGTATTTTTGCAGATTTAATCAATGATGGACTTTAAGTTTACATGGATGACTTTACACCATATGGAGATGATTTTGATCCAGCTCTAAACACCCTAGAAAAAGTCCTACAACGCTGCATTGTTACCAGGCTTTGCTTAAGCCTTGAAAAATGTTTCTTGTTGATGAAGTTTGAAGGACTTATCCTAGGACACTATGTCTCGGCAGCCGGCGATAGAATGGAGCCAAACCCAAAATCAAAATACTTTTGCTTATTCCCACTCCTACTATAATGATGCGAGTTTTCTTGGATTTTGGTTATTATAGGTATTATAGACGATTTATAGAGCATTATTCACACATTGCTGCTCCTTTATATGCACTGACTGGTAACGTTGATTTTCTTTGGATAGACAAATGTGACCGTGCTTTCGAGGATCTAAAGAAGCTGGTATCCACAGCCCCAGTCCTTCGAGGACCAAACTGGGACCTACCATTCCAGATATCATCTGATGCTTCAGATACAGCCATTGGTGCAGTCCTTGGGCAGGAAGAGGATAAAAAACCATATGCTATCTATTACATCAACAAAAATTTATCCCCTGCTGAATTGAATTACACTGTTACTGAAAAAGAATTCCTAGCTGTAATACATGCTGTCAATAAATTTAGACATTATATCACAGGCTACCCTGTTATCTTGTATACAGACCATTCTGCTATAAAATATTTAGCAAATAAGCCTGTCACAAATGCCAGAGTAACCCGATGGTTAATCTTATTGCAGGAATTCGACATCACTATCAAGGACCGGCCTGGCAAAGAAAACCCTGTAGCCGATTTTCTTTCAAGAATACCAAAATCAAGCGATGCAGCAGCAGTGGAAGATCAATTTCCAGATGAACACTTGTTTGCTGTTGCTGTTCAAACGCCCTGGTATGCTGATGTTGCCAACTACCTTGTAGTAGGTAAATTACCAAAACATTTAACTCCTAATGAGCGTAAGCAGATTATTCAGAAAAGTTCTCGATTTTCGTGGATTGGAGGTTATTTGTTTCACACAGGAGCAGACATGCATATCAGGCGATGTGTTAGAGAGGATGAAATTTTTGACATCCTAAAAGCCTGTCACGATGGACCGTGTGGGGGGCACTTCGCTGAGCGAAGAACTGGACATAAAGTATTGCAGACAGGATATTACTGGCCTACGATCTTCAAAGATGCAAAGAAGTTTGTCCAAGCCTGTGACAGCTGCCAGCGAGCAGGACGACCTGGTCAAGCTGATGAGATGCCTCTGAAACCACAGTTAGTCATCGAACCATTCGAGCGGTGGGATCTTGATTTCGTCGGACCCATCAACCCTTCATCAAATCAGAAAACATATATTTTAGTGGCAACAGAATATGTCACCAAATGGGTTGAGGCAGAAGCATTGCCAAGAGCCACAGAGGACTCTGTCATACAGTTCCTGTTCCTTCTATTTGTTCGTTATGGCCTTCCTAGGGAAATAATTACAGATGGAGGACCACAATTTGTTGGGCATAAATTAGTTGCAACACTTAACAATTATCATGTCCAGCATAAGATCACTACTCCATATCACCCACAGGCGAATGGGCAGGTAGAAAGTAGCAATAAGATAATAGAATCAATCCTAACGAAAACCATTGCATCACATAGGCGTGATTGGGCTACCCGACTGCCTGAAGCACTCTGGGCATATAGAACCACATGGAGGAGCACCACCGGTTACTCACCTTATCAACTAGTGTTTGGGAAACAACCCATTTTTCCCATAGAATTCGAAATCCAAACACTGCGAACAACACAGGAAGTTGGCCTAGATCTAAGCGAGGCACAACTCAATCGACTACAACAAATCAATGAATTAGACGAAATTCGGCTCTCTGCACTACAAAATACAGCATTGATTCAACAGCAGCAAGCCAAATGGCATGATGCGCTCATCAAGAACAAAGTCTTCCACGAGGGAGACTGGGCTCTGTTATACGATTCTCGGTTTCAGGACTTCCCTGGAAAACTTCAGACTCGATGGTTGGGACCATACGAAATCCAGAAGGTACATGACAACTGAACTCTTACTCTAATCACCATTGACGGTTCTGGATATGCATTCAAGGTAAATGGCCACCGAGTCCGTCTCTATCAGAAACCACTTACTCGGGAATCCTTCTGCCAGCAGCTACGCCGAGATACTGATCTGGAGATCTTAGGAGAGGAAGAGAAATCTTCCTCACCTCTAATTCATTAAGGGTCTATTCTCTTTTACAATTTGTACATAAGTTCTTGTTTTTGTGTGATTCTTGTACATAAGTTTGATTTGAATATTTTCTTGTCATTTTTGCTGTTCCTTTTTCTTCCACATAGTTTGATTTTTGCTCTTCTAATAGCATATGCGTGTTTTTTTATGATGTTGGTTTTTCTTGTTTTGCTGTTCCTTTTCTAAAGGAACAGCATTCGTATCTCTGCTGTTCCTTTTTCAAAGAAACGATATTGTTACATTTCTCGTTGTTCCTTTTGGTTACCACTATTCCTTTTCCTTCAAAGAAACAACGTTCTTTTATTGCTGTTGTGTCTTTTTCAACGGAATGGCATGTTGAGTGTTTTATAGTATGATTGCCGTTCCTTTTCCCAAAGGAACGGCATTTGCATTTTTTTCCTTTTTCTATTATCCATCGTTGTTGCTTTTCCAACGAAACACCATTAGCATACTTTTGATCTCTTTTGCTGATTTAAATTGAGGATGCTTTTTGCCCGTCTTCTTTCTAGTCTTCAAGCTTCAGCTATGTATTTGTGCGATGAAATATAAAAACACAACATACCGAAATCTGCAAACCATAAATCGCTATATCTATAAGGCTCTGCATTAATAAGAGGAAAAATGGAAGGACATACTTATTTCTTACCTTTTGTTGACATGGTTTTACTAATTTTTCCCTGATTGGTTATCTTTATCATGCTGATTCCCTTAAACTTTTTTATTAGTACTTGGGAATAAGAGCAAAGAGTTTATATCTTCCTATTGAGATAATAAGACTTCTTCCACCATTCCTACTCTTAAGGAGTGTTGAACCACCCTTTGTGTATAAATAAGGAAAATAATTCTATGAAAAAGAAAAAGTATGTCAAGTGTCAAATGCAGGATAGGGGGTCTCATCGAGAGCCAGCCTACCATGATCATGAGGATGGAAGTGAAGTGGCATTCCCATTCTGGCCACCACACCAGGGATATGGTCCAAAAGGTATATCAAATAAACAAACCTTGGAACAGGAGGTCTCATCACGAGCCGGCCTACCCATGTTTCGCTCTTTCCTCGTGAATGGCATTATGGTTAACTGGTCACCAAGCCAGCATAATGGTCTACATTTTGATATAACAACATTCCTAAGTATACACAAAGGATCATGGTTCCGAGGGTGAAAAACAACTCTGCCAAGGTTATGGACACCTGTTGGCAGCAGAGTAATGTTAATGGTATTGAAGTCACCTTGCTTACACCAATGGGTAAGATACTAACACTCCTTTGTTTCTTATATCCTAGGCACTATTCATATGTTATTTCCCGATTTATACATCGCATGAATATTTATCATTACCAATCATGGCAACGGAAGTGACCATGACCACTTGAGATTGGCAAGTACGATACATGCCCTATCCATCAGCCTCAAATCATAACACAGCAGCCTCTTATATAACACGCGATCCATTCTCCACCTCGATTTCGGTAATCTGTTGTCCTTTTTCAACATGGCATAATTCCACATGCTGTTCCTTTCTGACTTGATTGCAGACTGGGTGCCGCTCCTTTATTTGCCGGCTGGGACAGCCTATCACACTGCGGGGGGGGAGGTTAACCTCATCATTCCCTGTATTACGTGTCAATTCACCATTCGGAAAAATTAGTTTACGACGGTTTGGCATGGTTTCACGGCATGGCATATTTTTATTTTCACATAAGTTGTTTTTGTTGCACTGTTGCATACTCTGTGTTTTCTGTCTCGAAACCTTGCGATTACTCTCTGTGTTTCAAACCAAAAACGTTTTTGCTGTTCCATTTAGAACTCACAGTGAAATCATGGGAGGTAAGGCAATTCGAAGTGAGCCTCAACAGCTGACGATCTCCGCTGCTGCCCGGGAGATCCTGGAAAGGGCGGGATGGTTGAATTATTTCAATCGCCTACAGGAAGCTAATGAAATAGTAGCAATGGAGTTCTTGCAGAATTTACAAGATGACCACTCCACAGTAAGAGGGAAACGGATACCGGTCACTGATAACATAATTGCAGAAGTCTCGGGACTACCAGCCACCGGACCGGTATGGACCTTAAAAAAGGAACGATTACAGAAGGTCATGGAACTGTTCCAGGACGAAGGCCAGAATTTGACAATTAAAGGAAAGGAAGTTCTGCCAGCAACCCTAGGTGAACCCTGGACGAAGCTAGCAAGAACGGTGCAGAGTTATATTACTTGCGAAGGAAGAAAAGACGTGGTAAGACCACGACACCTTAAACTTTTAGCTGTTTTAAAGCAGAGATGCTCTGTGAATTTACCGGCACTCCTAAACTCGTTACTGCATGATGCTGCACAAAGTATGAAAAGGGCACAACACGTAGAGGAAATTGTTAGTCACCATGGGTTGATTCGACTTATTGTTAGTTATGGTCTTACCCAGCAGCAGAGCAGCTGGGAAGAGCTCATTGCAATGATTGAGGGGGGATTGGCAGAGCCATCCCCGAAACGTAGACATTCTATAAGCCCACCAGAACAACTGGCAAAACGCAGAGAAAATGTTGCTAGTACATCACAACAACCAGAAACACACCAAGAATCGGCAAAGCGCAAGCATGTCGTTGATCCACCCGAGCAACCAGAGGAACCCAGAAAGTCAGCTCGGTTGGCTCGGATGAGAGGAAGCGTAGATAAGCCCAGAAAATCAGCCTGGTTGGCTCGGATACGAGGAAGGCTGGAGAAGCTCCAGGAAAGCGCCAGCCAACCGGTGGTAATTGAGGACGAACAATCCAAAGAGGGGGCAGAGGCTGAACAGGAGGAGGAAATAGAACAGCAGGAAGATAGCCCATTACAAGACCTACTGGGAGAAGATGACTTGGCCGCCATCCTATCCAATATGAGTAAGTATGGTCAACCTTCTAGTTCAGAGAACCCCCACGACCAACCCCAGGAAGAGAACATGCCTGTTCATGATGAAGAGGAGGAAAATACTGAACGGGAACAATCTGTTCCCATGTCACAAGAGGAAAATCTAGAGGAAGTAGGAGCAGAAACAACATTTGCTCATGAAGAATCAGAACCAGTCGAGATGCATACCCCAGAACAGCCGGAGCAGAGCAGTGAGGAAGAACCCCAAGAGGAAGATTTAGCAACTGGTCATGATCCAGTCCACCATCGACAGACTGCTGTTCCTTCAAATGAAACGATGGAAATTAAGAAGTTGCGGAAGGAACGGACTAAATTGTTAAATACGATAACCCAGCTCAGACAACAAATCAGGATTCTGAAAAAGAACCAAAAGGTAAAGAGGAAAAAGAGGGCCAACAAACGGCATGTTGACCAAAACCATGAGGATCCAGCTGTCGTTCCACATGATGCTGAGGATCGGGAACAAACGGATGTTCGTGTTAAAACGGAAAAGGATGATAAGAAAATTCAGACAGAGGCACCACCCTCAGGGGTAATAAGGGTTCTGAACTCCAAACAGCATAACAAGAAAGTTCAGGTAAAACTCCCGGCCTCCACTGACCTATGGAAGAAAGATCCGAAAACAAAATCCTTGCACAAGATGATGAAGCAAGCACAACAAGAAGCTGAGCAACTTAAAGAACAAACGGTTCCCCGAGAAAAATATGAAGAGTTGCAGCAGCAACTAAGGGACGTCAGTCAATCTAAAAGCCAGGCTTTTGAAGGGTGGATGAAGGAACAAGAGGAAGTCACACAGGTAACTTGTAGACTAGATACTGCTATCAAACAGATGAATGACTTGTGTTCTTTATACAATAATGTTTTAGCATGTAGGGCCCCTGCTAAAAACTATGCTCTGTTTTTATTAGAACAGTATTTACAATTACAAATAAAAGCCGTTAAGGCAGGTACCCCTATACAAATCAGCAATGTCAATGATTTTATAGATTGCTGTAAACGTTATGGAGTGAAAGTCCAGAGATTGTTGTGTGAACTTTATTTGCACGACCTTGTGCTAAGTCAGGAGACTGAATTAAACCCTGGCCCTTCCATTGGAGATATCCAATTCCAAGCATTCATTTCATTCGGGGTTAATCAGATTAAGTGGCTCAAAGCCTATGATACTTTCCAGAGTCAGGAAAATGGTCTAGATTTACGAGTTAGGGCTGAGCCTAGGAACCCAGTACAGTTATGGAAAGCTCATATAAACCATATAAGGACTCCAGGTGTCATTGAAACATTAGGGCCCATGCATGAGGCACTCATTCGAGAGAGTTTAGAGTATTTCCTTTCCATCAAAGACTTGGCCATTAATGCAGCCAAATTTCGATATCGAATCTCTGATCCACACATCCAGCTCAGAGAACCATTTAAGTATGAGAACTTTGAGTTAGCTTATGACCGTTTGAATCTCTATGGCCAGAGCATTCTGAAAGCAGGGTCATCTTGGTTAGGGTATAGATTTTGAGCTCCAATTATTTGGCACCCTGCACCCGGATACCAGGCTCTGTATGATATGCCTGAGGGGCAAGCAGGTCAGTTCTTTGACTATTTAATCACTCAACATGGTTGTAGGCCTCCGCATGAGACTCCTTCTCCAACATACTCTCTCACTGCATTACATGTCAACTACAATGTTTTCATGAGGACATGAAACAAGGTAAGCAGGGGGGTGTGTGGAGTACTAAAAAGGTATGCTTTTGATGATTATTTCAATGGATTTTTAATAGAATTTGTGAACCTTTTGAATCATGAATTTGGAAAGTAATAAGGAACTATAACAAAACATGTGAGAATTGATGTGCATAACCTAGCCACTGATAATGGTTATTTTCTATACAGGAAAAGGAGAAAACGAAGAGTTGCCGCTCCAAAGGAAAGGACAAAGTGGAGATAACTGCTGTCTCTCTGGACGAGAACCAAACGCAAACAAAGAGAAACAGATCAAAGCAAATCGGCTCGGAAAAGAAGGAGAGGACGCCAGCTCAGCGCAAAAGAAAAGACAGGATGAAGAGTTAACAGTTTGGCGAATCCCTCAGGATCGAAGATCCTGAGGGATCGCTGCTTTATTTATCTTGTTGCTTGGACATCTCCTCCGTCGTCTTTATAAAAAGAGACAGCACTGTTAGTTTAAGATATGGAGAGATAGGATACGTTTTTATGTAATATTCTGTAAGACATCAGCTTTGGTTATTAAGTTTCGTTGAGGACTGGTTCGATGTATTTTTGATCGATGCATTAATAGAAGCTTGGTGATTATTCCATCTTTGCGTCTGCATTAACTTAAAGCGGTGTATCCTTGGAGGCTAAGGGCCTGGCCCCGAAGGACACTTGCTTTTGTACCATTACGACTTTACTTCTGTGTGGTTTGTTTATTATTGTTATTTGATAAATTGATATGCTTTACAAGTTCATATTATATGCTCTGTTCAAGTTTGAATCATTGAGGTTTCTACAGATAGAATTGTATGTTGACTCTGCATCAATTTATTTATCCTTTCAAGAGTTAATCGCACATTCTTACTGTTATATTACAGAGCTGTTATACTAAAACATTCGTGTGGTGTGCGTTCCTAATTTATCAGTACTGTTCTATAATTCAGTCATTGCTTTTGTTGTTCCATTAGTGTGATCTGTGTGAATCGCCTTTAGAGTGACAGAATGATCTTTGATTGCAAAGAGTGTATAGATTGAGTTTGGTTATAACCCGCGGGACTTAGTTATTCAATTGCTGTTCCATTTTAGAGTTGCTGTTCCATTTCAGAATTGTGGTTCAATCCTTTATTCGCTTTGTTGTTTCATTTACGTGCAGTTGTTGGTTTGTTGTGAGAGATGATCTAAGGCTGTAGTGAGCAGTAGCAGTCACTGTCTAGCTCCCAGGCTCGTGATCTATGCTCTAGTTCCTTTTCCATCAGTTTCTGAAGGGATGGGTTATCATTGCCGAACCCTTGACTGATAAGTTATTGAGTTTTCTGAGTGTGTGATTTATTTCTTTAAAGTAATTTAATTTCAGTTAAGCATCCGTGTACTCTTGTATTTCTTAAGCACTGTACTACTAGCATTACTCTGACAAATGAGCCTCGGATTGAGTCACTCTTTGTAATGACAAAACGCTCTCGGGTTGACATATTAATGTGAGGTAATTAGAGGTGAAAGAGACCCTTTTTATAGCTCTACAGGTAGTAGTTACACATTCCATGCTAGCTGGCACATCATGTGTCTTTCACAAAATTTAATTCCCTCATAGAAGAAATATATTCACTATCGATCATTTGACTTACTATGACCCTCAATCTTAGACCTATCCTCGGACCACTATTTCATCAATTACTAACAATAAGACCACCCCTACCCTTACCAATATTTCCATGGAATCTATAAAGATTCCAAATTTCTTGCATCTTATTATGGTCCATTGGCTACTCCTTTTGAACCTATCTCTTCACTTCTTTGCATGCTTCAATAATCATGGGCCGCAAGAAAGTGATCTGGTATGTATTCCTAGTAGCCAGCACCTCCATAACCCCCTCCTTAAGACTTAAATCAACCTTCAGATACTATTCCTACAAACCAGTTCCTCTCAGTCCTTTTCCACCATGAGTCATTCCTCTAGGCATTTCCCATCCAGGAGTAGTCCCTCCAGGACATTACCCCTCTGGTAAAGTATCTTTCTTATTCCCACCACTAGGAATATTCTCTACTCCTGTAATGGCTATTTTGAGTCTTCCTAACATCACCTTGGAGATCCTAGTATGGTATATTGATCCTTCCGCAAACACTCCTCCCAACCAACTCAAACCTTATAAAAATTTTACCCTGGTCCAACCAGTTCATACCACCCCTTCATTTGCTTCAGTTCAATAAAAATCTCAACATGAAGTTTCTATTGTTGTAAAATAATATAGAGAGGGGGGAAAAGCCCATAAAAGGGGAAACAAAGAAAAGGCACCCCAAGGAACTCCCACTCCTCCTGAACCTCCAAAGCCTTCTCCTCATGTTCTTTGTGTGATGTTGTTGGGCATGCTATGAATAATTGTCCTGAGCTCTCTCATATTAATAATGTTGTCTTTGATACTTTTCCTAACCCTAACATTAATGAGGTTAATGTTACCTTACTTGAGTCCTCCAAGAAGAAAAAAACCTTACACACGAATCACACTTTTTATTTGTGTGATAAGTATGAACATTATTCCCATCATTCTTCCCGTCTCGAATATTTTCATGATACATTTCAATTTCTTCACAAGTTAGGTGTCACTCGTAGTGATTCTACTTCCCCTCTACTTGCGGGTGATGGCCCATTTTCTTCACCGAGACAAGAGGTTTCTCAACCCACCATTATGACTATACCTCCTGATGTCGAGATGACAGATATTTAATCCCATATTCTCCACCTTTCATCATCCATGGGATTGATATATTCAAACTCTCTAGGAGTTTCCTATTGTGCTTCTTCCAAACCTTCTTCATAAAGCACTTCTATCTCAACATCGGTAGATGTCACATCTAATCTTCATACATATAATATTTCTAATGATGCATATGTGAACCTTATATCCCATGATAATAATTAGTTTCATTACCCCTTACTTTGAACCCATGAACTTGAACCACTTCCACCTTGTTGCAATTATATTGCCACATAATTTTTAGGTAAGGGGGAATACACTTTTGAGAGTCCAAGAGAAGAAATTTTCCCTAACCCTCACAGTATATCTGGTAGTGTTCACTCTAGTATGACTTTTATACCCTATTTTTAAGAACTTCTAGAGTCCCATATCACTCCCGATCACCTTGGGGGTGATCCACATAATCTTTCCCGCATATTATATAAACAACCCAGTCCATTAGACATTGCTTTTATTCAAGCCCATTGTCATCTAGGTGAGCATTAGTTCATTATGTCCGAAGCCACTCTTTGGTATGGTGACAACATGTATGCTCACCCATAAATTCAGTTCATTTGACTCATATATGCAGTGCCAAGTGATATTGGTAATCCATAATTTCCTTTCTCCAACTATATTCATCCAATATTCACGTAATAAGACAACCATAAACAATAAATGGAAACACACCACAACTCGCATAACCATATTACATACCTCCATAATAAGTGTTTAGAGTCCACTTTTTTAAATACGTATGGCATGTCCATAGCATGCTATAACCATACATGCAAAACTAGGGGGCACATATGCTCCTACATCTAATCGTCATCATGTGGAGGATCTTGTGCTCCACAAACTCATCCAATTGAGTGCATTATTCCCACCTTCGCATTGCTGATAAGTCCTCTCCATAATCATATGTTGGGGAGGAATACCTCACACTTGGGGGAATGAGGGCCCCCAACCACCTTCTCACTTAATTAACATCAGTCTTGGCTTATATCCCAATGATATAGATATGGTAATTTATCCTCTCATTCCTTAGATATTTTTTCTTACCGACCTCTCTGGCGAGCCATATATGTTTAGAATTTGGTAGGGTGGTGATTAATTCAAATTCTCTACTTGATAATTACTTGTGATTTTACTTCTTTTACTTATGTCTTTTATTCTTAGCTTATTATATCTTTCATCAAGTAAATTATCAAAAACACAAGAGACACAGATTTAGGCTCTTCAAGCCATGGCCAAAACATTTCTCTCTTGGAGAGGAAAACCCGCAAGAAATTCTTCCTATAGAGTTTCAGATGACAAGTACCATTACCATGACGTATATCCTTAACCCTTGTATGCCTTCAAGACCTTTTCACTACTTCTTCATTGACCCCTTGAGTTGATCCTTATTTCTTGCACCTCCTTGCACCGTTCTGCACGAAGACTAGAGAGCTCGGTCTCTACTTGGCTCATTACTTATCATCTCAATATTGTGTCATAGACTATCTTCCTTAGTACCTTCACTTAACCTTGGTTATTGTACACTTGTCTTCTTTCCTTCAAAGAGTGGTCCACATCTTAACATACTTGTTGCAGTCCTTTCTCATGCTTAAGATAGTAAAATGTTAATACTACAATATAGCCCTTATCTACACTTTATCATTGTCTTGTTTATGCATCTTGACACAATCATCTATTATCTCCTTGACATAGCCTCATATCTGCACCTTTGCAGTCATCTATCTACATCTTTATACAGTCACATATCTGCACCTTTACATTCATCAATCTGCATTTTTATATAGTAACATATCCGAAGATATAAGAGCCTTATATACTTATATATATGTGATATAATGTATCCTTTCTTCACATTTTATACTTGTTGTATCATCCTATTTCTATAGTTTGTGATTCGTAATTTATCTTCCTGAAATTCCATCCGAAAATCATAGAATAATCTGAATTACTCTTTGTTTTTATATGAGGTATATATAGGGTATATATAGTTGTTTCCACCTATAATAATCCGACCTGTGTATGAATATTTGTGACATACCTTTGAGCCGACTTGATGATTGTTTTGTAGGGTGATAAGGAGGTTGTATAGAGCCATAGTTGTTGTGCTTATGTGACAAGGTCTTGAGGCACATTATATTGACTTGACTATTCATATACATGACCCTTAAATACATTTATAACCAAAAGGAAAATCCTAATCGACATCAAGAAGAAGTTTATTGACCTATAATAAAACCTTGCTTATGAAACCCATGGGGAAAACATACCAAAAATATATTTTATTATCTTTGTCTTCTTAATTACATAGTCAATATGAAGACCAAACCTAGTTACACTTTCCAAAACTCCCTCTTAACTAGGGAGGTATTCATATAGGTACATGGTCACTTTCAAACTGAAGAATCTCATAAGAAGAGTTGGAATGGTAATTTCATCTGTATAGCATCATATCAACCAGCATTTTCCTACTTCAAGGCCTTTAATAACAACCCATATCTCAATAAGACAATGGGCTACAGTGGCGACGAGGAAAATGACTTACAAACACCATAATCATTGTCTCTCCAAGGTACATACTCCACCTAGGTGTTCCCATAATATGACCTTCTTGGACTATTCTTCTCTTGGGTAGCCAACCCTCAAATAATATCGGTCCCTGGCTACTCTTATCTTGAATGCCCTATCACATTCTCAAAGAGTATCGAATGCCAGATGATTACTCAATCCTCCATTTTGTCTTATATGTGAAGACCAGAATGATGTGTCTATCCATTCTCTCCACATGGCCTTCACTAAGACTTACAGTTATTATTCTTGGTCTAGTGCATGACACATGTATTAGAGAATCATATATGTCACTCCCTCTTAACTTAGGGAGGTCATACCTCAAGTTTCTTCCAAGTAGGAAACTTATCACCAAGCGCCCTCTTAGCCAGGGACCTGCAACAGCATTGGCGAGACACCTAGCTACTCAGGAAGAATTCCTCCCTCGATGTCATGAATTTCTATATTGAATAATATTCAACCTTTTAGCTCCATAGGTCATAGATCATCCATCACTTTCATCCACAAGTCATGTCAACCATCAGAAAGTGATCATAATTTCTCATCTGGTCCACCTTTATGTCATGCTTCTTTCCTTCGAACCATCTCCCAAGTATCTTACATCCTTCCACATGATTGGCAACCCTGCATAAACTCATATAGATAAACATATACATATAAACTTTTAAATCAAAAGTGACCTCAGTGACGATCTTTCACCATGACATGTCACATCTTCCTGTAGGCATCAACATCCTTTATTCAGATTGACACATCTCCTAAGGCTATGTCTTGTCAAGGGTCTTCTTATTTACCATACTTCTATCAGAGTCCACATATATTTATAGGATATCTCCTAGTCACATCTTCTTGGCTTCCATATGATAACCGCCTCTTTACATGGTTGTACTTCAGGATATCTTTCATTATTTCTCCACCTAGCTTCATCCCCAGGAACTTCCAGTATTCAGTTCCTTGTTTGTATACAACCACCTCATATACCATATGAGGACATATTTACTTTCATTTTTTATTGGAAACCTGTGCATCGGAAGATATTTTCCTTTCATATAACATAGATATTCAACACCTGCAACCACATGACATGACTTCACAGCATCCAGTGTCAACACATAGATATATGTACATCATTCTTTTCCCTTTGAGTCATCCTATAGAAATTTTACTAGAATGAAGAACTTTATTCCCTTGACCTTCTTCATAAATATGTCATCATATCCTAATCCCAAAATTTCGTAACATAGAATTCTTGATGAAACCTTTTGCTTTATTTCTAGCCAATGAATCCATTATAGAATTCCATTATAAAATGTCAGCACTTGTTTCCATATTGATTATTGAATGATGAACCTTGATCTTGATGACTTCCTTCCATTAATGTTTTTTATCAGTGAGGTTTACAGGAGCTCCTTCTTCAAGTGCTCCTCCCATGCTTCTATCATGGTGCTTTTCATATGCATTTCTTCCTATCATACTATTTTACAACCAACAAAAACACTCAAAAATATTATTTCAATCATAATAGAGATATTTCGCTTCTTCTTTCTTAGATTTCTTTGTATCAGGTTCTTCACTTCCACCTGTTACATGGGCTTCTTCCTTTTTCCTCTTTAACTTCCAAGATTTAGGACAATCCCTTTTATAATTCCCAAGTTCATTACATCCAAAGCATCATACTTTTTCCATATTTCTTCTTTTATTCTGAGGACCAAATTTTTTGAATCTTCCTTTCTTCCTAGACATGGATGCGAAGGCTTGATTCCATTCATTTGATCATGTATCATCTTTGGCTTTTAATTTTGCTTCCTCTATTTTACATAGAGACCATATATTGTGGAATGGTGTTGCTTCTTTCTTCCCGTATAAGCTTGAAGTGAAGTTTCCCCATTCTTCTTGTATATCATTCAACACCACTCTAGTCATCTCACTATCAGACATTACTTCTCCGAATTTCTGTATTTGATCTCTTATTTCAGAAATCCTCATAAAATATGAAGTGATTTCTTCCTCTCTTGACAATTTCACTTGTATAGTTATTGTCTCAGAGAGATTTCTTCTCCTGCAGTACTCACTGAGAATAGCTCCACCATTTTCTCATATATTTATTTTGTAGTTTTTCATTTTTGATACATAAGGTATGAGTGAGTCCTTAATGGATTCTATGAGAATCCTTTGGGATCTGATTTCTCCTTTCATGTACTTGGCATGAGTTGGAGCATCTTCTTTTGAGGGTTGAATTTCATATCCTTCGATGTAGCTCATAAATTCTTCTTCAATTAGATTCAATTTTGTCCTCTTCTTCAATTAGATTCAAATTTGTCCTCTTCATAACTTCTCTCTTTGCAGTAAGTCATTTTGATAGATTTAGATAAGGTCATAGATTCTTACTTGAGTAGAGTGACTTCCTTCTTCTAGCAGATTCCTTGATGATGATGAAGATGAAGTCAGGAACTTCCTCTTATATTGAATTCTCCAATGTAGGTGTTCTTGGATCCTTCATGATAAATAATGTCTCCAAAAATATGATCTCTCTTCCAACAATGCATTAAATATGAATCTTTGATGGAAAATATTATTGTCTTGATGAGTGGATCCTTTTAATGAGATTGAAGATCTTTCTTGAAATGCCTTGAGAATATGCTTTGAAAAATGATTTGACTTTTCAACGCAAACTTTGACCTTGAATTTGATTCTTGCTTCCCTGAGTGCCTCCTTGCTACGTAGCCCTTGACTTTAGCACCTTAGCTCTGATACCATGTTGAGAATTTGGTAGAGAGGTGATTAATTAAAATTATCTACTTGATAATTACTTGTGAGATTACTTATTTTACTTATGTCTTTTCTTATTAGATTATTATATCTTTCATCAAGTCAAGTATCAAACATAAAAGAGACAGAGATTTAGGCTCTTCGAGCCAGGGCCAAAACCTCTCCCTCTTGGAGAGGAAAACCCACAAGAAATTATTCTTATAGAGTTTCATATGATAAGTACTATGATCATGACATGGACCCTTGACCCTTGTATGCCTCTATGACCTTTTCACTTCTTGTTCATTGACCCCTTGAGCTGATCCTTATTTCTTGCACCTCCTTACATCGTTCTGCACCAAGACTAGAGAACTCAGTCTCTACTTGGCTTGTTACTTATGATCTTAGCACCATGTCATAGACTTTCTTCCTTAGTACCTTCACTTAACCTTGTTGATTGTACACTTTTCTTCTTTCCTTCAAAGAGTGGTCCACAACTTAACATACTTGTTGCATTCCTCTCTCATACTTTACATAGTCAAATTTTCGTACTTTAATATAGCGCTTCTCTACACTTGATCATAGTATTTTTTATGCATCTTGACACAGTAATCTATTCGTACCTTGACATAGTCTCATATCTGCACCTTTACAGTCACATATCTGCACCTTTACAATAATCAATCTGCATCTTTATATAGTAAAATATCTGCAGATCTCAGAGCTTTATATACTTATATATATGTGATATCATGTCTCCTTTATTCTCTTTTTATACTTTTTGTATCATTCTATTTCTAGAGTCTGTGATCTGCAATTTATCTTCCTGAAATTCCATCCGAAAATCATAGAAGAATCTGAATTACTCTCTATTTTTTTGTGCATTATATAGGGTATATATAGTTGTTTCCACTTGTAATAAGCCGACCCATGTCTAAATAGGTGTGATAGACCTTTGAGCTAACTTGATCACTATTTTGTAGGCTGACAACGAGGTTGTCTAGAGGCATGGTTGTTGTGCTTATGTGACAAGGTCTTGAGGCATATTAGATTGACTTGAATATTCATATACATGACTGTTAAATACATTTATAACCAGAAGACAAATTCTAATCAACATCAAGAAGAAGTCTATTGAACTATAATAAAACCTTGCTCATGAAACCCATGGGGAAAGCATACCAAAAATATATTTTATTATCTTTGTCTTCTTAATTACATAAATACATAATTACATAGTCAATATGAAGACCGAACCTAGTTACACTTTACAAAAATATACACATCACATATCGTAGATGTGTAATACCATATCCTCAAAATTCTACTCTATGTTATACCACACTTACTACCCAGTCCCCATGTTTGACTTGGTGGGAAGGGATGATCCTAAACCATTTCTAATAGTTTATTCCTGCATTCCTTTCTTACCTTGATTCTTCGCCAGAAACCATCCTTCTGCAAAGCAGTAAGGCCATTTTAGAAAAGTAAATTCACTTACCTGAAAGTTGCAGATATGAATTCTAATGGTTAGTTTGTTTTCTGCCATCTCACCAAGATTTAGAGCCTCATCCTCCTCTCCAAATTCTCCAACAGATTAATGTAAAAATGAATTGGATTTGGGGGTAAGAAGCCCTTTTATAGGAAAATCCCTAGCTTTTCCATTAGCCATCATGGGAAAAATTTAGCTTGGTTTGAAAAATCATTAGCATTGTTGGAAATCTCTCACCGAGCTCTATAATGGGTCTCTCTTCATTTTTGTAAATTTGAAATTTCGCCGGCAAGCCATCTATCCATGAGGTCTCATTTTTACACCTATCAAAAAATAAATCTCTTCATATGATTTTCATGTAATCTCGTGCCACTTTTACATTTCATTTTTTGACTTATGTGTTGAGATTTATCATGAATAACCATTATTTACTCATGTTTTATGGTATTCTCTAGGCCTCCCCCGTGTGGCAACATCATAAAGTCACCCTTGTTTAGAGCATCAAAGATGAGTCACCCCTGCATCCATGGAGTATGTTCAGAGTCTCATTGAGTCTTGTTACAATATATCATCTATATTTGCATCACATTCATACCATTTCACTCACATTTTTCCTCCAGCTATATTGACCTATCTTTGAAAAGCCTTCGTCTGAGTAATTGACCATCCAATATGGAATTGAGTCAGTCATTGTGAGGTCAACCATGCTTGTTATGATATGAAAATGGAATAATTTAATCCGCCATTCATATTATTCCTCCATCTTCATCCCTTGTTTCAATTTGACAGTCACATTGCCATTATTGAGGAATCATCATTTCCTAAACCCTCGTGGGCCCTCTTCTATTGAATTCAACACATATTTTCTAGGAGAGTAGTTTAGAGGGCGATGTACCTTGGTTCCATCCTTCATCATTATTCAGTGCCTAGGATCAAGCAAAGGGAATCATCATTTCCATTTGAATTGGTTTCTTCTTGCATGCTCGACTCTAGCTCATTATCACACGATCATGAATCATACACTTGATGGTCTAGTGATTCAATAGATTGTACCAACATTTCCCAGGTGTGTGTGAGATGTTACAAACCTCATGAGGGGGTGGCCCTTCAAGTAGCTCCCAACATGCCTGAATGACAACATATTATGATCCAGCCTCAGACACAACTTCTTATATTTGACTGGATTTGTTTTCGCCAATCACAACACTCACAAATAGGGTCATGTCCTTCAAACGATCCATTCAAATCTTCAAAGCCCTTTCCTGTTTAGTGGGGCTTCTTTGGTTGTAATCTCCCCTCATCATGTCAGCTTAAAGGGGGAATTATGCATCATGTACTCAGATTAGTATATGTTATTGTATCCAATCTTGCCCTCTATTTTTCCAAACACATTATGTCTGTGGGACTCATTGTATCATTGTATCACTTTTTGGCCCATTGACGCTGACATATCATGTATCATGTACTTTGTTTCTAAGAACAACATTTTTGGGAACATCATTATTATTTGCACTCAGTTATCTTAGCGGGTATGGGTATGACTCCGCCACCGCATTTGAGATTGTGTACTTACCAATAAAAGGAGACTTATATCAGCTAAGTAGGTATCACTGCCTCCATTCTCAGACCTCTCTCTCTCTCTCTCTCTCTCTCACTCTAAATCCCCTTTGGTGTCTTATGAAAGTGAAACCTACAATGTATTTCTACCATACGATTTTCTCATGACAATTTTATGTTGGGGGGAATCTCTTATCACCAAAACAATGTTCACCTATCCATTTTTTACTAGATGGATCGAAATACATCATGTAGGATTAATTTTGACATAGGAAATAATTTAGTAAACCAATTTTCTAAATTATTTCTCATAAAAATCCAAAAAACGATGAGAATAATTAAATAAATCATTATTTATTTAATATCCTCTAGAGATAATTATTAAACCATTATTTCATAATTATTTCTTATCACATTTGACTTAATCACCTTGGAATAATTAAATAAATCATTTTTATTTTTTAATTAATTCAACCACTTTTGAAATAAATATTTAACCATTTTGAATATCTTTGCCCTCTTAAAAAATATAATAAAATATCCACAATGGTTATATTTTGATTTAGCTAATAATTTTATTATTTTATAATTCTCAATATATTCCAATATTTTGTTATAAAGAGAGGTTTTTCTCTCCATTATTCACCATGACCATTTTCATCATCGCCATTGTTGTCTCATAGCATTTGAGCTCCCAATTGAGTTCAAACATCTTTTATTTTATACCCATTGCAAATTGAGAGAGAGAAGCACATTGCTAAAGCACAAGGAGAAAAAAGGACCCATCCCATGGAGGGGGAAATCCAAACCCATTCTATACTTTCCCCTCACTGGGTGTATTCATTAATAAAATTATCATTTATTCAAGTCCTTCATTGGGTTATTACACTTTTATTATTTATTGTTATATGTTTCTATCTGCATGCTCTATTTTGCTGCTCGCTTTTTCTCATGTTTTTGTTGTTGATCTAAATCATAGACACAACCACACTTTTTTTGTTAGGATTGCATGTCACCGGAATTTTAAGTGAAAAAAAATTGGTACACTTGTTAAGAATTTTCATACTAACACATGATCATGGGCCTACATAATTACATGTTAGAAAAATTGTATCAAATTATTTAGGGACTCCTTAGGTTCATGATGGCATAATTATTCCATGAAATACTTTGTAAAATGGTGCAACAATTCATATCATAGTTTTCCAATGTTTTCCAACAACTATGCAACCCTTCATTTGCATGATGATGCATATATAAAATATTATTATATGTTTTTTCTGCATTTCTTCCTTCATGACACACATGACCCTATGAAAACCTTAATAGTTATATACATGCCAAATTATTTTGAGAAAGAAACAAATGAATTAATATAAATATGTAGGAAGAGAAGATGAACATGGTGATCAAAAAATTTGATTCCAATGGTCAAATATCTAACAATGTACAACATAATATTAGTTCAAATTTGTCATATCATACATGCACCAACCTTATGAATCTTGAAATTTGTGCTTAACCCTATTTATGGATTTGAACCTAAATTTTATTATACCCTAAACATAATCTCATAAATTCAATTTCAAGCATCATTTACACAATTGGATTATTTTTCTTATGAACTTTCACACCATGGTATTTGTTTCATGTAGGAAATGTTTTCTCCTAGAAGCCATTACTCCTAGGTCATAAATTGCATCCTTCATGTATAATTATTCAAAGTATTAGTTAGAATTCATATTATCCTCTACATATGATGCAACAACCTTTTTTGACACCCGTAAATATTTCGTACTGTCCCTGCCATGCTTAGGGAAGTTGCCTCATCCTTCCAAGTTGGATCCTCCACTTGGTTGGTCATAGTGCTCCGCCTCTATGGGGCATCTATTTTAGTATTCCTTTGCATGTTATAAATTGTAAAAATATTTCTCCCTTTAGGATCAAGAGTATATATAGTGTGCATCGCAAAGCAATCATCACACTTTCCTCTCATCATTATGATGACCTATTCCTTGAGAATCCCAAGTGATTTATCATTCTATGATTTAGCATATGCCTTTTATATCTTATTTCATCCCTACAATGAATACCATTTGCAATTTGAAACTCCATTAATAATCCTATCAAGTACATCCACTCCTAATTGGTTCCATGTATCACCTTAACCTTGTACGTATATTTTGGAGTTGGTTAATCACATATTGGTTAACCATATCCTTTATTTTAATATATCTAGGTTATTTATTCTTTTGAAAAGAAAAAAGTATAAACACATCAATAAAACATCAAAATACAAAATTATATAATTATCATAACTTTTATTTTAGATTTTCAACATTATCTCTTTATTTATGGAAGTTTTGTTTGTCAACCATAAATGGATAATCTAGTCACCTTGGTGTCCTTATTTGTGAGTTCATATGCATGATGATATCTTGAATTCATCTCATCCTAGTAATCCATATATTACATATCACATAGTTTATGAATCCTCCATTCAACTTCATCCTAGATTATCACCCTATGACCAAAATTTCATTTACCATTAGACTCATCATATTAATCTCCTAATTATTCACAAAAAAAAATTATCTAGTATTTCCAAGTGATTTCCCATGTTAACATATTTTGTATGCTTCATCCAATGGAATTTCCAAGTCTCCTACTCATTTTCCAAGTCATATATGAATGTCAAAGCATCAACCTATTTCACTTGTCTACTTTTCTTCATGTCTTCTAATAGTTTCTAGGGATTCCTCAATCCCAATGTTTCTTGAACATTTTTCTATCAAAATGAGCTCAATTACTTTAGGGGTTGATTTATGGGCCTTAATACCTTTTCCCCCATGTATATTATATATAGGAGGCCTCAAATCTAATAAAAATTTTCATTATTGTTATCAAACCCTTATTTTCTCAAATATAATCTTCAACTCATTGTCACATTGTGGAGATTTATATGCACTGATATTGTAGTGATACAGATCTAATCAATGACCCCAAAACATGCATGTCCCTTTTTATCAGTGCTTTGGAGACCTTAATAAATAGCAACTAATCATGTGACCCCCTACATGTTTCAATCCCACATCCAAGTAAACATATTTTTTTATAATTCTCCACCCCCTTAAGAACCATTATTCCCTCACATGTGCTTCTAAGGAAACAAATATGATTTTTCTTTCAAAAATATTCAAATATAGAAATTTTTTCCATAATCCAATATTATTCTTTCTCAAAAAGTTTCAAGAGCATGATGTTAACCATCTCATTTTTAAAGTGATTGCATACATGTATATGAAATCACTTTTCTTTTATTGACGATCTTCTAAAATTTTCATAGGTGATCTTGTGTCCATGGACATCTCTCAATCTCTCTTTACTACTTATATATTACAAAAACGTGATGTATTTTGACTATAAAAACTAATCCTAACCTCACACATAAGGGGGAAACTACTATTACCCTAATTTCACTCATTTGGGACAGTTAAGTGATCATAGTAAGAAACATTTTCATTTCAAGTATAATTCATATAATGCAATCCATTGTATAATTTCATGGATACTTGTACCCAAATAAGTACAATCACACTTTCAACTTACCATTTATAGGGCCACAACATATCTCCCATTATGTGTTTCAATTAGAGACAAATATTCAATAGTTTCTTAACCCTATAAATCCAAATTTCGAACTACTAAGATTGGGCTTGTAAACGACCAAGTACCTACTAAATAATGTAGTGGGTGTGTTCATACCATGTTTAACCTCCAATCTCATGAATATTTAATCCATTGACCTTCATTAAGGCTTCATCAAGACATGAGATCCTATGAATAAATGGGGAGCATTCACATAGGAGACCATTCAATACAAGGTTACATTTCCACTAGTAAAAGGGAGCCATGAGATGCATTAAGAGGAGGAAATCAGGGAAATTTTATGTTGAGGGAAAGAGACCAAAGAGTTAAGAATCCATCATCCCTACTCATTGATTTCTAGTGTATGTTCCTTATTCCATTTTTCCCTCATTTCAAAGTAGTCATCCATGAGGGGACATGCTAGCCCAAATACACTAAAGACTAATATTGAGATTACTAAGTGGTCAAAGGGTATTTACATAGAGAGATTTGTCTCTCACTTACTACAATGTATTCTTCTCAAGAGGTATATGTTTCCCCCCTTTATTTTGTTTGTCTTTTCTTAGCTTTAATATAGGTTAAGATTTTGTTTTTTTACACCAATGCACCACATTTATATGTGTGAAGATAAATAAATATACAACCATCATGTCAAGGGTCCCTTAATGAAAAGAGGTAAACATGTTCATTGGTTAGGGTATAATTAAAAGGAGGATTTCCTATGCTAGTTAGGAGGCCTACAATGAACTTGATGAGTGCTAAGGACTTAATAATATTGGTTAGAGTAAGTTCAAGATCAACCCTAAGATGATAAAAATAAAATGAGTTAAATTTCCATACATTTAATTCATTGAGCCAAGATGTATTTAATGGGATTTGAATTGCCAATGACCATGATTTAATGAAGCAAGATGTGATGGAAATGTTTTTGGAAAAAATAGACCATATTAAAGGCCAAATTTTCATGGTGATTATAATTTAATGTTAATTTTGATATATTTCTACTAACATAGTGGACGATATGCTCACAATGATCATCCCTTTGTTGAACTAACACTATACTAACAACAATAGAAACAAATATTGCAACATAGGATGAAATGTGTGTTAAATTAAGGGGGATGATAAGGGATATAGAGAGTTGTGCTTGTTTCAAATTGTCAAATGATTATTGGGCTTAGTCATCCCATACCAAGTTGAAATTTTAATGTAGGAGATGTAAAAACCCATAAGTATGTGTATCTTAAATAGGAATGAAACACATAATAAGTTGGAGTTTCCTTGAAGTGCCTACAATTGGCATAGACTCCATGGTGAGTTAGTTTGATGATAACTTACAATAGGAAAGGATCAATGTTAATCACCTACATTGATAAAATGAATCCTAGGAAACATCCAACTATGCACAAAAGACAAATTTGAAGAGAAATTCAAATCAAAGTTATGTTGAAGAAGTGAGATAAAAGAATTGGGAACCCATCATCCTTACTCATTTGTTTCTATTTCATTTCCCCTCTTGCTATTTTTTTTTCTTCAAAACGGCCATCAACAAGGTGACATGTTGCCCAATTATAATAGATATTGAAATAGAGTACAATCCAATTAAAAAACCATCGATAGAGAGTTTTAGAAGCACTTTTTACAACATATTCTCCTAATGTGATATATTATATCATATATTTTTATTCCATTCAAATGAAATCAAGAATTTATTTTTTATCCCAAATATATTATTCATATATTGTTTATTGATTGAATTCCTATTTAGATAATTTTATTTCTTCGAAATAATTGTTTATATACTTGAATTTTTTTCTTTTATTTATTTGAACATAAGTTTATAACTAGTTAAAAAAATATGTTCTTGTATTCATTCCACCATAATCACGCACCATTCATTTTCATTTATAAGAAAACATCAATTACATCAACACGATATCATAAATTTAAATATTTCAAATTACTTAAAAATAAAACTTAAACACAAATTAAATTAAAATATGTTGCATATCCCTTACAAATGGAAGAATGAGCATATTAAAATTGTGAATAAATATATTAGGTTTTATAATAATGTGTTTAGGTAAAATATATCATCCAAGTTCTGGGAAACTCTTTCCATTAAGGTGTGAAATAGTTCTTGTCCTTAAAATAAGGACATAATGAGGTGCAATGTTTTCCTCCGAAAGTATTCCTTTCTCAAAGTCCCCTCTCTTGATGCTCAATTTTGTCATTTCGTTCTAACTACAAATATGAAGTAAATAATCATATATCTCTTCAATGTTACAAAGTCTCCATCACGAACTAATGTAAGTTTTTAATTTTTCAATCTCTAACCTTTTGTGTAAAGGGTTTGAAATTAAGATAGGTTTTTGATATATAAATATTTTGACATGACAAAATTTTACAACAGTATCAAGTGTCCTTAATGACTATTCTATATTTTTTTTTTTTACTTTTTATTTCTTCTCAATAATGCTTAGTGATTTGATCCCCATATCCACAAGTACTCTTTGCCTCATCCATATGGATAAGTTTGAAGTCTCTTTGAGCTTTTCATGTAGGTTGGAAAAAGATGAGCCTTCCACATCATTGGTAAAGATGAGCATTATTGGTAAAGATGTATTTTTTTTATATCTTATAAAGTTTAAATTGAGTGGGGCTAATGCTTAAGAGCATGTGTTTCTTCTTAAAAGGTCACAAGTTCAAAACCAGAGGGGTAGAGTACGTATGCTTTCGTAGATTTAATAGTCAAATCGTTGCGCGAAGGTGGATCCCTTGTCTCACAAACAAGAGGGTCTCATACACCAATTTGGTGTCCCACAAACAAGGGGGTCTTGTACACCAATTTGGTGTTTAAAATTGGATAATAATAATAATAATAAAATGTTCATAAAATGATGTATGAGAAATATATTTATTATACTTGACGATATCGTTTTTTCTTTTGATTTTTTATTATTTTGTTTTTTACCAAAAAAATATGCAGCTTATTTATAGTTTAACATTGAGAATTAATTTTTTATTATTATTTAAATTTATTTATTTGTAAGGTTATTGGTTGAGGTTTTATTATGGGTTATTTAATAACATACATTCTAATTTTTTGTTTTTAGTTTTATTTATTTTTCATTTAATTTTTTTTTTCTTTTGTTTTGCATTTTAAGGAATTGTAATTTTTTCCCCATATTTTGAATTTAAGATGATTTATTCTTATATTAAAAACATATTTTAATAAATTTAATTATAAAAAATTATATATAAAACACAAACACAAAGAAAATAAGCATATATACTAAAATGCATATATTAAGTATGAGGGGTTTCCGCAGTGCATTATATTAGATATCATTTTTGGGATTCAACTGTGTTAAGTAAGTCATTCATCTATGACAGTTTCCATGAGAGGTAGTCGTAACTAACTCATTTCTCATGATTTTTGAATAGTCCACTTAGCACTCATTGCATCGGGTGATGCTCACAGGGGTGAAGAAGTGAGATTGAAACTAGTGAAATGAATCGCATAGGGTCAATAGTCATGAGAAATCATGAGAAATTAGTCAGTTATGACTACCTCTCATGGAAATGATCATAAATGAATGACTTACTTAACTCAGTGAAATCCCAAAAATGATATCTAAAATGTATATATGTTAATATAAACAATATTAGTTAATCATATTTCTTATTTTTTGGTGATGTCATTCAACAATATATTATTTCATTAATTGTTTTTATTTTTGTGATGAAATCTTCATATCTTTATTGTTTTTTAGTTTAATTAAGCTATATTTAAGCTAAATTACATGTACTATCTATTATATAGCCCTTGTTATATATTACATTTTTACATTTTTATTTTTCTTTATAGAGAAAGTTAATTAATTTTTTTAGTTTAATTAATTATATTTTAATATAAAATCATTATAAAGTGTGTTATTCTAGGTTCAAATCTACCTTAAAAAATTTGTAAATCATGTTTGAGAGCACACATAGTTTCACGTAGAAATTTAGTAGTAACCGTTATAATTAACTCTATCGTATCCAAATATGAATTCATCCAATTAATAATTTCTCTTTACAAAAAAATTAACAAATTAATGCTTCAGAGACAGCTCAACTGTGTTCAAATCCTCCGATTCACGTTCCATGTGCAAAAAAAATTCCTACGTGTGCATACCACAAGGTTTAAAAAAACATACATTTTGGAAATCACCTCATTAATTTTAAAGATTTGATATTTTAACTGGAATTGAAATATCGTGTTTATTATGTTTAAAATTCTTCAAACGTAATTTACCATGAGAAATTTAATATTTTATAAAATTTTAAAATATTAATAATATAAATTGTTTTATATTTAATATTTAAAATATATTTATTATAATTAATTATTATTTAAATTAATTGATTATAAGATGATCGTTTAGTTAAAAAATTTAAAAAATAGTCGTTTAATATATTTATAGAAATTATGTATTTTTTAATAATTATTTTTACTATTTTTCTTATTAATTAATAAGAAAATAATTTAGGATTATCAATAAATTTTTTGAAGTAAAAAAACAAAATCAATAATATATATAATTTTTTTAATTTCTTAAATTTGATATTAAAATAATAAATTTTATATTATAAATATGTTGAAAGAAACAAGAAGTAGGTATAGAAATCTAAAGATTTTGAAATAAAGCTTTTTAATACAAAAGTGTCTTAGTCTACAAGTCAAAACTCAAACCCAAAATCTATATAGTTAACCTAGAAACTACGTGGTTTAAATGTGTACATTTTACAAAATGAACTTATTACAAGACAAAATTTGACTTTCATGAACCTAATTAATTTGGAGACCCACTATTCCCAATTACCTTCTCCATTCCATGAGCTACAACACTCAATCCTACATCCTATGTATTTAACCTAGAAACTACTAGGTTTAAATATGTACACTTTACAAAATGAACCTAGTAAAAAGACAAAATGTGACTTTCATGAACCAAACTACCTTCTCCATTCCATGAGCTACAACACTTAATCCTACATCCTATGTATTTAACCTAGAAATTACTAGGTTTAAATATGTACACTTTACAAAATGAACCTAGTAAAAAGAAAAAATGTGACTTTCATGAACCAAACTACCTTCTCCATTCCATAAGCTACAACACTCAATCCTACATCCTATGTATTTAACCAAGAAACTACTAAGTTGAAATGTGTACACTTTACAAAATGAACCTAGTAAAAGACAAAACGTGACTTTCATGAACCAAACTAATCTGGATACCCACCATCCTCATTTACCTCCTCCATTCCTTCAGCTACAACTACATTCAAATCATGTATCAATTGATTTGCATCACTTACCAAGTTCCCCATAGACAAAAATGTGTTGTCCTTATGCCAAATCCTAAAGACGTATTACCTTCACTTGATGCATGACACTTTCCAACTCATCTTCTATTCTTTATATTTGCATCCACTGCTTAGTCAAAATTTTCATAGATGATTACATCACCTTTCTTGGTATCATATGCATAAACATATATGATTAGTAGGCATGTTTTTGATATACATTTATCAAAAACTTAATATTATACTATATATTATTTTGATAATCATATATGACTAGTAGGCATGTTTTTAATATACTTCTATCATAGAAATAATATTATATAATATACAATTTTAATAATATTAAGCTTTGAAAGTTGAAATTTTGATTTTAGAGAATGAAAAAAGAATGTAAAAATTATAATTATAATTATTGGAATAATAAAAAAGTATATATGAATATTAAACAAATTATTTTAAAATAATTTAATGTTTATAATCAATATTAAAGAATTACATCGATGGGTGTGATCTGAGGTAAATGATGTCATGGATAGTTGTGCCTACCATCTTAAAACATTGAGGGTATTAAAGGAATGGGATGGCATAGACCCCATGCATGCAGGAGCATGCAATATTATCACCCCTAGATCAATCGAATGCATGTCACTTGTGACCAGAGAAGAGAGTGGCATTCTGGCTAGTGTCACTATTCATATGAGAATTGAGATGTTGCCAGTACTAAAAGGCATTAGACTACACTTGCAGAGGTTTCCAAGAAGGAACAAGGTGTGGGTTGCAATTAGACTGGAAACTCTGGAAGTTGACCAAGCTTGAACATAAACTTGGCAAACTAGATTGGTAAAATCTAGCTCTTTATAAGTGGATTTATGGTAATTTATGCTCTGGAAATTAGAAGTTCATAGAGTAGAAAATGGGCTAAGATTTTAGACTGGAAGTAGCTTATTGAGCTCGAAATCCAAGTGGTTGTCAACATCTTTCGTCTTCCAAATAAGGTGTTATCTTCTTTCCTACAACACTCGCAGCTTTGTTGTCTTTTGGTAATTCTAAAGCCTTTCTTTAGCTTTAATTATTCTAGTATAGTATCTCTAAATCAAAGGTATGCTGGTCTATTAGCAACCCCTGGTTGCGACATTATTAATTGGCTAAACACTAGTACAAGGGTGTTTTCATGGGCAGAAAGTGAGTATACGAGGGTCAATTATGAGTGTCAGGGTCGTTTCTTGGCTGCTAAGGTTTGGTCTTAGTCACATTATTGTTTATTTGTAGTAGTATGTGGTTTTATTCATGGAAAGGTTTGAGCTATTCTATGGAGGAGCCTTATTCTTCTCGCCTAGTCGGCTCTTGATCACCTTTGCTATTATTGTTGTGTTTTGTGTCTATGTCCTAGATGTGTTGATCTTACACAACACCATCAGTTATCTCCCATGCAGCAGCAATTCACGAGGATAAGAAGAGGAGGCGGTGGAGGTTGAGACCCTCAGGGTCGTAACTGGGCCAACTAGAAGGCCTAGGAGGTTGTTGAGTCATTTCACTCAGCTATCCCACCTGAAACTCAAAGTGGTATGCAGCACCTAGAGGTCGATATAGCTAGAGACAGGCATGGATTTTCAGACTTGAAGCTTTTAAAGGAATTTGGGCAGTGGATTCCAAACCCAAACCACACTAGGGGAAAAAAGAAATAGTGCCTTCAAGCTTTACCCCTTTGCTATAAAATGAAAACCCTAATATGCAGAATTATCATAGAAAAATAGGTTAATGGATACAATGTGTTCGCCAATCTTGAGGATGTGAAGATAGAAGAGTAAAATTTGTGGTTTTATGTGGAAAATATGGGCGCCTTCCTGGCCCAAATTGAATGACACATATTGTGTATTCCCACGATGTTGGCTCCTCTAGGTTCTAGTGAAAGAGACCCAATACCTACTACTTATTTTGAATCCTAGTTTGTTGAATGATTTTTAATAGTTTTTTTTGGTATGATGAAACTACAAACACTTTGGTTATGTTGAAAATGTTACTCTCTTTATAGTTTTGGACTAATTACTCTATTGGAATATGGTCAAAATATTTGGTCTATCATTCGACAAATTGAGACCATCTACATCAAAGAATAGTGATATTCGATGTATGAACTATGTACTAGAAACTCTGATTTTGTGAGGAAATAAAAAATTAATTACAAAATAATAACAATGATAATAATCAATATTAAAGAATTGGTATGATATAATATACTAGTTTAATAATATGAAGTTTTAAAATTTGATGTTTTGATTTTCAAAAATGAAAAGAGACTTAAAATTATTATTATAATTATTGAAATAATAAAAAATTAAATATAAATATTAAATTAATTATGTTGAAAGACACATTCTACATTCTAAGATGAGGGTGATGTGTGATTTCATCAGTATTTGACATGGATTTTGATATATAGAAACACGAGTATAAAATAACTTAGATACTTTTTTTATATGAGAGAAATGTGCAATTCATTCAATTTTTAATATAAATATTAATAATAATAAAGTATTCAAACATACAATTTAAACAATAAAAAATTACACACTTTTGACTGAAAACCACTATAGATCCATTTTAACCACTAATTTATCAAACTTGTATTAAAGTGGATTAAATCTCTTCATATATAAACGTTTTTTTAAATTTTACATTTAAAAAAAATGGATATCAAAAAATTTAATCTTTTTATTAATTACAATGAATCTATATTAATTATTTTAAAATAAATTAATATTTATAATCAATTTTATTATTAAAAAATGTTATATTTATTTTAAAATATAAAATTTAAAGTTTTATAATATAGTTTAAAATTAAAAATATAAAATTGTAAAATTCATTAACATATAAAAATTAGTTAATTAAATATATAAACATTATCATTGATTAATGAAAAAATTAAAATAATTATAAAAATATTTAAGAAATTTTTTGACCTTTTCAATAAAATAATTGGCGGTTTCTCGATACGAAATTGCAAAAAAGGTAAATGATCCTTCCCATATACATAGTTTCATAACATAAATTAAATCTATAAATGAGAATTACATATTCTTATCATGATGGCATGCTTATAATTTTTTAATAGGAAAATTAAATATGTTATCACATTTTCATTATGAGCGAGTTTGTATCTAAATTTACATAAATTTAGGAAGAGGAATTCATATATATTTATATCCCTAAACATAATTAATAGATAAATAGGATAAATAAAATTATAAAAAATCTAATCTTAATTATTTTCTAATATTCTATAATAAGTATTTTTTTTTTTTAAGTCTTAGTTTTATAATAAGTTAAAATTGTGTTTTTTTTTTAAACAATAAACCACATTTATATATGGAAAATAAATAAATTTACAATCATGATAAGTGTTTATTAATGAAAGGAGGAAAAGGTGTTTATTAGGAAGGGTATTATCAATGGGGGATTTCCTATGCTAGGAGGTTTACAACGAACTTGAGTAATGGCAAGGCTTTTTTTCTATTAAAGAAGTAAATTGATAACACTTTAATGTGTGAATTTTCCATTGTAATTCATTGACCTAAGATGTATTTGTTTGTATTTGAATTCACATTGACCATGGTTTGATGAAGCAATATGTAATGACAATGTGTTTTTCATAGAAAAGGCCAATTTCTCATGGTGGATATATTTTAATGGTAATATTGATAGATTTATACTAACATAGTGTATTATATGCTCACAATAATGATCTCTTTGTTGAACTAAGAATAGGGTAGCGGAAATTAAAACTAAGGTTGAAACATAGAATGAAATGTTTGTTCAAGTCAGAGGAGTGATAAGGGATGTAGTGATGTGAACATGTTTCAGTGTGTCAAATGATATATTGGGCTTGGTCATCCCATACAAAGTTCATATTTTAGTGTAAGGGATGTAAAAACACATGAGTATGCATAGCTTAATTAGGAATGAAACACATAATAAGTTGAAGTTGCCTTGAAGTGACTATAATTGGCATTTACTCCATGGTGGGGCTAGCTTGATGATGGCTTGGAATTTCAAAGGATAAATGAATCCCCTACTTTGAAATAATGAATCCTAGGAAACATCCAACTGTGACACAAAAAAACAAATTTTGGGAGTATGAAGCAAACTTATGTTGAATAAATGAGATAAAAGAATTGGGAATCCATCTTCCTTACTCATGAATGTATAGTTTTTTTTTCCCTCTTGCTATATTTTTCCCTTTCAAAATGGTCATCAACAAAGTGACGTGTTGCCCAAATAGAATGGATATTGAAATAGAATACAAATGATCTTCCCATGGAGAATTTTGGAACCGCCTCTTGCAACATATTCTCCTCATATAATATATTATATAATTTATTTTCTTTCCATTAAAATGAAATAAAACGTTTCCTTTTATCCCAAATATATTATTCATATATTGCTTAATAATTTAATAATTTCATTGCTTTCATATAAATTTGTATGTTAAAATTATTTTTTATATGTTTTTCATTTCCTTCATTTTCTTTTAATAAATTTATAATCAATTAAAATTATGTTTTTTTAACACCATTACACCAAATCTACATCCACATGTTAAATAACATTTTAAAACTTTTAAACCAATACATATAATAGAAAACATTCTACAACTTTAAACCAATACAATATGTCAAAACTTTAAACCAATAAGATTATTACATCAATTACCCATCATATTTCATGCATCTTGGTAAATTTAAATATTACTACTTATCTAAAATAAATCTTAAAAAAACCAATTAAATTAAAATATGTTGCATACCCCTGACACATAGAAGAAAGATTGTATTAAAGTTGTGAATAAATATATTATGTTTGATAATATATCATCCTTAAGGTGCAATGCTTTCCTTGGAAAACATTCCCTTTTTCAAAGTCCCTCTCTCTTCCTACTTGATTTTGGCCCTTTTTTCAAACCTAAAATATCTCATCAATTCTATAAATATTTCAAGAACTACCTACTAGGGTATAAGGTTTTAGTTGTGCTGTCTCTATTCCATTGAATATAGAATAAAAATTAATATATTTATATTTTAACATCACAAATTTACTACATTATCAACTGTCCTTAAAAAAAACTATTCTACATTTCCTATTTTTTATTTGTTGCTGGATAATCCTCAGTAAATTGATGACCCAGATGCACAAGTACTCTTTGTCTCATCTACAAGTACTCTTTGGCTGAATTTGAAAGTCCCTTGGAAAAATATTAGCCTCCCCATATCATTGTGAAAGATGTACTTTTTACATATCTTCAATGCAAATATGCAAAATTCCCAAAAAACCATTATGGAGAATATACTCGTAACATCATTAAATTTGTGTTTTATATTCTCTAATTTAATAATAAAATATTCCTTTCACATGGTATTTTTGTCTTTTAATAATAACTTTTTTATCTTATTTTAGTCAGGGTGAAGGAAACACCTGCACTTTGTAAATCCCTTTCCACCGCACTTCACTTATCTTTCATCTTTCTCAAATCTCATTATTTTTAAATATTTGATATTTTAATTAAATTTTTATCATAATTTTTTAAATATAAAATATATTTTTTTATAAAATATCGATAATACAAAATAATGTATATTTAACATTTAAAATATATTTATCATATTTTAATATAATTAATTGTATTTTAAGATAAATAATTATAAGATTATTTAATTAAAAATATCAAAATATAATGTATTCATGAAGATTATATTTATTTTTTATTTATCACATTTTTTATTTCTCACTACTAAATTAATTTACAATGAACAATAAAAATTTTTTTTATTATAAATATATAAATAATTAAAAATATGTTTATATATATATTTTTTTTATTATAGTAGTATATTTTATATTATAAATCTATGTGTAGGTGACACAACAAGTACATGTAGTAATCTAAATATTTTTAAATCAATTTCTTTAATACAAAAATGACTTACTCTATAAGCCAAAAATCAAACCCAAAACCTATGTATTTCACCTCAAAACTACTAGGCATAAATATGTACACTTTCCAAAGAGAACTTATTAAAAGACAAAATTTGACTTTCATGAAGTAAACCAATTTGGAGAGCTACCATCCCCAATTATCTCATCCATTCCTTTAGCTACAATTGCGTTTAAATCAAGCTTCAATTGATATACAACACTCACTGAATTCTTCAGAGAGACAAAACCATGTTGTCCTTATGCAAAATCAGGATGCAGGGCCTCTACTTGACACTTGATACTTCCCAACTCATCTTCTGTCTTTGAATTTGTTTCCACTATCCATTCGAGATCTACATGGTTTATATTAACATATTTTCTAGGTGATTGAACTGAATTTGAAGGTGCAATATGTCATCCGCAATTTAATGGAGGTACTTTGTACCGTGTTTGGCCATTGTTACACATAAACATTTTCTCCCAGAAAAAGCGGTGTAGTTAAGGACTCTGACCTAGCACTAGAGGAGTCTAGACATCCATTTAAAATTACATGGTGAGCTTATTTGCATAGGAACCTTATATACTAGATTAATATTAAAATTTCTAGATGAAGAAGAGAATGACCACGGCCTAAAGTACCTTGCATAACTCTCACTTGCAAAAATACATATAATATTAGCATCTATAATTATCAATATCTTATTATCTCAAAGCTATGGCCAACAATTATAACTTATCGTTCCCCTTAAAATAAAACCTTGGGAGGTACAAGACTTCTCCCATATCGGAATTGATGGCTAGTTGGCTTCCCATCACCCAATTTTTTCCTTAGAAATCAAGATGAGTAAAAGGAGGATGATCAAAGATCAACAATATCCATCCCCATGGGGAAAACCTTCACATACCTTATACTATTGCCTCTCATCAACATAAATAACAAATTCATGTCACTCGGCTCCATTATTTCCCTAGTCATCCTCTCTATAATGGAAAACACACCCCAATATGGATGAAAAGGTAGGATTTCACATTAGCCACATAAGAATGGAATATTCATCATCAAAATACATTATTATCTCCCCCCATACTTGCACGATTAGTTTCAATCAGGGTTTAGTGAAACCCCATCACCTTGTTTAATATCCTTACCATGATCCCACAAACCTTCATGCATGAGCCCATGCATCCCTTCCATATGGGCTCATCCTACTAGGTCCCACATTTTTTCAAACGTTAGCGAAGGGGGAAAATGACCCACCTCCATCAACCCAAACGTAACCCTATTCCAAACTGGCTCCTTCATTCATTTGGAGATTATCCACTTGGTTATTCTATCTTAAAACATCATATACATTGAAGCATGTAAATTTATCCATAAATGTCTCATTGTATGAAGAAGTATGTCTAGTATTACATCTAATGCAGTAGAGTCCTTCTTGAGATGATCAATTAACATGTCTAACTCCCCAACTATAATTAATCTTCTAAGGTTGTTATTTGATGCTAAGAGCAACCCTTAATACAAAGCATAAACTTCAACTTGATTGTTTGATGTAGGAACTAAACCCTAGGAATAAGAAAATTCTAGTTGTCCCCTTAGGGTGATTTTTTTCCCCACCTCAGATGTGTTTTCATTTAATTTTAAAGTCTCTTTACCTCTAATTATTTATCATTATACCAAAATATATATTAAGAAAATTAAATACATTTTATATGTAATTCCATGGTATTTTCCAAATATTTAATATAAGTTTGATTATCATGTTATTTATAAATATGATGTTTAGCATTATTTATAAAAATATATTTGGAAAGAATCTCTACATATTATTTAGAATTTAAATAAATTGATGACAAATTAATTATTTATTATTTTTATAAAAATAAATATACTTGCAAAAAAAATCTCACCGTCTCTTCTAAATTAATTAATGAATTACAAATTGGGGTGTCATAAGTAAGGAGATTTTTTTCCCCTTGAGAATGAATAATAAAATGGACATGCTTGGGGTTTAGTTCACACTTCCAACAACATTACTAAATTCTATGTCGTATATTTTTGTTTGAGGCAAATTATGAATCTAGGAATTGAGGAGGTGGTTGTTTTTGGTGATTCCTTGAATATATTCCACCATTTATATTTAGGACCTCTACCCTCAGATTCAAAGTTAAGTCATATTTTCAAGCATACTTATTAGTTGTATTAGTTTATCCCCAAGGAGAAATGTCTCCATGTTCTCATATCAAACAACTCCAAGGCTGATGACATGTCTAATTTGGGGTCAATAATAAATCAAGGTGAAATTTGGTGGTAGGGGAAAAAGGGGTTTTCTCCCCTTCCTTAACAGTTGATTAGGAGACTCAGTAATCAAAGTGAATGAATAATTCCTCATGGTTTAATGTAGCATTTTAATGCTTTGTAAATTTTGGGCTTTGTTAGGCTAGTATTGGTGAATGTACAAGTGGAATACTCTAGATATCATAGCATTTTGTTCAAAATCTTCAAGATCATAGTTATGTATATGATTGTTGATACATACTTCATTCTAACCATGTCCATTGGTTTCAACTTCCTTATATAAATCATGTATTTAAATTAAGTTTTAACTTAGTATCTTTTAATATAATAACTATTCTCTATTCTTGCTCATAAAAAAATAAATAATAAATAAAAAAATAAACATTATCAACATTATTGACTTATATAAAAGGACTTAGTGAAAATGGATGTGGAAATCTTAATGAGCATCTTACTAATCATTAAAGCAACTTTTAAAGATATCCGAAGTAATGCTTATATGTATTTTTTTTAATGTTTATATATATATTTAATTATTTGAAAATAAAAATATAAAATATAATCATCTTTCATCTTTTATATTTTTAATAATTATCATCAATCTAATATTTTAAAATTATATTTTAAAATTTGTTTTTGGATTTTTATTAATGTTAGGAAGATGAATCATATCTGTTAGCTCCAAACCTCAACCAAAATAACACACTGGGATAGATCTAGAAGAATCAATTCTAAGCTATTCACATTACATAAAGCTTAAGTCAATAATAAGAGTTCACATCATCAAGATTGAATATAAACTACGAGATAAACTACGTGATTTACACACATGATTTATCAAGAACCAAATTTCATTAATTAAAACTACTATACTATTACATAACATCTATTGGCACCTTGGATAGCTAAATATTTGTTCTAATGGTTGCCCTTCATACACACACATGTTTACAATTTATATTAGAAAATTACAGTACCGTGGATCATTTCAAGATTCACAATTTGTTCCCATAAAAATCTCAACGTGATCCTCTCCACAAAGCACTCAACGTGATATTCTTTACAAAAATCTCAATGAATTCCAAAAATTTCTCACTTTTCAAGCTTTCAATCTCTTACAAAATAGATATTGTCATGCTTTTTTTACAATTGCACCTTCCAAAAGTCATTCCTATTAATTTTTCGGAGGATGGGTTGATGCCCCTGCATCCGACTCCCATGGTACAAAAATTATGACCTCCTAGTCATATGACTTTTGGTCTTCCCGTAACAACTTCAACTCATGAGTTGCAACACACGTCTATAGAAATAAGTCTTCACCTTGTTACATGATACCTCACCAAAATTTCTCTTCAGTTTAGGAATTTGGCATCTTCGTGGTTCTCTTATATGGAACCCTTCGAGCACTCCTTGCTCTAGGTTGCTTCAAATCTCCTCACCTTCCTCAACTGTCACTTGTACATAAAAAACAAATCTCTTACCAGGTCTTCAATCAGTTGTACCTTATTATGTTGCTTATCCTCCAGACTACACATAGAAGGCTTCTACACTCTGATACCACTTGATGAAAATGATTTATGGGGGTCTGCCATTTTCAATCATTTTACTCGCTCAATCTTGTACTTGTGAGTTATGGGCCCACTAAAATCTCTAGTTGCACCTCCAAGCCATGCATGCATGTCCAACTAATTCCCCACGCTAGCTCACTTCAATAAGACATGGTTCACATCATCAAGATTGAATATAAACTACGATATTTACACATACATAGTTTCTCAAGAACCAAATTTCATTAATTAAAACTTCTATACTATTACATGACATCTATGGTGCCTTGGCTAGCGAGATCTTCTTTCTAATGGTTGCCCTTAACATACACACAAGTTTACAATTTATATTATAAAATTACAATAGCATGGATCATTTCAAGATCCACATAGTTTTCCATAAAATTCTCAACATGATCCTCACGCATGTGATTTTTCAAGCTTTCAATCTTTTACAAAATAGATATTATCATGCCTTTTTTACAGTTGCACCTTCCAGAAATAATTCTTGTTGATTTTTCGGAGGATAGGTCAATGCTCCTCCATCATATTTGCTATCAAATTTGGGATGATGATGTTAAGATGTTCACAAGGAAATTAATTAACATCCTTGTATTACGATAAAAATGTAAATGCAATCAAGTTTATTTTATATTTCTATTTCTTATGAATCTTAAATTTATAATAATACTCCTACCAAAATAGCATAATTTGTTTTTTTTTTTAATTTAAATAATTTAATTAATTATATTAAAATATATATATAATTAAATTAATTAATTTATAATTTAAATTAATTAATATATACTTAAAAAATATAAAAATAAAACAAAAAAAATCATCAGAAAGGGTGCGTACCTTGTTAATATATAAAACTCTAAAATTAAATAAAAAACCATATATAAAATATTTATAGAAATGAATTTAAATAATTTAACATGGTTTTAAATTGTTAGATACCTTGTTAATATGTAAAATTCCAAAATAAAATAACGAACCATATATAAAATACAAGTTATTTATAAAAATGAATTTAGATAGTTTAAATGAATTTAAATAATTGATATATTTTTTTCGCTTTTAAATTATATCACATGTCTTGGCATCATATCCCTAAACATGGATGATTAGAAATTTCACCGAAAGGTGAAAAGGAACGTCGAAGCCAATGCCCTGAAATTTCACCGAAAGGTGAAAAGGAACGTTGAAGACACAAACCAATGCATAGGTGGAGTATAATTTGTACCAGTTTCTTCACATGTACTTTGACAATGCCAGAACAATGCAGATGTGTGTGCCCTCGGGATTTTGTTACCCGTTCAGAGTGACGGATCCCAGGTATGCCTGGAATGGTTATCACTCTCCAATCACTCTGTTAACACAAGCAATCACCATCATTTTTTTGTATTTTCTTGTTTTTCCGTAAATATGTATTCTTAATACTATGAATTTTTTTAATTAAATACAATCATATTGTTAAAATGCAATTGATATTGGATTAAAATTAGAATGAGCCTATCTATCACTATTTAATTGGCTTCATTTAACCAAATAAAAAGTTAAAATTGATTTTTTTTTTTTTTTAACCTAAGTCTATGTGAACATCATTGGTGCCTTCAACTTCCACGATTGTTTGGGGCTACCAGTTGCCACTACACGCCTAAGGCCTTCTCTAGCAGTTCCACAAAGTAAGATCGTGCAACAGAGCTGGTTTGGTTCTACGTGGCTTGTGAATGTATTTAAAAGAGAGGGGTCGGTGGCACCATTTGGGAGATGCATTCGGGAAGTGCCATGATGGTCACACCATGCAGGGTTTGCCACTGGTGGTTTAATTATTCTCTTCTGAATAAACGAATAACCTGTTGAAGCTATAGTTGGTGCTATTCAGTAGGGATGTTGAACGTTTGTAGAAAATGGTTGAAAAACGAGTCTTTGTGTGTAGCAAATGGTGGGAAAATGAGTATTTGTGCATAACAACGACATCATGTTGGTGCACCAGAGGGTTCTTCCATTGTTCTAGTGCCCAGCGAGAGAGGAAATTGTCCTTTGTCTGTTATGTTGCCATGGTTTCCTCGAATTATACAAGTAAAAGAAAACAAAAGCAAGGCAAAAAGAAGTAGCGACAACAACAACCATTGCCAGCGAAACATCGTAGATACCACTTGGAGGACGAAGAGGAGAAAAATAGTAAAATATGTGAACCAAAACTAAAACAGAGTCGTGTTGCTTAACGTCATTGAATTCGCTTGAGTAATGATAAAAATTGCCACATGGAATCTACAAACGTCATTGAATTCGCCTGAGTAATGCACGCCTCAACCCTGTTACTTCCACTCTCGCTACTTCCGTAAGAAGTTTCCAATGCCCATGGCTTCTTTTTGAAGAGGAATTGATAGTTGAAATACTTCTGTATACCATGCCCTTCCAAGTAATTGTAGTGGGTTTTGTTCCATGTCTCTTAATGCCATCCAAAGTTCCACCACAGGCTTCCTTCTACTCCACCATTCCCCGTTGACTTCAGTTATACTGATTTCATCGCCCACAAAATGCACAGTCAAGTGGTCAATTTTAAAGAATAAGATATAAAGAGTAAGAGAGAATAAGATGCCATCAACAAGGAATGTACCAAAAGTTGCAATAGCTACCATCACTGCATCGGTCTCAGTTGTTTGGGGTTGTCTCAAACATATTCGGTAAAAATAGGTATAAGTGGGAGTAGGATTAGGAAATTCAAATTATTGTTGGAGTAGCTTAAATTTTTAGATGAGAACCACAGCGTTGAAGATCGCATGATACAGTAATGTCGAATCAATTGTCTTGTTGAAACAACTTTACCTAAATCTAAAATAGGGTATGCCTTTGCCGTGGGGTTTACTACCTTTGTTGCGAGCTCCCGGGCGGCTACTGAAAACTATGTTGACCAAGATTAAGTCCCTAAGGATGCACAAATAGGAAAGTTGATATGTGTTTCTATCTAGTGGGTAATAGATATCTAGGTTCTGTTTGGAGGAATAATTCTAGTGGGCCAGGCTTTGTGATGGTATGTGAGGTTCCACCAAAGGCGTCCTTGTACTACTCTCAATTTCTTCAGGAGATTTCCTGCTCATACCTATATTCTTTTGTAAAAATTTCTTGGTTTAGAAAGATAAAATCCCTACGTGTTGCTCTTGGGGCCCTCTCTCTTGATCATATCATACTGCACCACATTCTTCTCTGCATGACCACCAACAATGTGTAATCGGAAACCATCATTGAGAAAGGAAGCAAGATTGGAAACTACCACCAATGGATTATCTGGGGAACCAAATTGGTTATTCTTCATAAGAAACCTGGTGTTGATAGTTTCTCTAATAAGAAGGAACGAGACAATAATCAGTATATCCGTCCCAGGTCTCTTCATCATAAAGCTTGTTAGTGGATGAACGATATGATATGAGATAGAATATCACTATTATACACAAATGATTTTAAATCAGATAGATGCACGAAGAGTATGTCAGTGAGAATGGGAAAATTATAACTCCGAGATTTGAAAGACTTGTATGAGAAAATAGGGGAAGGGATGTGAATACTTATAACATACACAGGCATCATTGAATCATTGAAGAGAAGAGAAGCCCTACACAAGAAACACTAAATCCTCACCCTCCCTTGCCTTTAAGGTTGGTGGACTCCTCCTCCCTCAGTTACACTCAGGTTGGTTCTACTCCCATGATGCTCTATAGTGGCAAAGAGAATTTGGGAGAATTTTTCCTTTGAAGTTTAGACTATCATTTATAGTTTAGAATGTCACACATCGTGGGAAAGTCAGTGATTTATGGGAAGGATGGGGAAGGACCTTTGTGGTCAAAGTCGGTGGGAACATTCGACAGCGATGATTCCAAGCGTTTCACTCGGAGGAGATTCCACGCATTAGATTTTCACTTGGCGGAGGATGACAAAATTGGAGTGCAAGGATTGGGTGGTGTGAACAATGTTTTCCTAGCCAATTCCATATAGGGAACATCTTTCGACGTAACTAGTAGGCATATTTTTAATATGAAATCATCAAAGAATTAATATTATATAATATATGTTTCCTTGTATAATTTTGGGTACTGGGTGTTGATTTGGGAAGAAAGTTGGTTTCTCTCTCAATCCAAAGGTAAGAGAGAGGTTGTTGGTGCTAGGCCAACTCACAATATAGACTCACTTAGGAGCACAATATAGTTACTCTATTTCATAGATTAAACATGTCATATATAAGACTTGAACTTGGATGGGGAGGATAACAAATATTTCTCCCAACCACCCAATATAAACTCAATTGACTAATATTATACAATATATTATTTTAATAATCATACATGATTAGTAGGTATGTTTTTAATATATATTTATTAAAGAATTAATACCACTTATAATACATTATTTTAATAATATTAAGTTTTCCCCTAATGGGGGTGTTATGGTAGATGGGATAGGGTCTAGGGCTTTGAGCCCAACACCCTCTAGCTCTTAATCCCTCATTTAATTTCATTGGTATGCGATGGGTGCTTCGCATGCATGAGCTTGCAAATTTAAGTTTGGTTGGAATCTTTCATTATGTGATGGAAACTTGGCAAGCATGTTTGTGAGGATAAAGCGAGTGCCGATGGGGAGATCTCAACCTCTTAGAGTTCCTTGTCAGAGATATGTTTGGGGTTTTACACGAGACTTGGAGAAATCTTGAGAGTTCTTTTACTCTGGTATGTAAAGGTAGTGGTGTCATTTGTAGTTGGGTCACGTTGGGTGGTGAAGCGTGAATAATATCAATTAGGGTTTGAGTGCTCGACTTATATGCATTAGAGAAATTTTGAGGTCTTAAATGGGCCTCCTAAGGAATATTATAAAATAATAGTGGAAATAATAAAATAACATTAGATTACATCATCAAATTTTAGAGGGAAAAAAAAAAACTTTTTGAACTCATATTTTCAAATTATCTCCTATGGTTTTATTCCAATTTTGAGTAGGAGCACTTGTTGGATGCAATATTTTATTCATCATCCAAGGAGTACCCATGTTTCATACTTTCGATGGACCTTGCTACAGGAAAAAATGATAAATACATGAAAAACACGCAATTGCAATCATGTTTTTCATGTATTCTCATTTTTCGCGTAGTAGGGTCCATAGAAAGTATTCAACATGGGTACTCCTTGGATGAGGAATTAAATTATGCATCCAACGAATGCTCCCACTGGAAATTTGAATAAAACTGTAGTGAGATATCTTGAAAATACGAGTTGATTTTTTTTTTTTTTACTTTTTTACACCAAAAATAGTAAATAATCCCCCATGCTTGGAATCATCATCTTGAATCATTTTTGTTAACACCAGAAATTTGTACGCTGCAAGAGACAATAGAAAATGTCCAAAGAAAGGTACAAATGAAGATTTTCGACCAAAGAACCTCATGGAAAGGTAAAAATTTAAAATTTTCCTAAGGTTATGTGAGAAATATTTGACCGCACACTAGCAACAAAGGAAGTTTGCGCGAACCACGCGCCTTTTCCTTCAAAAGTTTCATGGCCTTGGGAAGGGTGAAATTTCATTTTCTGGGACCACTTCCCACACTTGGGGAGTTGATTATTTGTCATGGCCAATTAAGTGTAGAAATTAGTATACACTAAGCATGCATACATCCAGATTCCCCTGATCTCACAATATCTAACTTCTTGCAAAATACAGAATCCTTCCACTAAAATTCTTGTGAAAATTTAATCAACAATTGCAAAACACATGAAGCAATAAAAAAAAAAATCGCACATAACACAGTTGTTTAACGGGAAAGCCTGAAGTTGAAAACCCCAACTATCATATGTTATGTATCATGGAGATCATGTAACAATCTCATACAAAGCTTAGTACATCAAGCTCTCAGTACAATCAATCGTCACACACTAACATAGAAGAAATCTGCAAATCCATGCACCGATCTCTACCCTCCTGCTAGCCTGCCTCCACTGCGCAATCCCTACTTAAGAATAGCTCTGAATGAATTCGAATTACCCTTGCCTTGACTGTGCAATTCTCATTGGCAACTCCAATGTGTGTGTGGTGCAATCAATGCATCACTATAGTCACAATAGATAGTCCATATTGCCCTTTCACCTATCTCTCCACTGGGTCTCCACTGGAAATGACATACACTGTAGGTAACTGTTGTATTTTTCAGTTGATTAATGAGTTATTATTTGTGAATTAATTAACTAATTAATTCACTCCACTCTCACTAGTGTATCATTCAGTTAGACTAGATACAACTAGCTCAACTGAGTCTAATTGAGTTAAATTGAATACAACTCCATGAACTACTCTTCCAACTCTGTCATTACTTTTCCACTTCAGTTCTAACTGAGTCCTTCATGCATGAACCACCAGTAAACCCTAGGAATTGTGTAATTCCTTCAGGCCACTGATTTTCCAAGTCTTTGCACTGAAACTAAGTGCTCCAAGAGAATAAGTTGTTGTTTATTGTTGGATTATTATTAAGAGCTAATAATAATCGACACCTCTATTTTTAGATCGACGATCTATAAATAGATTTCGCCCAATATTCTAAAAATATAATTTCATATATTTTTACAACTTGATCAACCATCCATAAATAGCATCCTGCAACTTCTGAAATATGATCACCATGTCTAAAAATAGACATAGTCTAAAAATAAACTTGCGCCAAAAATAGCCTGTGGGCCCACTTAGTGAAGGCGACTCTTTTCACTAAGCTCATAATCTTGTTGAATATCAACACTCCCTCTCAACAAGATAGGGATTATCTTTCACCCTGATCCTACCTCTATGGTATTCGAATTTGCTCCTGGTGAGCGCCTTCGTCAGAATATTTGCATCCTGATCCTCCATAGGAATGTATTGAAGCAACATGATCTTCTGCTGCACACTGTCTCTGATATGATGATACTGGATATCAATATGTTTAGATCTATCATGAAACACATGATTAACTGAGAGTTTAATGCAACTCTGATTATCACAATGTATCACTGTAATATCTAAATGAAAACGAACAAACTGACCATGATCTTCCTCATCCATATAGCCTCACATGCAGCTTGACTTGATGCCATGTATTCTGCATCCGCTGAACTGAGTGCCATGGATCTTTGTTTCCTTTTGTACCAAGAAATTGCTGTAGATCCGATACTAAAAATCCCTCCTGATGTGCTCTTTTTGTCTATTGGGCTGCTTGCCCAATCTGCATCCGTGAAGCCATGCAACTTCACCTCATTCGTCTATCTGTACCATAAACCATACTCAAATGTGCCCCTGAGATACCTCTAAACATGCTTTCCTGCCTTCCAAAAAAGCTTGGTAGGCTTAACCATTGCTTGTGAAAGTTGGTTCACCGCATAGCATATGTCCAGTCTTGTATTAACTAAATACATGAGTGAACCTGCCAACTGTCGATAAACAATGGCATCCATTACCTTTGCCGATGTAGCATCATCTTTCCTCCAATTTACTGGAAGAGGAGTGTCGATAAGCTTGTAGCCCTACATATAAAACTTCTCCTGTATCTCCCGGGCATACTTCCCTTGAGACACAAACAGTTCACCTTCCCGCTGCCATATTTCCAATCCAAGGAAATAATGAAGGAGGCCCAAATCCTTCATCTCAAACTCCTTTGCAATATCTTCCTTGCATGAATGTATCAACTGCTCATCACCTGTTAGTGTTAAATCATCAACATAAAGAACAATGATTAAAATCTTACCCTCCACCACAATTTGGTAGAGGTTTGCATCCACCTCACTCTTCGTGAAGCCAAGTCCAGTGAAATAGTTGTCGATCTGAGTGTACCAAGCATGTGGTGCTTGCTTCAGCCCATAACGTGCGCTTTTGAGACTGCACACATGCAACTCGCTGCTGAAGATCTCAAATCCTTCAGGATGCTCAATGTAGACCTCCTCCTCAATGATCCCATTAAGGAACACAGTCTTCACATCCATCTGATGAATTTGCCAACCCATCTACATTGAGAGAGCAAGGATGGTCGTTATGGAAGAATACCGTGTGACAGGTGCAAAGGTTTATTCATAATCAATCCCCTTGATCTGTGAGAAGCCCCGGGAAACAAATATTGCCTTATACTTTTCGACACTCCCATCAGCAGCTTGAGCCTTTACCTTGTAGATCCATCTTGATCCTACAACTGATTTTCCCACCAGCCTTGGAATGATCTTCCAAGCACTGTTTCTGAAAATGGAGTCATACTCCTCCACCATGGCATCCACCCATGTGGGCTCCTACACTCCTTCAAAAGAAGATGGCTCTGTCATGATACACTTTCTCATAAGAGCCATGTATCCAGTAAATCGGTTAGGTGACTATCTCTGTCTGTGTTGTGATGTAGGGACTCCTACATTATGTGCCACATCAAGCTTCAGTCTCTCAGCTTCTGTGGTACGCTTTCTTCCTTTCCTGATGTTTGGTTCTGCATGAGTGGACTCCTCCACTCCATCAATCTCCTCTTGTGGCTGATCTAGATCCGGAGGCTCATCTTTTGGAACAAGCAGTTCCTTCACTGCATGCAAGTCTAGATCCCTCTCAAGCATAGCTCATGCAGCACCCACGATCATTCTATTCTTCCTCTTCGTGACCTCATTCTACTGTGGGTTATGAGGCACTATGAGTTCTCTTCGAATTCCTTCTTTGCTACAGAAGTCTTTGAATTTGCCCGAGATGTATTCACCACCATTATTGCTCCGTAGAGCTTTCATTTTCTTCCCCGACTCCTTCTCCACCAATGCTTTGAACTCACAGAACTTTGAGAGAGTTTCGCTCTTCTTCTCCATGAATAAGATCCAGCATCTACGAGAATAGTCATCAAAAAATATAACATCATACCTTTGTTTTGATGTTGAAGAAACTGAGAAATGTTCACACACGTCTGTGTGAATTCTCTCCAGGATCACCGAAGCACGATTCTCCTTCTCATGAAAGGTGGTCTTCACAAACTTACCCATAGTATATCCCTTGCACTGATCTGACTACGCAAGAGTACCCTTGGGAAATCCAGTAGAAATCTGCTGCAAAATCTTCAAAGCGCCATGGTGAAGATGGCCCAATATCCTGTGCCATAATTCGCCCTCATCCCGGCTCACCACTTCTTCTACTTTTCCCACCATTATAGCACCATCTACCTCCAGCTTGTAGAGATTCTTAACTCAAATCCATATCTTCTTGGTTTGACCCGTTGTTTTATGTCGAAGGAAAGCTTTTCCTTCACTAAAAACGACATCATAACCTTTGTCTTCCAACATTGCGACTGAGACCAAGTTCTTCTTCAGACCTAGAACATGCATAACATCGTTCAACAAGAATGGATTACCAGACTCCCTCTCAAAGGTAATGGTCCCAATGTCGATCGCACTGCATCGACCATCGTCACCCATCTCTATATGCATCTGGAGGTCCTTCTCCTCCAAGTCACTAAACAACTCCTTGTCTCCCGTCATATTGAAAGACACACTACTATCGAGATACCACACCGATCCCATATAGCTTGAAACCAAGCATGTAATCAAAGGTAAATCAAGTTCAAATTGCGAGGCTAAGGCCTCTCCAGCTGCAGCTCTAGCAGCCTTCTTGTTCTTCTTCTTTTTGGGCAGTTAGTGGCGAACATTAGGGGAAGTTTGAGGTCTAAAATGGGCCTCCTAAGGAAATAATAAAATAATATCTAAACCAATAAAATAATATTTATGAATTTTCAATTCACTTTTTGTGCCACAATCCACGTAACCATAGTTAAATTCAATTCAAAAGTTGTACCAAAATAAATTTAATAAAAAAATTGTATTGATGTGACTATAAATAAGAATGAGCTTTTCAAGAAAAAGTCATTATCATTGAACAACTACTGCATTTGTCCTTTGTACTTAAATAACTTAAAATAAAATATAAATATAAATTTATTAATTCTTAATTGTATTATATGCTATTAATTAAAATTTATATTATTTAAATTGTATAATAACATGTAATTAATATACTATATAAAAATAATATAATATAATATAATAAATGTATAGGGATATGCATTGTTTCTTTCAAAAAATATGAAATGGAAATAATATATTTTTATTCAAAAAATGTGAAATGACATTTATTATGAGTACTTTGCTTTGACTTTAAAAGTACTTAGAGCACTACCATGGTTAACCATGAGTTTCTATCCACCATTAAGAATGTGACAAGTAATTACCTTTAACTCAATAAATGCCACCTCAACCATTAGGGATGATGTCATCCCCTAAAATGTGATTGGTTCTCATAAAGTGAATTTTTATTGTACATTTTCCTTAGGAGGCCCATTTTAGACCTCAAAATTTCCCTAATGATGCCCATGTTCGTGACAGTGAAAACACTTCACTTTGGACAAATCCTGCTGCTTGCCTTTAGCATCAGATTTTGAAAGAAATTTCTTCCCTTCCATTTCCTTGCTTTGGTAGCCAAAGCGCAATTATCTTCATCTTCATTATTTGATGAAAAGCCATCCCTGGTACCCCGCCTTATCACCTCCTGCACAAGATCCAACTAAAGTCACTCCCATCCCGGCAGTTTCTCCCATCCATTGACAGAGTCTTCGTAGCTATGCCAAATCTTTAGAAGCCCAAGGAGAGCCAATCTCACCAAGTCTTCATCATCAATAGTAACCCCCACACTTTCCAATTCATCTTTGCAGTGGACAAACTTCAAGAGGTATTTTGGAATACTATCGCCCTTCTCCATTTTTATTTTTCTGAGCTTGTCCTTAAGCGCCAACTTCCTCTGGTCGCTTCTGATTTGGAACAAATTTTTCAAAGCCTTCTACATTAAGAATGGAGTGGATTTCCTGTGAAGTCTGGACACAATAAGGTCCTTCACATCTTCCAACAGAATTCTTCTTGTCTTTGTTGTCTTCTTTTTCCATGTGTCAAGTAATGCCGCATCGCTAGATCCCAGCTTAGGAACATCGCTATCGATGAACTCCAGTCCATTATCCTCCAGCACCTCCTCCATCCTATCCTTCTAGGATATGTAATTCGAGCTCCCATCAAGGGCATACTGTAAGTGCAACCCATTGAAATACATTTCAATGTATACTCAACTGTTGCACCAAGAATTTTTTGCAGCGAATTCGAATTGTCCACCAACACAAACTCAGCAATTCTTCACAATTTCAATATTCAAGAATTAAAATTTCTTCGATACCATGTAGAAATTAGTATACACTAAGCATGCATACATCCAGATTCCCCTGATCTCACACTATTTAACTTCTTGCAAAATGCAGAATCCTTCCACTAAAATTCTTGCGGAAATTTAATCAACAGTTGCAAAACACATGAAGCAATAAAAAAAACAATCGCACATAACACAATTGTTTAACGGGAAAGCCTGAAGTGGAAAACCCCAACTATCATATATTATGTATCATGGAGATCATGTAACAATCTCATACAAAGCTTAGTACATCAAACTCTCAGTACAATCAATCGTTACACACTAACATAGAAGAAATCTGCAAGTCCATGCACCGATCTCTGCCCTCCTGCTAGCATGCCTCCATTGCACAATCCCTGCTGAATAATAGCTCTGAATGAATTCGAATTACCCTTGACTTGACTGTGCAATTCTCATTGGAAACTCCAATGTGTGTGTGGTGCAATCAATGCATCACTATAGTCACAATAGATAGTCCATCTTGCCCTTTCACCTATCTCTCCACTGGGTCTCCACTGGAACTGACATGCACTATAGTTAACTATTGTATTGTTCATTTTCTTAATGAGTTATTATTTTTGAATTAATTAACTAATTAATTCACTCCACTCTCACTAGTGTATCATTCAGTTAGACTAGATACAACTAGCTCAACTGAGTCTAACTAAGTTAAACTGAATACAACTCCATGAACTACTCTTCCAACTCTGTCATTACTTTGCCACTTTAGTTCTAACTGAGTCCTCCATGCATGAACCACCAGTAAACACTAGGAATTGCGTAATTCCTTCAACCCACTGATTTGCCAAGTCTGTGCACTGAAACTAAGTGCTCCAAGAGAATAAGTTGTTGTTTATTGTCGGATTATTATTAAGAGCTAATAATAATTGACACCTCTATTTTTAGATCGACGATCTATAAATAGACTTCGCCCAATATTCTAAAAATAGAATTTCATCTATTTTTACAACTTGATCAACCATCCACAAATAGCATCCTGCAACTTCTGAAATATGATCGCCATGTCTAAAAATAGACATAGTCTAAAAATAGACTTGCACCAAAAATAGCCTGCGGGCCCACTTAGTGAAGGTGACTCTTTCCACTAAGATCATCATCTTGTTGAATCTCAACATCAAGGACAAAAGACTTGAGGTTTCCCTGAAGATATGCGGCCCTCAAAAGAATCTTCTTGTCTTACTCTTGGGTCACTATCACTCTTGGGCCAAGGGAGGGAGGAGGAGTTCAAAAAATTTATATATAAACAAGCCATGGGAAGAGAAAAATATGAGACATTATTGTGTTGGTTGTAATATCCCCAATCGGTTGACCCAGTTGGACCAAATAATAAATAGATGAATAAATAAATAAATAAACGACATTAGCCCATGGTTTTTGTTTTTGGTTACAGGCCACCCACCAGGGAAAATTTTAGGGGCTAATATTCATAGGTGGGCTAATTTTCCATACTTTTTCCAAAAACAATATTCTCCTTTTTGCATTTATTGGAAAATTAATTTTCCCAAATTTTATATTATAAAATTATTTTACCGTAAAAATCGCCAAAATTTTATATATACTAATATAAAATAATTAAAAACCTAAATATTTTTACAAAAATATCATTAAAATTTTTACAATTGACATACTGGGGACTAGTAAGATTCGCCAAAGTTTCTAAACTTTAAGATAAACTTCCATCCTTAAAAATTTCCCTGCCACCCATAGTTTCTACTGAGCAGCCAACTATAAAATAAAGAGGAGGATTGACAACAAGGCATGAAATTTGATCTTCTCTTCATCGATATTTTGAGATCTCAGGCGAGTTTTCAAGTTGTGAGGGTTTTCAGGTGAGACTCTCAGCCTCTCTTTGGTGGGACTCAATCTCACCCTAGTGGGAAAACCTAACATCTGTGCTCTCTCCGATCAACCTAGTTGGTCCAGTTTATTTTATTTTTAAGTTGAGAGGGTTTTTCTTATTTTCTATCATATATTAAAGTCTCTGTGATTTTCTTTGTAGAGGTTTCGCTATAACTTGTCGATGATGTTAGGTTTTACGCACCAATGGAGCACACCAATGAGTATAGGGTATGGTTCCTGTGCACATGGAAGGAGATCAGGGTTGGATGGGTGAATAAACTCTATGATCTATCTAGAAACAACTTCTACCCAAGATCATTGGTGATAGTGAAGCCACCATAATTTTCCAACCGTAAAATAGGCAGCGACGCACCGTTAGAAGCCCCACCTTAGTAAAATTAGTGATGAGCCTATGCATTATTGTCAAGAATGTCTGGGGGAAGCGATGCATTGTTTATAAGGCTAAACCTCAACTATTGACAACCAAGAACATGGACCTATGTGGCGACTGGTTATGCATCCTCCCGTAGAACACCATTCCACCCAGAAAGATGAAAAAACCTTGTCCAAGTGAAGGATGTTTGATCTGAAACAACATTGTGATAAGTTCAATGTGTTATATGAATCACAAGGAGTGATACTAGTAATCTAAAGCATAAGGACTTTGACCAATGTTATACAAAGCACAGGGAGTTTTGACTGGTTTGGTCAAACCACTATAGTGTTTAGGCCAATGTGCATCAATTTAATGTTTATTATTGATCATGAGTCTTCATATTTGAAATAGATTTTCATATATTGATATGTATTGATTGTGTCGGCCACATTAATAAAAAAATGTTATTTTGGGTTTATTTACCATCTATTTAAATGGAGCTTTTATTACCGTTTGATTTTTCAAATGGAGCCTTAAGAGGGAATTATATGGAATGTATCTGAGTTTATCATAGTGATATTTCCTCTTAATCTAGAAGTGGTATTATTTCTTTATTAAAGTATATTACAGTGGTATCATAGCCACATTCTTGGCCAACTATGGGATGTGAAGCCAACAAGGAGATGGAGGACTAAATCAGAGTTGGACGGCATTTGAAAGAGAGGAGATAATGAAAGACAGAGAGTATTCTAGACTTGAAAATATTCTTTATAAGATCACTTAAACCCAAGAAGCAATCATGCAACTTCTCACTGAAAGGTCCCATACTCAACCTGGAAATTATGACAATCAAAGAAATAACAGAGACATTGGTTCACATTTCAGTAGGGGTGGTCGTAGCCCTCACATTTATGCAACAAGCCAACTATGCCAACATTTTTGGACAATTCTTCTTGGGAACAGGAATCTCACTCGCCCATAGTAGAAATAGTCACAACTTAGAGGAGGGAAACCAAAAATTACCTCCAAAAGTAAGAGTGACCTTGACCATAAATGATTGTTATTTTACAACGATAAAACAAAAAAAAATGTAGCACATGAAACGATGTAACAAACACATAAAGCTACCTTGAAGGAGACACAATCCCTGGATACATGGATAATAATAAAGGAAAATAATTAAAAATATGAATCCCAAGACCTGGGAGCAGAGGAGAATAATAATAAATATGTGGAAAATGGATCGACTCAAACAAAAGGAACAACGGTTGTGGTTGGAAGTGAACTCCAATATCAAAGTATCAAGAGAAAAGTTGAAGTAGTTGCATATACGATGGACAGCAACACAAATGGCCTTTTATTTTCAACTACAATGGAATCAATCCCTACAGATGACTTCAGTCACAGGTATTCTACTCAATTATTTAACAAAATAAAAGCAAATGTTGATCTAGGAAAATATAAGACAAATGAAAATGTTCATTTAGGAAAACATAAGAATTATGTCTGCTAGAGATTATTAGGAATAGAAATATTATTGCATTTTAACTCAAGATCACAATATGATACACCAAAATTACGTGACAAGGTGGCTTGATGCATGTGTTTGCAATTTATTGTGTTAAATGTTCCAACACCATCTGATCGTGGAAAATATCCTAGCCCCAATTGTTTTTATGGCCAAGGAAGAGAGGTTAATACTAGACAATATAAATTGCTTCCTTTTCCTAAGTTAAAAATTATGCAATTTTTTAAGAAAGAATTGCGCTTCCCAATGAATGAAATTTTTGAACTTTTTGATGGACATGTAGAAACAACACCATTTAGACAAGTGAATTTGTGCTTGGATAGCCTATTCATGGAAGTAGGGGATTTCCAAAAAACCCTGGGTTATTATAAAGGAGCCATCAAGTTGAAGCCTAATATTTTGGATGCTCAATTGAGCTAAGGAAATATATTAAATGTTGTAAGGAAGTATCAAGATTCAATTTTGTGCTATCAGAAATATATCTAATTGCATCCTGACTATGCGATTTCCTTTCGCTATTTGTCTAATGTTTTTCATAAACATGATTTGGCATTAGCACACTAAGACAATCTATCATCCTAGACTCTGATTTTTGTGAGGCATAAAATAAACTGGGAAATGCACTAAAAAATGTTGAGAAATTGGTTGAGTCAATTGCTTGTTACCAGACCTACCTTCAACTTCAAGAAAATCATCCTCAAGTTCTGACAAATTTTGGGGGTATTCATATAGAATGGAATATGTTAAATATGTTTTTTGCTCCTTTTTGTATGATCCAACTGATATATAATGTAGGGGATTTCAAAGGTTCTCAAATAGTTTCCTTCAATTCTCCAAATGATGATAAAATAGTAAATGAGGTGGGAACTGCCATGGTCATTCTCAGAAACATTGCAAAGGCTAAAGTAAGGTCTATTATAGGTATGTGAATTTTTTAGGAATGAAAGAAATATGTGGATTTTGAATCCATGTTCACATATAGGTTTTTCCATGAACATTGTCATGGGGTTAAGATTTCCAAAATAAATTAGACACTTGAGAATAGAACACAATCAGAACTAATTATAGCTCTAGATGAAGATGCACTGAATGATTTTTCAAGCTTCATGGCGAAAAATCAATATGAACAAAAATACATTGTAGAAATCCTACATATGTACACTTAATAACCAGATTATATTGAAATAAAATTTGTAATTTTCTTCCATAATTTTATAAGGGAGGATTTTAATGACATTGTTGTCTTCTTAATGATGCAAGAGCGAATTGGGAGAATCCTGCAAGAGCTTGTTGCGCATTTTTTTGAGAACATACCAAAATTATTTTTTGTTGTTGGAGAAGAAAATTGCGTAGGGATAAATGGAGGTCCTTCCAAGATGATGGTTCAATGCATTTCCGGAAACCATGTTGTATTTACAAATATTACTCCAAGGAAACATAGGATGGTAATTTCCGATCCAAAGTTAATAATCATACAAAAAGAATTTCTGGATATAACGTTGGATTTTGCAAATTGGAATTTTGAAGCAGTCTCACAGTTGGTTGGATGGTTCAATGAACTAGCCAATGAGATTGATCCAAGTAAAATTTCGATTCGGTTGTTTTATAATGAATATCCTCAGAAAATGGATCATTATGTAAAAATTCTACCACCCTAGGTGGATGAGAATTGTCTTACACAGACAGTCGGCTGGTCTGGTCCTATTGCCAGTATTAGAATGAAGTGGCCAAGAATGGAAGAAGAGTGAAGGAAGTAATGGAACATTGATTTCATTTTTGTCATGTAAAAAGTGGGTGGTAAGGCGAAAAAGGATAAGATGCAAGAGGTTAACTACGGTGGATCGGTTACACTCCATTTCCAATAGGATGAACATCAAAGGCACGTGATCAACACCAATGTGATGTACATGCTTGATTGTATTTGTGCATCCAAAGAAGGGACAACGGGAAGGGGACATGGTTGTCCATTGATCAATTTCTTACTTAACCTTGGATTAAAAGAGAATACATAATATGTTTGGCAGCCCTATTCATTCGCTCAGGAAAAAGCACTTCAAGAAAATGGACAGGGCCTTACCCCATGGTAACTGAAATTGGGCAATGGATACCACCAATTTTATCCTAACAAACAAGCACGATAATGCTAGAAAATGAGAAAGTTTTTTTTGCAACTTATGCTATTGGAAGGAGTGGGAAGGTTGATTCAAAGTGCTCCTCAATTGACAAAACAAATGGTGGATTTCAAGACACGTTGCAATATTTGACCCTAGAAAGAAATCAGAAAAGAGAAGCTATGAATTTTTCTTTCGATAATGTTGATGCAACAAGGTTTGATAAGACCTGTGCATTATTGTGGGATATATATACTTCTACAAAGGTGAGAAAAAATCCATATTCGAATATTTCAAGTGAAGTTGGACCAAAAAACAAAGTTGGCATTGTCTTAAATAAGGTTCAAGTTGAGGATAATCAGAAGGAAACAAATTATGGGAATGGGAAGGATTCTCTGGCTAAAGAAACTAAACTAAAAGGGAATGTTAGCCCATTGCAAATTGACAAAAATATGACTTCTGAGAATGCTCCTACTTATTCAGAAGTGAAAAATATTTGGTTTAACAGATAATCAATGAACGTGAGGGAATATTTTCATTTGTGCTCATTGATAGAAACACAACATGAAGAAGACAATCCAAATAGCTTGGAAGTTGGCAACTTCATAAGAAGTCCATTGGGATATATATTGTGTTGTATGTTTGGAGTTCCCACAAAGATAATTTTTGAAGGTGTACTTTCATGTATGGTCTTTCCTCATTCGTTTTGGAAAATACACACATCAAGAAGCTTGTAGTGAGACAAGAAAATTAGTATGTAGTGTTAAGCCTGACTGTCATGTTAGGAGTATTCCTAAGTCGATAGATTCCAACCAAGGCTATGAGGAATTTTGGTTGCAGGTTAAATCTCTTTGCATGCTTCACTTTGGAATAAAACTAAGTTCAACTTTAGAAAATATTATGTATGAAGGTGTTACAGTCAAAGATATTATTTTGTGTTTGGAAGCAGCAAGCGAAGACCCATGGGAACAAATTCAGTGTGCAGACGATGATGGTGTTGCGATTAATTTTTGATCTGCACATCGATGGACCCCCTTTCATTGGACCACAGATACTCGGGGAAATTATAATATTCTAATGGCATTGTGTGATCATCATGACCAAGAGTTAGCTAAAGTAGTTGCTTCAATGGGAAGAAGAGATTTCTCAACACAAGAGACTATGGATCCTGGCATAGTTTTGCAAATTTTAGATCACGTGCCTCGGTGTTTTTCTATACTCATTTGGGACCCAGGAATACAATTGGATTGCTTGGGACATGGAATATTAGGCAGGGCAGACTATAATATCCCCAATTGGTTGACCTGGTTCGACCAAATAATAATAAAACAATAAATAGATGAATGAATAAATAAATAAGAGGCATTACCCTGTGATTTTTGTTTTTGGTCATAGGTATCCCACAGTTTCTACCAAGAAGGAAGCTATAAAAGAAATAGGAGGATTGAGAGCGAGGCATGGAATTTGATATTATCTTCATCGATATTTTGAGATCTCAGGTGAGTTTTCAAGTTGTGAGGGTTTTTAGGTAAGACCCTCAACCTCTCTTCGGTGGGACTCTATCTCACCCTAGTGGGCAAACCCAACTTCGGTGGTCTCTCCAATCACCCTAGTTGGCCCAGTTTATTTATTTTTAAGTTGAGAGGGTTTTAATTCTTTTCTATGCTAGATTGAAGGGTCTGTGATTTTCTTTGTAGAGGTTTTTCTATAACTTGTTGATGATATCAGGTTTTACGCACCAAGGGAGCACACCAACGAGGAGACGGTCTAGTTCCTATGCACATGGATGGAGATAAGGGTTGGATGGGTGAATAACCGCTATGATCTATCTAGAAATGACTTCTACCCAAGATTTTTGGTGACAATGAAGCCACCATCACTATCCAATCGTAACAGAGGCAGAGATGCATCGTTAGAAGCCCCAGCCTCAATCAAATTAGTGACGAGCCTATGCATGATTGTCGAGAATGCTCGGGGGTAGTGGCACATTGTTTAGAGGGTTGAACCTCAACCAATAATGACTGAGAACACGGGCCTATGTGGCAACAGGTTACACATCTCCCGTAGAACACCATTCCAACTAGCAAGAGGACAAACCCATGTCTAGGAAAAGGGTTTTTGATCTGCAGCAACATTGTGATAAGTTCAGGGTGTTATATGAAGCGCAAGGAGTGATACCAGTAATCTGAAGCATAAGGAGTTTGACCAATGTTGTATGAAGCATAGGTAATTCTTATTGGCGTGGTCAAACCACTATATTTTTTATGCCACTATGCATCAATTTAGTGTTTTTTTTTTATCACAAGCCTTCATATTTGCAATAGAGTTTCACATATTCATATGTATTTGTTGTGTGGGCTAGATTAATAAAAAATTGGTAATTGGGGTTTGTTGTCCATCTATTTAAGTCTAGTTTTTATTTTCATTCGACTATTCAAATGGAGATTTATGAGGGAATTATATGGAATGTATCTAATTTTATCATAGTGGTATTTCCTCTTAATCCAGAAGCGGTATTATTTATTTATTAAATTATATTACATTGGAAAAATTGCTACCAAAGCGACACCACATGTCACCATTGAAGCAAGGGAAGTGAGAGCACTAGAATGTTGGCCATATTTCTTCTAAGCAACCAACATCTTAGTGAGAGAATAGGAGTCCAACATTGTAGAGTCTTCACACTTATTTTGAGAGAGAGGAGAAGATTTCAAAGAGACCAAGGAAAGGGACCTCCTTGCTAAGGATATATGGGCTCCATATCTCGAAGGATTCTCTTCAAGGGTTTTATCATTCTATTCTACGCTTCTACCAATAGCAATCAAAAAGGGAGTATTTCTCCATTGATATATCGACATGTTTTCTCCATTGAGTATTTTTATTTATTTGTCTCTTTTGTTTAGGCTAATGTTTCTACATGCATTACATCCAGTACTAATCATGTTTTTCTTTGTTGAAGTCTATTAGTAACAACACCAACTATCTCTATGATCCTTTGCATGGAACAACCAACTGTCATAGGAGGTATTATTTGGTAATCCATTTCCATAAAATAACTAAAACATAATTGTGACTCCGCTAGTTTCTTTTATTTGTTCTAACTGTTGTTTTACAGGACCTCCTCTCTGCATAACCAGCTACAAGGCGCTCAGGACCTCTTTGGGAGTTTTTTCAGGACCTTTTGGACCTATTCTAAGCTTTAGAAAGAAAAAAAAAATCTCTATTCTTGCCCCCATGTTGTTTGTTCTTACATACATGTCACTCTGTGTCTTTGTTGGAAAAATATGCGCGGTGTTCCAGAAAGGCAAAAAATCCTTGTATTTTCCACTTTTTTCAGGTGATTGGCAGCCTTTATTGAATTTCCTTCGCTAGTGCATTGTGTTATTTTGTTTTTTAGTTTTCCTAATTTTTGTGCTAACCATAATTAGTAGAGAAATTAGAGCTTTTCTTATGTTTTATATTTTCAAAAAACACGCATAACTTAATTAGGGAGAAGAGTAAGTGGCCAAATTCCACACATATTTTTTCAAACTATTTTGCTGAATTTTATGCACATCACATAGTTTAATTATTAAAGGAGTAAGTGGCCCATCATGCACAAATATTGCTACTAAACAATCTATTTTTCATTTTTGTTTTAATTAGTTTTGGGACTAGGGTCAAATGCTAGTAAATAAAGAAAGTAATCTCTACTTCCCTTGCACCTCTAAGTGAACCTGGGATTGCATATGAATGCTTTATCAAAGCATTTTAATTCCCCATATCCCTTTAGTTCCACATAGTATAATTAGGAAAATTGTAAGCAGCCCATTATCCTCAAATCATGTCTATTTCATGCAAGGAACAATCAAAACACTTGTGTAATTAGAGAGATATAGTAAAGGATCATCGTATGCCTGCATATTATCACACTTTGTATATTCACTTTGCCACACACTAAGCATTTGTAAGATTTTCATAATAAAGCATCCAATATTCAGATATTTTTTCACTTATCTTACCTTTTCTTAAACCATTCACACCATAAGAAAATTCAAGACAATTAAAAGCATCCATAACCTGAACCAATTAATTATCCCCACGATGGTCATAAAAGAAGTAATATTTCAAGTTAATACCATTCAGGGTAGGCATCCCATAAGGCGCCATGGTCATTTTACATCTGTGAAACATATAAGTTGACTTCTAGGGTGCTTAAAAATCCTTCAATCATCCCACATAAAAGGTTATCGGAGCATAACAGAGACTCAATTTCGAGGGGGTTTGGCTTAGGTTCAATGCATGTGGTACTCTTTGGGGCTAGCCGACCGATCTAGTGCTTGGTACTGGTAACTTACTACCAAGAATCTAAAGACTTGAATGCTCACATGGGACGAAGGTACTTTAGTGACCAAAATCTAGGGCACCCTTTCCCTATAGGTGACGGTGCGTGCAACAATTGATCCTAATTTCCATTACCTTGGTTGATTCTTTGGCTGCTATAAGGTATCGCTATTTATTTCGGGACGTTGGCCCCAATACCCATCAGAAGATATCTCCACAAGACCCAGTTATTTTGAGAGTGGTAAGGACGATCAGGTCGACATAGGATTTTTATCATATGAAAATAAACAAAAAACCATTATTTTCTTGATTGATCACATAACTTAATCTAAAGGAAAATTACCTTTCCATTTTCACTTTGTTTTATGTATGTGATTATATTTCATTAACAATGATCTTCTTCCCTCCAAATTTAAAACTTGAGTCACATTAATTGACACCATAGGGGACCCCATGGAACCCCGATGATCTAGGAATTTCTTAAACCTCCCCCATTACCTGAAGGTGTTCCAAGCCTCTTGCAATTTAGGTGAATATGACATTACCTATCCATCGTTATAGGATCCTCATTTATCGAGGAAAATTTTATCGGGACCCCTCTCTGACAAAATTCACCTTTCACAACCCCGAAAGGGTCACCAATCTCTACCCCTTTAGGGAGCCTTCATACCACTCCTTCGGATAGCCCTAGGAGCACCCACCGAGGTAGTCTTCCTCCAGCCTCCCCACAGAGGACCCCTTTGCATTTAGCTATCCAAAATAGTTTCGAAATGGTGGATAACTCACAAATACCTTTCTTAGAATAATTGAATATAATAGATCTAAGTAAGATAACGAATGAACCAATTTCACATGGCCTTAATTCACCAAAAATTCCCACCAAGCTCCCTTCAGACATTCCAAAATTCAAAGGAAAGCAAGGTGAAGACCCAGGAAACCATGTCATGAATTTTCCCTGTGGTGTTTGTCGAATAGTATCATATATGATACCATTTGGTTGCAACTATTTCAATGCATCCTTGTAGGGCCTACAACGAAATGGTATGTTGACAAAACTCCTACGTCACATGGAAGCTTTAACTCCCTACCTGCTGCATTCCTTAAATTCTTTTAGCTCTTGATTTGGCATGACTCAGTACTAGAACTCCTCACCCATTTCAAGAAAACACCCGGCGTTCACATATCATACCATATACATGAATGGCGAAAATATCGTAGCTTATGCAAAGCACAACTTGATGGTCTAGTTCTCCTAGACTTATTTTTAAGATCCCTCACATAGGAAATCTAAAAATATGTGGCAAATTCATACCCCCGCAATGAGGAAGAATAAATTAATAAAGGCCAACAGCTAGAGCTCATATACACCCAGTTTGGATACATCTATCATGTTCTTCCAAATGCCCCACAATTGTAAACTTATAAAGAGATATCAGGCTCATCCAATACTACTGACAGATTCATAGGGTCCTTAACCCAAACTCAACCCAACAATAGTTACCAATATCTTTCATATCTGTTTGCTAGTCAAACATTCGATACCACTCAGAATATATCGCAGCTAAGATACTACCCCAGTCAGCCTGCACCATTACAAAATGTGACTAATAGGGTTAACCAATACAAGGAGGACCCTCCCCCTCATGGAAATCAATACTCATCTAGGAATATTGATGTAAGATAATCATCCTAGAATATTTACGCTAATCAGGGACAAGGAAACCAGTACTCTTATTTCCCCGCACAACAAAAAAAATATATCGCCAGCAAAAAATAATGGAGGGGTTAATTTAGTACAACCCTCCCAATCTCAATAGAAAATTTCATATGACTAGGAGAATGTTAACAATCCTTAGAATTTTTCTAAGAAAAAACAAAAGGGTGATCCTGGACAAGGGGGAAGCAATCCTCAATGCCCCCTGCGAACACAAGCTGGGGGAAACCCCAACTGAAATTAGAACTAGGAACCAACGAAAAAAAACTCTCAAAGGAAAAACTAGATGACTAGTCTAAGGACCAATCATTGTTGCACCATATGTGGGGAGTATGCTCATTACACCCAGCACTTACCTGAGCTCCCTGAGTTAAAAATACTCCAGGGAAATAGGGGACAAGGGGGGAATAATGAAAAAGTTGTGGTAATGCAGGAAAATTTCCCCCATCAAGGAGTGGTTCATACTCAACAACATCAACCACCCTAGTAAAAAAATTCTGGAGGGAACACTCAAAACAATTCTCATCGTGATATCTACATGGCAGAAGAATACATTCTCCTAAAAACGAGAAAAAGAAATTACGAACCTCCCCCAGACACCAACCCATCTGCCTCAATCACAAGCATACCCATAGCCCCATTGACCATTTCTAGGGTAACTATCGAACCTATGCCAAAAATGGTAAAAGGTCCCATGAGGCACACAAGACATAATTCAAAATTTTCTCATAGCTACAACATAATGGACGACTTGGCTCAGTCCCCCTCAGCTCTGTCAACATTAAAAGTCTTGTAATATTTACCAGCCCAATGGAAAGACTTACTTTCCATATTAGTTGCAATCGACCCTTCCGATTCCCGCTTAATGGTTTTTGATATAGATAAAGCAAGCCCATGACTTCCTTCTCTAGTCACCTTTCAAATCCTGGTTTAAATCCAAAACATCACCATTCATCGTTGCATCGTGGATGAAGGATCATCCACATGTATCATGTCAAAAATGGTTTGGCAGAAGTTAGGATCACCAGAACTGAAACCATCTGACATCATGCTTAGAGCATATGATGGGCGGCCATCTTCCCTTGTAGGTATTTTTCAAGACGTACTATTACATCTCACCGGAAAGACTGTTCTCATTGACATTGAAGTCTTGAATGCACAACTCGACTATAACATCCTTCTTGGATCGAGTTATATGTACACAATGACTATGGTAGCATCCTCCTTATGCAGAGTGATGATCTTCCCTCATGAAGGGAAATTCGTTACTATAGATCAACACATGTATTACAAGACGAAACATGTAACCACCCTTGATGACATTCTACCATATGTAGATTCTTATGCAGACTTGGTCACAAGATACATGGAGTTCACTCTCGGTCAATTCAAACCATCCGCTCTCCTCAGAACATACAACAGAGAACCTCCCGTATTCCTAGGATAAGTTCTAGAAACTATGGGAGTTGCAGTGTGCATGATGAGTTCATAAAACATCAAATAGAGTTAGGAATGGTAACTTGACACCACAAATTTCATTGTCACTGAATAAAAATTTATTCCATATGACATCACCTCAACCCCCACCTGGTTTTGTGTCACACTAGGTCATGGCAACCCTTACATTACCAAACATGGATCTCGTGATTCCAATCTAGTATTTGGCCCCACCGGCCATGTCCAAAAACTCATGTATCACCTCTATAGGTATCATCCCTATTACCTCTGTGGAGGCCATCATAACTTAGGAAAAACCCGTAGTGACACTAGCCGACGCCACTAAAGAGGAGAAAAAAAAAGTGAAGAAGGTGGGAAATCCTAGAGCTCCTAGGACATCTCCACTTTGTGCACTGTGAAACATAGTTGGCCATCCTACCAAAACTTTCCCAAAGTGATAAGAGTTAAAATTTGTTCTACATGTCGTAAAAAAGACTGTGACACCAACTCCACACAAAAGAGAAAAGGTCACAAACTGTAATATTCCCAAATGGGAAAAGCAGGAATATAGTGAAAAACGTTGGAACAATAGTGTTAAACATCATATAAAAGCAAGAGGAAAATATGTAAACCTTTCATTCATTATAACAGCAAAAAAATGTGCATAAGAAATGGGCCATAAGATGTACAATAAGAAAGAAAAAGTCTACAATGGACAAAATCCTCAAATGAGGTGTTGCTACTATATATAAAGAGTTGGAAGACTGCTACAACATTATTTAATAGGCATTGTTATAGAAAATGGTTATACAACAGATCTAGGTCTGACATATGCCAAAAAAGATAGATCTAATACAGATTTAGGCACTATACAACCTCCTTTGAAGAACCCCTCAAGGCTTTTCAGCAAAACATCGTGTACAATATGGGAACCTAAGACCTAGGGCTGAAGATCCACTGCAAAATATAGATCTGGAAAGTCTGGCTGATATGATATAAGAAATAATGCATCCTCATCCCATAGATCTCCTAGATTAAAGGAAGATCCCCTTCACTAGCAAACATTCTCTCCAAATGGTGTGCCAAAACCACCCTGCAACTCCTCCCTCAAAATAACACAAATCTCGAAACAAAATGTGTTGTAGGGAAAATAAAGATGTGGCCTGATGCCAAGATCTAAAAATATTCACAAGGCCCTTCCTTACTATCCTCCCAATGTAAAGGAAGCCTTCTCCATTGAAAATAAGTAATGAGATGACCCAAAGATGGTCTCCACTGCTGCAACCTGCAAAACGACTCAACCCTCAATAGGATCTACACTATAAATGTAAGATGAAGCTTGGCCTTAAGCCTAAAAGTGGACAATGTAGTACAATACTCCTCCAAGATCTTCTCAATGGAAGAGGTGATATTCTCGATCAGGAACACCTAGTGCTAAACAACACACAATCTCAGCTAAATAGCTAGAGAAAGTTATATGTCTAAACATACCGTATGTTCAGAAATATCAAATACATAAACATAATGAATATGGCTGTCATCCTCTTCCTTTTATAAGATATGAGCTTCCAAACCCTAAGACCCATACGATAATGGCACTACTTCCATGCAAAGCATATCCATCTAAAACTGCATAGTCTTTCATTGATTTTCACTCCTCCATGACAACATTGTTGATTTGGTCAAAGTTGACCTAGTCAAGGTGTTCTGGCTCCTTTTCACACCTAAAGGTGCTCAATTAAGCTGCCAGGATATATCCTTTTAACATTGGCATTGATTTATTCATTATTAAGGAGACTTATGGACCTCCATTGTCCTCTTATTCATAAAAAAAAGTAGCAAAAAAAAAATTAATATTCCAACTAGCGCATGGCTAATTTGGAATATTACAGTCCTCCCTTCCCAAATGTTGCTTGTCCTCAAGAAACTGATGAGGTAAGTGTTGCAACTCTTCTCCTCCACCATTGGTGACACTATCATGTGATAATATTCCCTCATAATCGAAGTGTCTCCCAATCCATCCCTCCATGAAATGCTCCTCCAAAGTTCTTATGAGATGCAAATAATTCATCCCACAAGGAGACAATAGTTCCAATGAAACAAACATGGTTTTCCCAATGTTCCTCCTGAAAAATGTAGCATAATGATCATGGATAATCTCTCTCCCATAGGGCACATACATTCCTCCCATCCTCCCTCCAATCATTCCCAAAAAAATAATAAGTACATCATCAATGTATGGGATCAAAATTAAGTACATACAAACATAAATATGTAAAAATGGAGGTGGGTCATAGTCCCACATGTGGAACTAGCGTAGTAAATCTCTCGACTACATCAGATAATGATATGGTAAGTGGTTTCCCCACCACTTACTTGCTTCCCAAGTCTTCTCACAATGGATGAAAGTGTGAGATATGTTTGGTGCTTTTGGAGTGCACCCACAATGATACAACATCTCCCTATGTCCTCCAAGGGAGTGGCCATGTTCAGAAATGTTTATGGCCCAAAGTTGGCCATGAATTTTATATGGAATAATTCTCCTCCTTGGAGCTATGGCCTGCATATACATGGTAAAGGAATGCAAGTAATCATCAAAATGAAAAATCATGTACATAAGCATTCTCCTCACCAAAATTTCTGCTCATACAAATGGAGTGGTCCATAGATAGATCCCCTCTCATTCCAAAAGAGGAAAGGGGTGGTTGTGATAACTCCTTCATTGAGTTATGTATCTCTCCCATATCCACATGGTTCTTGCATATTTGAAAATGCTGATATAGTTCCTCTTCAAATCCTTCCCAAGTGTAGCCCTCCATGATGGTGTTGTAAGCTCTCATGGAATAAGTATGGCTGAAAAGTAATTCTTCATGAGCTCTTTGTAGCAAATTCTCCTTGAGCTTGGAGGCTCTAGACAAGAAGATCCTACCATGATAGTAGATTAATTCTTCTTGGATCGAATAGCCCTCTTCATGTAGTCGGTCATCAACTATCATGCATGTGAAAAGATCCTTGGAATAATCCACCAACAGTTGGGATTTCCAATATGGATCAATCTTCCATAGTGACAGGGCCGATGATCTATCAAAAAGAACATTTTTCATATGGCTGCCTTTTTCCTTGACATATCCCATGAAAAATGTATATGTTGGAAGGTTTCCATCCTTCCCATGCTTCTCCTCCCGTAGCGCAGAATCTAAAATAAGAGTGGGTAATGATGATTTTGGGAGAATGTCTCCCTCCTCCTTTAGCCTACCCAAGACTCTTAGCGTTGTATCATGGTTTTCTAATGCTCCCATTCCTCCCGGATCTATGAATGGTGCATCGTGATGTGAGAAATATCTCACCAAATCTGGATCAGGTGGCCTCCCAGGTGGTTTACCACAATATAGTGATGTCTCATGGACCGATCTCATATGCATAATAGATGGGATCATCATGTCCCTCCTTCCACTGCGCAAATTCAACTCTGTTTCTTTTGTGTAAATTTTATGATAGTTGGGTACCGCTCTTAATGATGAAAAAGTCCCTATAATTGGAGCAATTTCTCCATCCTCACCCCCTATTGGTGGTGGATCATCTCCTGCTATTCTAGCGCTATGACCCCTCTCTTGTTATTCTTCTTCTTCCTCCTCATCATCTGAGAAGACCTCTCTGTAGTGTGCCTTCCCTGTTGCACATCTATGTCTGGGTACCCAAGATTCTTGGCATGTGAAGCAAATATTCCTTCTTTTCAAATCTCTTCGGACATCATCATCAAGAGGTTTTTTGTATTGGCTCTCCTTTGAAAGAGGAACCTTCTCATCTTTTCCCTTTGATGGAAAAGAGGGCTTATGCTGAAATGTTTCCTTTGCTTTTGGCAAGGCATCTTGAAGATCTCTAGCCCTTTCAATGGCATATTGAAGGGTAGTGGGCTTGGTAGACTTAACCAACCCATGAATAGGTTCATCTAACACATCAATGAACATATAGACCCTTCTTGCTATAGATAAATCAGGAACCATAACAAAAAGTCTTAAAAATTCAGAAATATAAGTTTCTGAATTACTTGATTGTTTAAGCTTTGCAAGCCCCATGAATGGTGCTTCAGGATCTCTTCTATCAAACCTCTCCACCAGCCTCCTTGTGAACTATGAATATGCAGTCACATTGGCATTACGCAAGGTAGATAATCCATGGAAACAACAATCATGTGCTTCACCCTCAAGGTGCAGCGCTGCTATCTTAATGGCCTCCATCTCTGGAACTTTGTTCAATTGGAAGTAGATGTCAAGCTTCTCTACTCGTGATTTGGCAGTGCATTTAGATGACCCATCAAAGCTAGGTAAGAAAAATATGCCCATAGTGCGGTGTAGATCATGATTCTGAATGAATCCACCACTTCTATTGTGATGCCTGGGTCTCATATTGTCCTTGATTTGAAAAAATTCTTGAAAACTCAAGTGGTCCTTGAATCTCTGAGTTTGAGACTCATAATCCATGAAATAGTCTTCAAGGGATTCTTGTTCTTGAAACCCTTCATTTCCCACTGCCAATAATGTAGGCATTGTAGAGCATTGGGAAACTTCTTGTTGCTACACTAGTTGATCACTCCAGTGACGAGAAATGTCGGAGCCTTCACCATGTTGAAATTTTTTAGGGGATTCCTTGTATCTATCCATTCTCATCTCCTTTATTTCTCTAGCAATGTCTTACATAACTTTGAGAAGAATCTTAGGAAACTCTTTTTCTTCATCTTCTCCTCCTGATAAAGGGGTTTTACCCTTGTCTTCTTTGACATTTGTATAATAAAACTTCCGGTGTCTTCTTCTTTGATACCCCTTATCTCTATCAATAAGAGGATATCCTTCCTCAGATGAAATATTAGCTTTTCAATATGCACAGGATGTGCCAAGATTAGGCTCTGATACCACTGTAATATTCCCAAATGGGAAAATCACGAATATAGTGAAAAATATTTGAACAATAGTGTTAAACATCATATAAAAGCAAGAGGCCAATATGGAAACCTTTCATTCATTATAACAGTAGCAAAATGTGCATAAGAAATGGGCCATAAGATGTAAAATAATAAAGAACAAGCCTCCAATGCACGTAATCCTCAAATGAGGTGCTGCTACTATATATAAAGAGCTGGAAGACTACTACAATGATGTTTAATAGGAACTACTACAGAAAATGATTATAAAACAGATCTAGGGCTGATATATGCCACAAAATATAGATATAATACATATCTAGGCACTATACAACCTCCATTGAAGAACCCCACAAGGGTTTTGAGCAAAACACCATATACAAGATGGGAATCTAAGCCCTAGGGCTGAAGATCCACTGCAAAATTTAGATCTAGAAAGTGTGGCTAATATGACATAAGAAATAATGCAGCCTCCTCCCATAGATCTCCTAGATTAAAGGAAGATCCCATTCACTAGCAAACCTTCTCTCCAAATGGTGTGCCAAAACCACCCTGCAACTCCTCCCTCAAAATAATGCAGATCTGGAAAAAAACTTTGCTGTAGGGGAAAATAAAGATGTGGCCTAATGCAAAGATCTAAAAACATGGACAAGGGCCTTCCTTACTGTCCTACCAATGGAAAATAAGCCTTCTCCACTGAAAATAAGTAATGAGGTGACCCAAATATGGTCTCCACTGCTGCAACCTGCAAAACAACTCAACCCTCAACAAGATCTGCCTTGTAAATGTAAGATGAAGCTTGGCCTTAAGCCTGAAAGTTGAAAATTTAGTACAAGAATCTTCCAAGAGCTTCTCAATGGAAGAGGTGGGATTACCGATCAGTAACACCTAGTTCTAAACAACACACAATCTCAGCTAAAAAGATATAGAAATATATATGTCTAAACAGACCATATATTCAGAAATATAAAATACATAAACATAATGAATATGGCTTCCATCCTCTTCCTTTTATAATATATGACCCTCCAAACCTTAAGCCCCATCCAATAATGGCACTACTTCCATGCAAAGCATCTCCATCTAAAATTTCACTTTCTTTCATTGATTGCCACTCCTCCATGACAATATTGTTGATTTGGTCAAACTTGACCTAGTCAAGGTGTTCTAGCCCCTTTTCACACCTAAAGGTGCTTAATTAAGCTGCCAAGATATGTCCTTTTCACATTGGCATTGATTTATTCATTATTAAGGAGACTTATGGACCTCCATTGTCCTCTTATTCATAAAACAAAGCAGCAAAACAAAAATTAATATTCCAACTAGCTTATGGATAATTGGGAATATTACACAAACATCCAAGGTAAGGAATTACATACCAACCATGCATGCGCCATATGTGCAGAGTACAAGAATTATACCCATCACTGCCCCAAAATCCCTTGATACAGAGATGCGTTACATGCACTGGCGCAATCCAATTCCCAGGATCTGTCTATAACACCCATGCAGATAAGGGAGAATGGATCCAAAACCATATTATACATATGATAATAATCAACGTCATGCTCGTACCCAACATGCCCAAACTTGTAGGAACCAAGAAGGAAAATAGAGGCCACACCTCATGTCCCAGTCTATGCTTTGTGTGACGAACCTGATCATTTGATCACTCAATGCCCCTAATTAAGGGGGTTTTAATCGATGGTACCCAGTCACCCATATTTCCCAAAGAAAATTATCTAGACACAAAAGGAATACTTTTTAGATATGTAGAAGTAACCATCATTTTCGTCATTTTCCCCACCTCCCTTGATTCATCTCTATGTTATATTTTATGCATCAATTCATCGCTGAAAAATCTAACTTAGTTAGTTCGGACTTGGAACCTTCGGAAAGTACCACAAGTCAAGGGAATGAAGAATATAAGTCTATCTTCTGCATGTTACAAGAGAGAAATCCAATGTAAATATCGTCGCCCTCTTTTCACCATCACTGGCTTAGATATGGGAGGAAGACCAAACGCCCCAACAAGGCATGGTCTAAACCAAACCTCCCATGCTCCCTATGTGATAAACCCAACCACCTAGTTAACCAATGTTAGGAGTTGACCAGGTTCGTTGATATTTTCACATAGTAATACCTATCCCCAAAACACATCTCTCCAATCAAGAGAAAATCACCCGCTTCTATTGTCACATATGGCCCCAATTTCATCATATGAAGAATTGTCAATATATTACAAGATTTCAAGTAGCCAGAGAAAAGTTAAACCAAAACTACCCAAGGAAGCCACACCACAGTAAAACTAAGACCTGGATATGGAAAGAACATATAAATTCCCCATATCACGACCCCAACAAAGCATCGCCATCTTACGTCATGAGTAGCACTAGCTCTCATACCATTTAATTAATAAGTACTAACCCTGTGTGCGACATTTGCACCAGTCACTGTATGAGTACAAAAGTATGCCCTATGTTATAAACATTTTGGCATATTAGGATTCCGTGCCAATTTCTTATAGTGGAAGATTCCTTTTCCCTTGAATGCCAAGAAGGTCACACGAACCCGCCCCCCCCCCCCCCCCAAGTAAAAACAAATCATCATAAAATTTATTCCACCACTTAATGCTGACGACACAAAAAATCACATATGATTCATCTCATCATCCGCAGGAACCATGATTCGTGTTGTCTGCTCATCATTTTTTGGTGTCACGACCACTACAACTACCATACATGTAATAGTACCATCAAAGGTGGAGAAATGCCCTATATGTGCTTTTTCAACCTCGTCTAGTTCTATGACATCAACCACTGAATAATATTCTTGCTTGTCAATGAACACTACTAGGCCATAATTCCCTCCTCATGGCCTTGTACAAAACAATTCAAATTTAGATAATATTTTTCACTCCTACGAAGATTTTATGGAGGCAATGGAGGAACCTGAATCTCCATGGGATGCCATGCACCATCATTCATTTTCTCTACCAGAAAAATAATTTGTACCTAGTAGCACACCAAACCATGATACCTACACCATTGAAACTAAATATTTCCTACCACCAAGAAAAGTAGATTGGTTCAAAAATCCTATCCCCATGCCCTATGTGTTTGAGGAAGGTAACATGGTGGATATTTCACCTACCGTTAAGGTGAATATTTCGAAAAAAACCTGGCAAGGTCGAAGAAATATCCCTCGAGACAACATGCTCTCCTGAAGAAGTAGCCTCATACACATCCCTATTACAAGAATACATGGATATATTTGTGTGGGATTACTCGGAGATGCCAGGAATCTGTCCCACCATTGTGGAACACCATATTGACACATGGCCTGATGCCCTTCCCGTATGTCGAAAACAACGTCAGTTACACCCTTCAAAGGAAAAATCTATCAAATAAGAGATAGATAAAATTCAAAAATATGGGTTTATCTATCCGAGCCCTTACACATCTTGGGTTTCTAACCCTATACCCGTCATGAAAAAATAGGGCACCATCCGCGTTTGTACCGATTTTTGGGATCTAAACGAAGCTTGTCCCAAGGACAATTACCCCACAACATTCATAGACCAAGTCATAAATGCATGTGCCGGTCATGAGGCCTTATATTTTATGGATGGGTTCTTAGGGTATAATCAAATCTAGATCTGACATATAGATCAATACAAAATTGTGTTCACCACCCCTTGGGGTACCTTTGCATACCAAGTTATGCAATTTGGTCTTAAAAATGTCGATGCCACCTTCTAGCGGGCCATGAACTACATCTTTCACGACTTTGCTCATCTCATCCTCACCTATTTGGATGAATTCACTTTACGATTCAAGATGCATGCTGACCATTTGCAATATCTACGCTTGGTTTTTCAGAGATGCCGACAATATAACCTAAGCTTGATTTTTTAGAGATGTCAAAAATATAACCTACACTTTAACCTTCTCAAGTGTGTCTTCTGTGTTAATTTTGGAAGGCTGCTAGGATTCATTAGTTCCCAACAACTTATTAGATTCGACACTCTCAAATTCTAGGTGATCAAAGAAGTATCAACTCCAAAAACATTGAAGCAGTTACAAATCCTGTAGGGTAAGGCCAACCTCTTACAACGCTTTGTCCCCAACTATGCCACTTGCACGCAGGGATTCTTATGCCTCCTATGTAAATGAATTCCTATCCAATGGGATGAATAGGCCCAAAAATAATTTGAAGCATTGAAATACATCTTTTATTCAACTCTTTTGAATAGACCACCCGACCACAATAAATATAACACCCTATATTTGTTGGCGTCAGATGTAGCCATTGTGGGGGTGCTAGTCTAGGACAGACCAGAATCCAGATAACAAGGAGCATGTAAATTATTACTTCAGAAAAAACTTAGTCATGCATGCATTGAAGTATGAGCCAAAATAGAAAACAACCTTAGCCTTAGTACATGCAGTACAAAATATTCATCACTATATCATCCTTCGATCGACCACTGTAGTAGTAGCTATCAACCCCATGTGGTATTTGATTACTCATCATATGATTAATCATAAATATGCCCAATGGGTAGTTATACTTCAGTAATTTGATCTACAATTCAGCTCCCCTAAAAGAAAAAAAGCGCTCATCCTCATCCAATTCATCACAGACCTCCTAATAGGGACCCAAGGATCCCCTATAAACGATGCACTACTTGATGAACATTTTTCCTTAGTATCAACAAAGGACCCTTGGTATGACGACATCCTACTTTTCTTAGGAACTTGGAATTTCAAACCTCATCTCACTCGTGATAACCGAAGGCGCATACGCCATCAGTCCCCCCTATACCTTATTTTAAGGGACTTCCTTTACCGACGAGGTTTTGACACCATCTTACATCGATGCCTCACTCACGACCAAGCTGAGCAAGTCATGAACGATTGCCATAGAGGGGCTTGTTATAGTCACCTCTCAGGGATGGCCACCACTCAAAAGGTCCTGCGTGCAAGTTACTTCTGGCCCACCCTTTTCCACAATTTCATTGAAGTAGTAAAAATATGTGAGCGATGCCAATGTTACACTCAAAAAGCACAAGCCCCCTAGCTCCCCTACACTAGGTCATCGTAGTAGACCCATTTTTTAAATGGGCCATTGACCTCATTAATTGCAACCCCACATCATCTAGAAACAACAAGTACATAGTTGTGGTCATCGATTACTTCACCAAATGGGCAAAAGCCATGCCCACATACAATAACACCACAAAACTATCCAAAAATTTTTCTTCAACCACATCATCACATGATTCGGTGTCCCTAAGGAATTGGTGTCAAATCATGAGAAACATTTCGAAAATGAAATATTCCAATAATTGTCCCAACACCTTGGTTTTTCACACAAGTTTCCATCACCATACTACCCCCAATCTAATGGTGAGGTAGAAGCTATCAATAAAGTCCTTAAAAAAATGTTGCAACATATGGTGAACAACAAAAAAACCAATTGGAACCACATGTAATTCTCATCCCCGTGGGCATACCACACAGTGGTCAAAGTGTCAACAAGATTCAAACTCTTCCAATTAGTTTACAGGGTGAAGGTCATACTTCCCCTTGAATGTGAAATCTCCACCTTGCATTCAACCATTGAACTTCTCACCGATATTAATCCCTTATAGAAATGGTTGGTACAATTAGAACTCATTGAAGAAAGTTAACGTGAGTCTCTCCAACATAATGAAGATCATAAAAAGAGGGTCAAAGTGTCATTTGACCGCAATATCACCCCTTGGTCATTCACCAAGGGAGAACTAGTCCTTCGCTATGATGTCACACAAGAAGCTTTAGGACCAAGGAAGTTTGACACATTATGGAAGGGTTCATGTATTTTCAAACATTTTCTCCTCAAGGGAGCATACATTCTATTAGATCTCAATGGGACATGCATAAAAACCGTCAATGGACTATACCTCAAAAAATTTCACCCATAAAAGAAGGGTATCAATACCCTATAATTTATATGTATACACCATAATTTTTTATTATGATCACGTCATCATGGAATTATTGTAAAAAATCACTCTCTCATCCTATGTCGCAGATGGATCATTCGCCAATATAACATTTTAGATTTGCTGATGGTGCCTCTCGATGGTCTCAAAAATTAGTTGTCGCCGTCTTAGCCATATATTATCTTGACTGGTCATTCTACCTCACTAATGGGCTGTGTATTGGGTCTAAAACTAACAATCAAGTAGAACATGATGTTTTCATAGGAATTTTAAGCGACGCCTTTCTCCATGGCATCTTCCATTTACATGTGTTTCCTTGATTCCCAACTAGTTGCATCATAGTTAAACCAAACCTTTCAAGTACGTGAATCACGTCTCTTTAGGAAATACCTGAATGCACAAAGATTAACCTTAAGTGTTGATCACATAAAATTTACACATATACCAAGATATAAAAATCATGTAGCTAATCACATAGCTGACCATATCCTAGACTAGAATGCATCGTATATATACCATCGACCATAAGCAGCATAAAAACCATCACGAACACAAAATCCATCATAAACATAAAAATATCATAAAAATTTCCATATACACATCATGAGATCCATAAAAATACATCTCGCATATATATATATCAAAAAATGTATATGTGTCCCATTATACAAAAAATGAGTCGACTAGCTCATCGCCAGGAAACAAAATATGTCATAAAAAAGACAGGGGGGCATCCTCATAATGGGTGCTTGCCCTGGTAGATACATGAGTTAGTCTATGGTTGATCCCCTCCATCTGGGTCCTATGGACTCACATCAACAACATGAGCTACGATAGGAGCAACAGTAGCCATCGCAAAAGTTACTTGGTGCAAGGTCTAACGATGCGCCTGCTCATGGGCCATCATTGTCTCCATAGCAAGCTATGCCAAGTCGTCAAAGCCCCTAGTGGGCATCCCTCGTGTCAGGGTTTCTACCCTCTCCCAAGTATCTCTGTACTCCCATAATAGAGCTTCTGTAGCCTCAGCATGAGCCTCAGTGGCCTTAAATCATGTGAGAAAACCTGCATCATCTCTAGTTGTCATAGCACTAGTACCCTCCCCCAAGGGTCCACCCATCTCCAACTAGGGTGGCAGCACCGGTGGTCTACGCATGGGTGAAGGCCTGTCATCTTGCGGTCTCCGCGGGGCCTATGATTCCCCTGGAATTCCCATCCCCTAAGGATCATTTCCTACTAGGTAGGCTAGACGTCGTCCATAGGGACCCGGATATGGAAGTCAACAAACATGGTATCAGTGTCATCATAAAAAACACATACAAAAATATATGTAAACAATACTCAGATGCAAAGAATATAAATTTCATACCTACTGGCCCGCAAGAATAACCCAAAGGAAGACCCATGTATGGGTCACCATGGAAGTCCATACCATGACAGGGAAACTCTAAGATCAGCTGAGGGTTGGAATCAAACAAACCTTGCACAATGTTGTTCCATTATCTCCATGCAACGTCCCCTCCATGTCGGGGATCCCTCAAAGGGCCAAGCGAAACCACAATGAAGGGTCGTAGCATGACAACCCTCTCATACATAATGCTACAAAGGATACTGATGTAGAAAAAGTTCATAGCTCTCCCTCGTTTATATGAGCAAGATGATATACCATACCACAATAAACCAGGCAGGCCCAATCAAAGAAACGCCCCGCCTGTAGTTGTTGTAGAATCTCAACATCCGGTCCTAATACCCTATTGGGCGCAACTGACCCCACCAAGTGCACAATCATCGACAAAGGCACATGCTTTATCAAACTCACTATATTAGACACATCAATACATCCATCCACAATGGTATCGGCCCCAAAATGATGCTCCTCCTCTGCCCAAAGTCGGATTTTCACCACCCCAAGTGGCAATGTATAAGACAATACCTCCCCCCAAGGTAGAATACTAGTCACAAAGTACACATCTAGTTGTGTTGATATAGGCAACTCAACTCATATCACTACCATAATATGTCGCTCTTTATCCCAGCAGCGAACGAGGAATCGTAAGAACCTATATTGGAATCTCAAGATGGGGTTTTGAAGAAACTCCAGCAATCCCCATCATTCCAGAGCTTCAAGAACATCTGGGTCCTGAGCCACTTCACCACAAAGGGTGGTCTAGTATCTCTCTCTCCACATCATCCTACCACCAAAAAACATCAAAAATATCAATTTGTTTGGCCTGTGTTAGCTAAAAAATAATAGAAAAATGCTTTTATTGATCGCATTTCCTAAGCCTTCATAGACACTTGCATTATGTACGTCTTTTTAGCAAGAAGGAGTGTCAACGTGCGTCTGTTCAATGAATAGATGTGTTGAACACCATCGCCATTCAACGTACATGTTCTAGGAACATATGTGCCAACCCTGCATCTGTACCTCACACAGACACGATGTTCAATGTGCCTGCATGTGGCTTTTGCATGGGGATGATGTGTGAAGCGCAGGGCTTCACGCGTCGACCACGCAACTCTCCTTGAGTCTCCCACGCAATTCCCTGGACCTAACCCTAAAAGGTCATACATGGGACCCCTATATGGCCTACCTACCCTACAAGATGCAAAAGTGAGAAGTATAAAGTTCTAACTCCTACTTCGGCCTCTCTATGCACATCCCAGGTGCTCTAGATGACCACAACGACAAGAAATGCTCTGATAACAACCTCTAACCTACAAGCTCACTAGTGAAAAAGAATTGAAATTGGACCCTTTTGGCATATATATCGCTCATTTTTCCATTTTTCTAGAGCCCATATTTAGAACCCGGGACGTCTATTCTCAAAACCACGAGAGACACAAGGATCAATACTTCATCATCTTCAGCCTCGAAACCTCCATTCTAGTTACCACCAAAACTCATCTCAGGTACACCCTCTCTTATTTTTTAAGTCGTTTCATCACAGATCATTCATATTTTTTAAAAATATGCTTTCACTTGGGGAACTGCCCAACAGATATTGCAGGTACATCAGAAACACCATGCTTCGATCAACACCCCAACAGAGAAAGTACAAAAGAAAGTATCATTCTACACTCAACATTATAGGCTTCTTATTAAGCATTACATATCCTGACATAATTTCTCCAAATTGGACCATAGGGTCTATCATCTCGACCATGCTTATCATCACCTCACCTTGCACATGATAAACATCCACGACGGTCGATAGAACCTCAATGCTCATGGTTCACATCATATTCGTAGACCCCCATCCGCTATCAGGATCCATGACCACCCACTCTAGCCCGGGAACCACCTCATTTATATTCCTTTATTATCAGCCTCATTCTGCTTCACTCATTTCATATTAAAACCCACTCCTAGTCCACCACCAATATTTTTTACAATAGATCAGCAAGATGCATTACCACGTTTCACATTTGGCCTATCACACCCCCACAAACATAGCCCATTTTTTCCATTTCATCTGCCTCCTCACCCCCACACCAAGACTGACCAATGGGCCCCCCACCCTTAGCAAACAAATATTTTCCTCGCATCACCATGCAGGACCATGCATGTTACTGGGGCACTCATCTCCATGTTTGTACATCCAAACCAGTTTTACATTATTTTGGAAAGTGTACGAAGATTTTTTAGGAGAAATATTTACACCCATATCTTTTTGTTTCATACATGGCAATAGTTCTTAGTCACCCTTTTTCGGAGCTTGCATATTCTTTACCAAAGCCCAATCATGTCAGTCAGGGCATACTACACCCACCCTGGATGTCCTACCAACTCCAAGGCTATCCCTATCAGAAAGACTTTTGCCACTTGCATTCACAACTCTGACCTCAGTCCAATTGTCCATAACCATCATTTATAGCCAACTCTCATCATCATTTCTTGTTAACCCACCATATTACATTCTGCTTCACCTGAAACACTTATTCCTTGTATCAGCACTTGTTTTGGACAATTGATTCTTCTTTCCTATCGACTTCACCAAACATATTCTAGTATTGAGGTAGTACCTTGGATAGTTTCCCCCTAGTTAGGGAAAATCCTCGGATGGAATGATGGGAAAAAAAGTTTCCTATTAATGTCACCGACCCCCCTGAAATTTGACATCAACACCAGTTCTCATGTCAAGGTGGTATCTTACTTCATAACTGTTGCGCTCTTCCATTTAGTACAAGTCTTGTGTATTGATAAGCATCTCTTTTAGCAATGCTTAGACCACAATACATGGGAGGTTCCCAAAAGATAAAGACCCATGCATATATTGAGCACCTCATCAAAAAGTGCTTCACCTAGATAATGCATGTGGGTACCAAATTCAACCTATTTTTTCAAAGTAAAAATACCCTTGAGGGCATCAAAAGTCGTCATCACCAACCAGTAGTAGGTCACTTACCACAATGTGACTTGAAAGAAGCGGTATCTTTTAGATTGTATTAACTATTCATCATAATGAGCATGGGACATTATCGCATTGTACAAACATTTCATTTTTTATCACTTAAGGTTTCCTACAGAGCATGGTCACTCTTTTTACTCAGTTAAGGGGTTCCCCTACTCATCTCCGCAGAAAGCTAATATCTCTCTCTCTCTCTCAAATTTGTTATGTAGACTCTCAGTGAGAACAAAACCATGATGTATTTTGGCTATACGCTTGCTCCTAGACCTCATACATCAGGGGGAAACTGTTAACACCAAAAAATCATACATTGCTAGAGACATTAGAAATGTCTAGAAAAAGGTGCAAATCAAAATTTTCCAGCAAAGAACATCTTGGAAAGGTAAAAATTTAAAATTTTCCTAACATTGTGTGAGGAATATTTGACCACACACTAGAAACAAAGGAATTTTGCATAGATCATGCGCCTTTTCCTTCGAAAGTTGCGTGGTCTTGCGAAGGGAAAAATGTCATTTTCCAGTCCCACAGTTGGGAAGTTGATTCTCTATCATGGTCAGTCAAGGAAAACCAACTTTTGGTCACCATGAAGATATGCAACCCTCAAAGGAATTTTCTTGTCCTACTCTTTGGTCACTATCATTCTTGGGCCAAGAGAGGGAAGAGGAGTTCAAAATATTTCTATATAAACAAGTCACGAGAAGAGAAAAATATGATACATTGTTATGCTGGCCAAATTGCCACCATAGAAACACTACATTTCATTTTTTAAGCAAAGGAAGCGAGAGAACTAGCATTTTGGCCATATTGCTTCTAAGAAACCCAACATCTTAGTGAGAGAAGAGGTGTCCACCATTGGAGAGTCTTCACACTTCTTTCGAGAGAGAGGAGAAGCTTTCAAAGAGAATAAGGAAAGGGACCTCCTTGTTGAGGATATTTGAGCTCCACAGCTCAAAGGATTCTCTTCAAGTGTTTTAGCATTCTATTGTATTCTTCTACCAACAACACTCAATAAAGGGAGTCTTTCTCCATTAATATATTGACATGTTTTCTCCATTGAGTATTTTGTTTTATTTTTCTCTTTTGTTTAGGCTTATATTTCTACATGCATTACGTCCATTACTAATCATGCCTTTCTTTATTAAATTTTTCCAGTAACAACACCAACTATCTTTGTGATACTTTGTAGGTAACAACCAACTATTAAGGAGGTGTTATTTGGTACTCCAATGCCACAAAAAAACTAACACACTATTGGTTCTTATAAACTTGATTTTGGCTATACATTTTTGTTTTGAGGCCCATTTTTTACCTCAAAATTTCTCTAATGGTCAATTTCATTTGCTCTGTTCCTTTTTCTGGTCTTGGAGGATATCTTCTTGTGCCTCTCGGATAAATTGGGTTCCAAGGGGTGTGTTTCCAAGTTTCAGCTCGTCAATAGCCTTCTGAAATCTCGTATTTTTCTTAAGTTTTCTATGGTTATTTGGTATCTTGGTTTGTGTTAGTTTTGAATTGTTGGTGGTGGCTTTAGCAAGTTATTGTGGTAATGATTGGCTTGGGTGGTTTTATTTTCATATTGGGTCTGGTGCTATGGGTGGGGTTTGAAGCTGGGTCTTCGTTTGTTGTTCGTTGTGTATCTAAAGTATTAGGGTGGTGCTTGTTTCATTTAATGGTTGAGGGAGTTATTTTGGTGGATGAAGTAGTGTCACCTTATGCCTTCTCTGGTGGATTGTCCCCAAAGATTCAATCATTCGTCCAGTGTTATTGTGATGAGAATGTGTGCTCGTGTCTAGAATTTGTTGACGGGGGTTTGGGTTAGTATGTGTTTCCATTTATAGGAAGGGTAAATACCCACAAGGAACTGAAGTTGTCTCTTCATGACTCGAAGATGCTGCCAAGACAAAGATAGAGGAGTAGAAGGGGTGGTGGTGGAAGATCCCAGACTAGTAAAAGGGGGGCGAGGCTATTTTCCCATGACACTCTGGCAACATATTTAAATGCATTTATGACACATCGTGAGATAATGGATTTGGATATTAAAGCTGAGGAGGAGAGGTAGTCAATGTATGCTTTTGAACTGCTTGAGGAACTGGTAGGGTGGGTGCCACACTCTGAGAACACCATGGGTAGAAAGAAGCAATACCTAAACTCATTTGTGCTTCATTGGAAAATAAACCATTGTTGGGTTTGGTACTGAGGGATAAACAGGTAGATAAGTACAACATATTCGCCTCCTTGGAGGATGTCAAAAGAATGTTGATAATTTTTACGTTTTGTGTAGACATAATGGTTGATCACCTCATACATGTGGATAGCCACATTCCTTGTGAGTCGGATGGCAGAGATGTCATAGACCCACCTGACTCCAACACTCGAGATCCAAAAAATGTATTTTTTTCGTACAATGATCAATGATCTAAGGTGGTGGGTGACAGTATATGACTCTCTCATGAAGCTCTTGTTTTTTATTTCTACTAGGCCCTTGGATGGCCTTTCATTCCTTGGATTATGGAGACATATCAAAGTCGTGACCAATTTTTTTTGGGTTTGTTGTTTATTCTGTTCCAGACCCTGTTGTATTCTATCTTGTTTAGGGCTCGTATTGTTAGCGTTAACTTGGTATATGTGTTTTGTGATGATAGTCTATTGGTTCATGGGTTAACAGTGGTGTATCCTTTTCGGTGGATTGGTGGCTTTAGTGACACCCTTGAGGGATATTTCCTACAACGTTTGGGGTGGCTCTTGTGGATGATTAAGGTGTAACTATGGTGTCGTCTATCCCAGATTCTTGGGTGAGGCTTCTATCTGAGTCTTTATGATTTCTTGTATCAAGGGGATCCAAGCCTAGAAAGGCCCAGATGTAATAATTTTTGTATACGTGCGTAATTAGTAATAGATCATATAAGTGACAGAGATTGAGAACTAAATTTCGATACTCCCTCTATGCGCATATGACTATCTATGTAATACAATTTTTTTTATTAATACAGAGTTTACAAATTCAAATATATATATATATATATATATATATATATATATATATATATATATATATATATATATATTGAAATTATAAAATATTTAAATATGAATATTAAATAAATTATTTTAAAATAATTTAATGTTTATAATCAATTTTACTAATGAAATGTGTTAAGTTTATTTTAGAATGTAAACTTTAATATTTAATAATATAAATCAAAATTAGAAATATAAAATTATAAATTTCATAAAATTATAAAATTCATTAATTTATATAAATTAGTTAGTTAAATTAATTAATTAATTACAAAAATAAAAAATGATAAAAAAATATATATTTATGATGGCATCCTTATTTTTAATGGAAAAATAATTGTGTTGCCACACTCTCATTCTAGGAAGGGTGGTAAGAGAGTTTGTGTAAATTTACATAAACTCAAGCAGAGGAATTCATATTACAAAATCCTTGATATCATATAATATTTATTTAAATGAAATGATGGAAAAAATTATAATATGTAGTTTAACATATAATTTTAATTATTAACGTATAAAGAATGGATGTTTACGAAACTAATTAATAACCAAAATGGAAGTTATTGGTTTTTTTTTTAACTCGAAAAGATATAGAAATTCATTATCCAATATTAACTATAATGTGTGTAATTTTTCACTAAAAAAAATATACTCTTAATTACTAAAGTGTATATTAAATTGAGCTTAAAAGACTTAATTGATAACTTAAAAAAAAATCATAAATAACATGAACGTGCTAAAAACGAAATTTAGAATATTTCTACTAAGTTTTGGCGTAATATATATTATATGTTAAAGCAAAATGTGTAAAACACATGTATGGGTTTGAATCCATGACTTAATATTGTAATTTAAAAGAAAGAGGGAAACCCAAATCTTAAAATTTATGGGAAAAGTGTAAAGATACTTAAAGAGTGTTTGTGCAAGTTATTTGGTAATTTAGAAAGAAAAGGAAAAGATAATGTAAGGTAATTTTTAAGGATTTAAATATTATGTTTGTGTATAATATTATAGGTGATTATTTTAGTTTCAAAAATCATATATATATAATGTTGGTGAACATTTAATAGAAAAATATATTATTTACTATTAAAATTGGTAAATGTTTTGCCAATATTATATATATATATATATATATATGTGGTGAATGTTTAATCAAATGAGCTTTAAAATGTAAATAATAAAAAAAAACTAATTAGCCAAATTTGACCCTTAAATTTTTCCGCAAGTAAAATATTAAAATTTATAACATTATTTTTCTAAATAAATTTTTTTTTTTTCAAGTTTATTTATATGTTTTAATTGTTAAATTTTAATTATTAGAAAATTATTTTCTATTAAATATTATGTAGTAAATTTATTAACGATAGATTTATTGAATAATGTAATGTTGGAATTTTTAATAGATAAATAAAATACAAATAATAGAGGAAATTAACACTAATCTCATACACATACACAGAGGGAATCAATTTGTCATCCATTAATATTGGTTTTATAGCATACGAGTTCTTTCCTTAAGAAATTAAATATTCAATGAGGAAAATAACAAATGGAAAAACTTGGAATTTTTTCAACTGATAAAACCCTCAAAACTTATCCTTTGATCTTGTTGGTTGTTGTTGCCCCTTGTTCTCATCTTCTAGAATTTTCACACTTGGATTAATGATATTCTCTACCCATTCACTGAGATCTCACTATCTCATTGTGTATTGTTCTCACTAAATATATCTTTTCCTTTAGCCCAACCTTTGTTTTATAAGTTTGAGTTAATCATTTAATTCACAATCCTAATCTCCAAAATAATTGATGGTTGAGATTAGATATCAACTTTATTCGAGATCCATGGTTGGGATTCAAAAAAATTAGTAATGGAAATAACCTATGCATCCCATTAGATTAAATCACTTTTTCCTATAAAAATACATTACTTTTATTCCTTCAATTAAATTAATTTTCTATTTTCAAATGATCATTTGTATGACTTCCATACATCTAGGAACTTATACATATCTGGAAGGACACATCCAATGTTATTATCGTCAAAACTCTCTCTTAGCAAGGAGGGTACTTCATAAAGTGCCACATAGAACTAGCTTTCCCTCTCATCCTAGAACAATGTCCCATGCACCATCCTTTACCATGGCTTTCCTATAAACCTCTTGGTTAGTTGTATCTTTAATGATGATACTCATTAGTTCCATGTAGTTCAAAAAATTCTTTAGAGGCATGATTTCCTTTAATGTAATTGTAGGAGCCTCTACATGCTCCTTAGCATCCCTCAATGCATTCTCAAAACACCTAGGCCTTTTGATAGAACTAGAAGGAGCTACTAACTTCTCCCCACTTCAAGGTTAACTCCCTAAAGTAGAAGTCTCTACATATTGTTCTACCTTTGGAGCTTTGATCAAAATGAGTTATAGGGGTCCTTTGAATCCAATTTCTATGGTTTTGTTTCTGAATCCTATGGAATATGGGTCCATAATCAAACTTTAATCCTCGGTGCAACCCCTTTTCTCCTTTAATAGACAACTAAAAAATAACACTACCGCGGTCCACCAACAATTCGAAAGTGGAGGGTGTCAAGGTTTGGAATCTACTCAACACACGTCAAGAACAATTTGTATTGTCGTACACCGAACACAAAATAATGAAACATATCTAATCCTCACCTTTCTCCATTGACCTGTTAACAATTGCAACAGTGCCATGGGTTGGAGGTTCAACAACGATAAGAAAAGGCTATGGGGATTTCAATGTAGAATACCAATACAAGCCTCTACTACGTTCACGTTCAACTCGTTTGGCTAATAGTGATAGCTCTAACCATCTCTGAGCATGTTAAACAAAGTTAATGACCCAATGGTAATGTAGATAACATCAATCCTTCAAACAATTTCAAAGCATCAATGCGTCAAGCCACCATTCACAAACATAATTGCATAAAGTAGGAATAAAAATTAATTTAATCATTATACTATTACATGGTGCCTTAGTGGGTTTGATATTGATCCAATTCATCGCCTTTCATACACACATGTTTAAAATTTATATTGAAAATTAAAAAATCACGGATCATTTTAATATCCACGATATTTTCCATAAATCTCTCAACAAAATCCTAATATTTCTCGTGGATCTTATTTTCATGCTTTTAAATAGCAAAGTAATAATTCACCTTGACTTTTTATAGATGTTCCTTCCACATTTTGTCCTTCTAGAAGTCGCTTTCACTAATTTCTTGGAGGTGGGTCGATGCTCCTACATCATACTCGCAAGGTAGAAAACATTCATGACCTCCTGGTCATGTGTAATTATTTATCAAATCCTCTAGGATCCCAAACCTTGTGTTGTAATCTTAGGTTCTTCAAACCACCGTTCAAACACTTTGAATCCTATGATACAAAAATTCATGACCTCATAGTCATATTATTTCTTCCTTTTCTTCTCATAACAACTTTAACTTGTGATCTACAACAATATTATGCAGTTGCTATCACTGAAAAATCGGACAAGCAAAAATACATCATGAAATTTCAAGCAGAAGGATTTACAGGGCTGAGAAACACTAGAGAATCTGAAAAATTTATAAATCTCTAAGGTTAAGAGGAAAAATATCAAATTTTCACGGAAGACACATGAAAATTGCGCTCCACACACATTTTTATTCGATAGTTGTGCTGGTCTGCGCGGATTTCCCTCAAAAATTCGTGTGGTCCTAAGCATGGTGGAAGGTCACCATCCGGGACCACTTGACACACTTCAGGAGAATATTCTCCACTTCAAGCTGCCCAATGAAAACTGCCTAGAGCCACCTTGAGACCTCAAGTGATCACACAAAGGAATCAACCCTCACTCTTAGGTAACTATCCACAAGTGTACCAAGAGAGGGAAGAAGGATTTGAATTTTCCTATAAATTGCCACCATGAGAAGAAAAAAATGGGAACACATTGTTATGTTGTCCAAATTTTCCATGAGAAAACCAGCAGTGTGTGATACAGAGTAGCAATAGAGTTAGAGGATTCAGTTGTTGGCCACCCAAAAACTCAAATCCCTTAGGAGAAGAGAGAGGCCTTGCAGAACTAGCTCAAGGGTAAATCCCTCCTTGCACTGGGTATTATAGCTCCATAGCTCTAAGGATCCTCTGCAAGTGTGTAACGTTCTACCTTTTATTTACTAATAGCGGCTAATAAGAGAGGATTAGTTCTCCATTCAGATTATTGGTTCGTTTGATTCATTTGAGCTTGTGTTTATGTTTTATTGAAGTTTTGTTTCTTATTCTTATTTGCAGCATATTATGTTCCATAAACTAGTTTGTTTTACATGTTAGTATATTTCCACTAACTAGCTAACAATTCTTTCTGTCTGTGACCATTGCCTGTAGGTTGCAATCATTCCTACCAAGCACCAGTGTTTTAGTACACTCATGCACTAAACACACCATAATAGGATTGGTGACTCCACTTATTGTACCCTTTATCTAAGTGGTTTTGTTTTTATAGAGCCTTATCTCTGCTCAAGATTGCTACTAGACCATCTCTCCTCCTCCTCATCTTGTCTCATTCACCCACTGTGAAGAGATTCAGTTTAGGAGTTTCGAAATTTTTTATGCAGGAAAACCGTGCTTGTTTAGCACAGAAAGACGCGTCGGTCCGCATGCGTTTAGCTCAGACTAGCATGCAGTGTTGCACGTCTGTGTAGAAAAATTACGCGTGGAAGCCGGTGAAACAATTTTTCATTACTTTTCTTTAGTTTTTGCAACTGTAAAGTGACTGGCAGCCCAGAATAAATCTGCTAGAATTATGTTTGGTGTCTCATGACTATTAATACATGCTTTTAGCTGCACTTTAGTTTAGCCATTTGCATAGTTTTAATTTTTATTTTATTTTCACAAACTCATATAGTTTAATTAAGAGGCAAGTAAGTGGCTAAAATCCACCCATGCTATCTGAATGAACTTATTTTGCGAAAATAGACACCAAAACACATAGGTAATTAGCAAGGAGTAAGTGGCCCATACCCATGCATGCTTCGCTAGATTCCATTTATTTTTTCCTAGTTGTTGCATTAATTTTAGTTTTAAATTTTACATTAGTAATTGAGACCAAGACCAAATTATCTTAGAAAGCAAGTAATCTATGTTTCCCTTGCACCTTTGGGTGACCCTAGGCATGCATATGAACGCTCTTTTTTGATAATTATCCATCTGCCTTTCATCCAACATTTATTTTAAATAGGAAAAATTGTAAGCAGCCCATTATCCGCACATCATTTTCTTTTCGAAAGGAACAATCAAAACATAGTTTAAATAGGAGGACATGTAAACGATCATCACATATCCACATCCTTCAAACATTGTGATTGTACACTTTTTCACACACATTTCCACACCATAAGAAAATTAAGCCACCTTAAAACCAACCATAAGTGAACTCATTAAATCTCCCCACAGGGGCCACAAGATAATTAATAGTTCTGGTTAGGACCATTGGGGGTAAGCATCCAATAATCCGCCATGGTTAGTTTACACTATTGAAACATAGAATTTGAATTTATAGGGAGCTTTAAACCCATATATGTGCCCACGAAAAATAAAACCTAAGCACCACAGAGACTCGATTCAGAGGGGGTTAAGATAGGCCCAGTGCGTGTGGAACTATTTGGGGCTACCTCACCCATCTAGTGCTCGGTACTTGTAGTTGAAGAGCAAGAAGCTCAAGACTCGAACACTCACGTGGGATGACAATACTTAGTGGCCAAATCTAGGGCATCCTTCCCTAAATGTGACAGTGCAGACAACACTAGATCCTCTTTCCATTACCTTGGTCGATTCTTTGGCTGTTGGAAGGTGTCACTATTCTTTAGGGACGTTAGCCCCAGTACCCACTAGAAGATATCTTCGCAAGGCCCAGTTACAATTGAGAGTGTGAGGATGATTAGGTATTTTAGGATTTTTAGTATCACATGCAAAACAAAAAAAAACCATTTTTTTATTGACTGATCACATAGGATTAATCTAAAGGGAAATTAATCTTTTATTTTCTCTTTGTTTTATGTATGCGGTCACTTTTTTCTTTGAACCACCACGTCTGCCAATAGGTTTACGACATCCTGGACAAATCTAATACCAAGTTCAGCAGAATTCCCCCCCCCCATGGAGGAAATTAATGTAATGGAGACCATTACTTCCTAAGGAGGGAGGAATGATCCAGGTGGATATTGGTGGCCACCCACCTATTCCATTTGGACCTGCAACATCAATTCTTGCAGCTTTTCACTTCCAACAACTTACTATTTTTAGCAGGTTTTTGGGTCCTGCATGCCCAGAGCCATTTTGGGGCATTAGTGATCTAGGTGGACATTGGTGGCCACCCACCTATTCCATTTGAATCCCCACCATCAGTTCTTTCAGTTTTTCAATTTGTACCACAACTTACTACATTTAGCATTTTTTCAGGTCCTGAAATTCCGGAGCCATTTTGAGGTCCTAAACAACATGTTTTTGGGAAAATCGCGAGCAACATAGGTCCATGGACCACTTTTTCTCACACCAAAATTTGTAGTCCTTGGAAATATATTTCTAATGAGCTATTGAGCACGCCAAAAGAAGATCATATGGAAATGTTACGTCCCTGGGAAGTTGAAACACCAATTTACCCAAATGGGGCCCACAGTTTTGGCGCTTCATCTCGTAGGGTTAGGTTTTTGGACGTTTCATGTCTTACATTATTTCTCAACAATAAATAGGCCTTCGAGCCCCATTGTAACACAGTTCAAGGGGTGGGTAGCTAACACATCTCTTCTTAGAGATAAGCACTACCAGTGCACTAGCTCACTTGTTCCCATCATTTTAGCTCTGTAACACTGTTCAGAGGCTGGTAGCCGACACATCTCTTCTCAGGGATACGCTGCCAGTACCTTAGCTCATATATTTCCATTATCTCTGTAATAGGCCTTCGAGCCTCAATGTTACACAATTCAAAAGCCCACGTATGCCACATCTCGTCTCAGAGATATGCTACCAGCACCCTAGCTTGTTTTCATTATGTTTGTAAGCCTATTTCAGTCATTCTTTTACTAATAAAATGAAGCATTATTTCTATTGAATCTTTGTATCTATGGATATATGTGTATTCTATTGCATTCCTGCATAAAATCTGGATCAGTGGTATCATATCGGTCTACTCTTTCTCTGTTTTTCTTTTCATGTCCCCAATGCAGCCAGGGTATAAGGAGTTCAACCTCGTAAACCCTGACGACCCCCCATGCCGGAAGGAAAGAAAGGCGAGGGAGCAGGAGATTCTATCAAAATCTTTCTCAGGGAGGCCCTTGAGAAACAAAGGAACGTGATGATGGATAACTTTTCCCAGGTCCTTCAATGATTGCCCATTGGCAACACATCTACATCCAGCACGTCCGCTGACAGGTTTGCGACATCCTAGACAAATCCAATACCAAGTTCAACAGAATTTTTCCCCCCATGGAGAAAATTAACGCAATGGAGACCATTTCTTCCTAAGTAGGGAGGAATGATCCAGGTGGATATCAGTGGCCTCCCACCTATTCCATTTGGACCCACAACATCAATTCTTGTAGCTTTTCACTTCCAGCAACTTATTATTTTTAGCAGGTTTTTGGGTCTTGTACGCTCAGAGCCATTTTGGGGCATTAATGATCGAGGTGGATATTGGTGGCCACCCACCTATTCATTTTGGACCCCCACCATTAGTTCTTTTAGTCTTTCAATTTGCAGCACAACTTACTATATTTAGCAATTTTTTGAGTCCTGAAATTCTGGAGCTGTTTTGAGGCCCTAAAAGACGTTTTTTGGGAAACCTGAGAGCAACATGGGTCCATGGACTAATGTTGCTCACATAAAAAGTTGTAGTCCTCGAAAAAATCTTTCTAACAAGAAATTCATTGTGTCAAACGGAGATCATATGACAAAGTTATCTCCTCAGGAAGTTGAAACACCAATTTACCCAAACGGGGCCCACAGTTTTGGCGCTTCATCTCCTAGGGTTAGGTTTTTGGAAATTTCAGGTTTTACATTGTTTCTCAACAATAAATAGGCCTTCGAGCCCCATTGGAACATAGTTCAGGGGGTTGGTAGTTGACACATCTCTTCTCCGAGATAAGCACTACCAGTTCCCTAGCTCGCTTGTTCCCATCTTTTCAGTTCTGTAACACAGTTCTGGGGCTAGTAGCTGACACATCTCTTCTCAAGGATGTGCTGCCAGTACCTTATCTCATTTATTTCCATTATTTCTATAATAGGCCTTCGAGCGTCAATGTAACACATTTCAAAGGCCTGCGTACGCCACATATCTTCTAAGAGATACAATACCAACGCCCTAGCTTGCTTCCATTATGTTTGTAAGCCTATTTCAGTCATTTTTTTATTAATAAAATGAAGCATTATTTCTGTTGCATCTCTGTATCTATGGATATATGTGTATTCTATTGCATTCATTCATAAAATCCAGATCATTGGTATCAAAGTGGTCTGCTCTTTTTCTGTTTTTATTTTCATGTCTCCAATGCGGCTAGGGTATAGGAGTTCAACGTGGCAAACCCCAACGACCCTCCATGGCGGAAGGAAAGAAACACGAGGGAGCAGGAGGTCCTATCAAAATCTTACTCGGGGAGGCCCTCGAGAAACAGAGGAACACGATGATGGATAGCTTTTCCTAGGTCCTTCAATAGCTTCCCATTGGCGACACATCTACATCTAGCACGTCCGCCAACAGGTTCGCGACATCCTAGAAAAATCCAATACCAAGTTTAGAAGAATTTCCCCCGCCATGGAGGAACTTAATGAAATGGAGACCATTTATTCCTAAGGATGGAGGAATGATCCAGGTGGATATCGGTGGCCACCCACCTATTCCATTTGGACCCGCAACATCAATTCTTGTAGCTTTTCACTTCCAACAGCTTACAATTTTTAGTAGGCATTCGGGTCCTGCACGCTCAGAGCCATTTTGGGGCATTAATAATCCAAGTGGATATTGGTGGCCACCCACCTATTCCATTTGAACCCCCACCATTAGTTCTTTCAATTTTTCAAGTTGCAGCACAACTTACTATATTTAGCAGTTTTTCGGGTCCTGAACTTCTAGAGATGTTTTGAGGCCCTAAACGACGTTTTTTGGGAAACCCGGGAGAAAAATAGGTCCATGGACTAATCCTTATCACATAAAAAGTTGTAGTCCTCAGATATATCTTTCTAATGAGCTATTAACTGTGTCAAATGGAGATCGGATGCCAAAGTTATGTCCTCGGGAAGTTGAAACACCAATTTACCCAAACAGGGCCCACAATTTTGGCGTTTCATCTCCTAGGGTTATGTTTTTGGACATTTCAGGTTTTACATTATTTCTCAACAATAAATAGGCCTTCGAGCCCCATTGTAACATAGTTCAGTGGTGTTGGGTTTGTGTTATATTCTTTCCATGACTAGTCACGTGTGGGGGGGTAACAGGGGCGCGATAGCCCCCCCTGTCTGGGTCCGGGGCAGCGCCCCGGGAAAATTTTTTTGGTCCTTATTTTCTAATAGCTGGACCCGCCCATGGTTTTGTGCATGGGTTTGCACATGGTTTTGGGGCATGATGGTTTTCGGCCCCTGGAATTTTTTAGATTTGGTCAAGGGAACTACGGTTATGTTCTAATCCAAGGTTAATGGATTGGTTTTTATGTATGCTTCGGCATGTATATATATGTGTTGTATCAATAAAATGAATATAATGAAAAATCAAGCTGGTCATCCCGATTTGGGATCCAAGGGAAAATCTCTGTGTTTATTTTTTTATGTTTTATGTTCTCGCTATTGTTTATTTTCTGTTTTAAATATTTGTTCATAGATAATTTCTGCATAGGGTTAAAACCTACATTCGGTATCAGTGTAGTTTCGGCTTCAAGGGGACACCTTCGCTACTGAGGGGTTTTTTTCTCGGGCCTGAGGTAGACCCTGTTCAGTGGGAGATCTGCGGATCAATTATTGCGGTGAAAGAAGATGGCGAGCGGCGGGAAGATAGAGATCAAGAAATTTAATGGTCAGAGTTTTGAGTTGTGGAAGCTCAATATGGAGGATTTGTTGGTGGATAATGACCAACATATCGCGGTAGATATGGATACTAAACCAACGACAATGTCAAATGAAGACTGGAAGAAACTAGATTGGAAGGCAAAGAGCATAATACGGTTGTGTATCGCAGATTCAGTATTGTTGAATGTATCTGGGGAAGCTACGACGAAGACCTTGTGGGAAAAACTTGGGACTTTGTACCAATCTAATTCTATGGTGAATAAATTGTTCCTGCGGAAAAAGCTGTATAACCCGAGGATGAAGGATGGAGACTCGGTGACAGAGCATCTAAACGCCTTCAATGATGTGTTAAGTTAGTTGTCATCTGTTGATATTAAAATCTTAGATGAATATAAGTGCATCAGTTTGTTTTGTTCTCTACCAGACTCGTGGGACAGTCTGGTTATTGCAATAGGTAGCAATAAAACTACCTTGAATTTTGATGATATTGTCTTAGCCTTGCTGTCGGAGGAAATGAGACGGAGAAATATGGAGAGCCAGAATGGAGATGCCTTATTTGTACGAGGAATGTCCCAAAATAGAAACAAGAATAAGGTTTCAAGTGGGAGATCTAAATCTAGAGGGAGATCTAAATCTCTTGGAAAGTTTATAAAGGTGTACTGGAAATGCGGAAAGGAAGGGCACTACAAAAAGGACTACAAATCTAAAGCTCCTGAGAAAGGAAAGGGATCTGATGATGCTCCTTATGCAGAGGCAAAACCACCTCGGATGAAGGTGGGGATGTGTATTTGGCTTCTTCTTCAAATAGACATGTAGATCACGAGTCATGGTTGATTGACTCGGGTTCATCCTTTCACTTCAATCCTCATAGGGAGTGGTTCTGCGAGTATGAGAAATATGATGGTAGTGATGTCTTCTTAGGTGATGGTAGGAAGGCCAAAATCGTCGGATGTGGAAAAGTAAAGTTGAAGCTGTAAAGTGGAAGGACTAGAACACTTCCTGGTGTTCTGCACATTCCTGCATTGGCCAGAAATCTAATTTATGTAAGCAAGATGGATGATGCAGGTGTAAAAATAATGTTCGAGAAAGATGCCTGTAAGATGGTTCAGGGAGCGCTGGTATTAATGCGGGGAGTTCGGATTGGAACTCTATACAAGCTTCAGGGCAGCACTATTATTGATGGGTGCAACATTTTTGTGGTTCCCGAAAGTGGAGCAGAAATCCTAGCGGTCCCTGGAGAAAAGACCATGCTATGGCATAAAAGGCTTGGACATATTGGAGAGAAGGGCCTTTAGATACTACATGGAAATGGTATGGTAGAAGGTATGTCTAATAGCTCTCTAGATTTCTATTTCTGTGAGCATTGTGTATATGGGAAGCAGAATCAGGTGAGTTTTCCTTCTGGTGCTAAGAGGGCAAACAAGATATTAGAGCTTGTGCACAGTGATGTGTTTGGACCTGTGTCGGTTCCATCACTGGGTAAGTCTATGTACTATGTTTCATTCATAGATGACTTCTCAAGGAATACATGGATATATTTCTTGAGGAATAAATCTGAAGTCTTTGAAAGATTTAAAGAATTTAAGGCTCTGGTGGAAAACCAGACAGAGAAGAAGATAAAGATGTTGAGGACAGATAATGGTGGGGAGTTCTGCAAAAAATAATTTGAAGCGTTCTGTAAGAAGTGTGGTATAGCATGACAGAAGACTATTCCATACACACCTCAAAAAAACAGAGTTGCAGAAAGAATGAACAGAACGCTGCTAGAAAAGGCAAGAAGCATGCTCAGTGGTACCAAGTTAGGACAAGAATTCTAGGCAGAGGCAGTGGAGACTGCATGTTACTTCGTTAACAAATCACCTTCATCAGCATTGGAGGATAAGACTCCACATGAGGTATGGAATAGTAAGAAACCCTCTCTTTCACATCTGAGGGTATTTGGATGTGATGCATATGTACATGTTCCAAAGGAGAAAAGGAGCAAGTTGGATAATAAATCTGAAAGGTGCATCTTTATTGGGTATAAGGATGGTTTAAAGGGTTACAAGCTTTGGAACTTGGAAACAAGGAAGGTTATGTACAACCGAGATGTGGTGTTTAGAGAGGTGAAAGATATTGTTAAACATGAAGTCCTACCAAAGGAACCTGAGAAGATAGAGTTTGAGCTAAAGGAGGATGAATCAGACTTTACAATAGAAGAAGACTCAGAAGAGGAAGAGCCACAAACTCCAGCTGTGAGAAGATCAGTTCGGGAAAGTAGACAACCAGAAAGGTATAGTCCATCTGCTTTCTGTTCAAATTTTTCTTTAACTGTAACTGATGATGATCCCAGAACTGTCAGGGAGGTAGTAGATTCAAAGGATGGAAAACTCTAGAAGGAAGCCATGGTTGATGAAATGGCATCCTTGCATAAAAATGAGGCATGGGATTTGGTGGAGTTGCCGACTGGAAGAAAGCCCATCGGGAGAAAATGGGTGTTTAAGAAGAAGATGAATGTAGAAGGCAAGGTGGAGAAATACAAAGCTCGGTTGGTAGCAAAAGGTTATTCCCAGGTGCCGGGAATTGATTTTGGTGATATTTTTTCTCCTGTTGCCAAAGTTACTTATATTAGATTACTTTTATCTGTTGCTGCTGCATTTGATTTTGAGGTAGAACAGATGGATGTGAAGACAACATTTCTTCATGGGGATCTGGAAGAGGATATCTACATGAAACAACCTGAAGGCTTTATGGTGAAGGGGAAGAAAGAGCTAGTATGCAGATTAAAGAAGTCTCCGTATGGGTTAAAATAGTCACCAAGAATGTGGTATCAAAAATTTGATACCTATATACGGGGACTTGGCTTCACCACAAGCAAGGAGGATCACTATGTTTATTTTAAATTAATTGGTGACCGTGTTATTTATTTGGTCTTGTATGTGGATGATATGTTGTTGATTGGAAATGATAAAGAAATTATCCAAGATTTGAAGACTCAACTGTTCTCCAAATTCGACATGAAGGATCTGGGTGCTGCAAACTATATTTTGGGCATGGAAATTAAGAGAGATCGGGCAAAGAGGAAGCTCTGGTTAAACCAGAGGAAGTATGTCGAGACTATATTGCGGAGGTTCAATATGCAGGATAGTAAACCGGTGAATGTTCCTATTCCTGTAGGTGTAAAGCTGTCTGCTGAACAGTGTCCCAAGACACAAGAAGAAGAGGAGTATATGTCTTGTGTTCCATATGCAAGTGCAGTGGGTAGCCTGATGTATGCAATGGTCTGTACTAGACCAGACATTGCACATGCAGTGGGAGTATTGAGCAGGTTTATGTCAAACCCGGGGAAGGAGCATTGGACAGCAGTGAAGCGGGTTTTCAGATATTTATGTGGCATTAGTGATTATGGCTTGTGCTACCAGGGAAGACCAAGATTGGAAAGAATGTTGGACATTCGTGGTTTTGTTGATGCGAATTGGGCTGGAGATCTGGACCAAAGAAGATCTACAAGTGGGTATGTGTTTAGCCTATTTGGAGGTGCAGTCAGTTGGATGAGTAAAAGATAGTCTATAGTGGCACTTTCAACTACAGAGGCAGAATACATAGCAGCCACTCATGCAAGAAAGGAAGCAGTTTGGTTGCAGAGATTGTGTTCAAGTATGGGGTTGGTACAACAAGCTATAAGGATAGACTGTGATAGCCAAAGTGCAATTTTCTTGGCTAAGAACCATGCTTATCATTCAAAGACAAAGCACATTGATGTTCAATATCACTTTGTGAGATATATGGTTGAAGCTAAAAGGGTGTTGCTGGTAAAGGTGGACACTTTGAAGAATGTTGCAGATGCATTGACAAAGTCTGTGAGCACTCAGAAGTTCTCTTGGTGTAGAGAAACAATGGGTGTTGCAAAGTTGGGCTAATGACTCAGCTCTCCTGTGGCCCCCTGCGGAAAGAAAACAAGAAATGGGAGAATTTTGGGTTTGTGTTATATTCTTTCCATGACTAGTCACGCATGGGGGGGTAACAAGGGGGGCGATAGCCCCCCCTGTCGGGGTATAGGGCAGCGCCCCAAAATTTTGGTCCTTATTTTCCAGTGGGCGGACCCGCCCATGGTTTTGTGCATGGTTTTGGGGCATGATGGTTTTCAGCCCCTGGTATTTTGTAGATCCAGTCAAGGGAACTACGATTATGTTCTAATCCAGGGTTAATGGATGGGGGTTTATGTATGCTTCGACATGTATATATATGTGTTGTAACACTAAAAGCAATATAATGAAAAATCAAGTTGGTCATCCCAATTTGGAATCCAGGGGAAATTCTCTGTGTTTATTTGTTTTATGTTTTATTCTCTCGCTATTGTTTATTTTCTGTTTTAAAGATTTGTTCTAGATAATTTCTGTATAGGGTTAAAACCTACAAGGGGGTTGGTAGCAGACACATCTCTTCTCAAAGATAAGTGCTACCAGTGCCCTAGCTTGCTTGTTCCCATCATTTCAGTTCTGTAACACAGTTTAGGGGCTAGTAGCTGACACATCTCTTCTTAGGGATACACTACCAGTACCTTAGCTCATCTATTTCCATTATATATGTAATAGGCCTTCAAGCCTCAATGTAACATATTTCAGAGGCCTACATACACCACATCTCTTCTAAGAGATATGCTACCAGCGCCCTAGCTTTTTTCCATTATGTTTGTAAGCCTATTTCAGTAATTATTTTATTAATAAAATGAAGCATTATTTCCACTGCATCCCTATATCTATGGCTACATGTGTATTATTTTTCATTCCAGAATAAAATCTGGATCAGTGGTATCAGAGCATTATGCTCTTTCTCTACTTTTCTTTTCATGTCCCCAATGCGGCCAGGGTATAAGGAGTTCAACCTCGCAAACCCCGATGAACCCCATGGCGGAAGGAAAGAAAGATGAAGGAGCAGGAGATCCTATCAAAATATTGCTCGCGGAGGCCCTTGAGAAACAAAGGAACGCGATGATGGATAACTTTTCCCAAGTCCTTTAATGGCTGCCCTCTACATCGAGCACATCCACTAACAAGTTCGCGACATCCTGGACAAATCCAATACGAAGTTCAACAGAATTTTACCCCCCATGGAGGAACTTAACGCAATGGAGACCATTGCTTCCTAAGGAGGGAGGAATGATCTAGGTGGATATATGTGGCCACCCACGTATTCCATTTGGACCCGCAACATCAATACTTGCACCTTTTCACCTCCATCAGCTTACTATTTTTAGTAGGTTTTCGGGTCCTGCACGCCTGGAGCCATTTTGGGGCATTAATGATCCAATTGGATATTTGTGGCCACCCACCTATTCCATTTGAACCCCCACTATCAGTTCTTTCAGTTTTTCAAGTTGCAGCACAACTTACTATATTTAGCAGTTTTTCGGGCCCTAAACTTCTGGAGTCGTTTTGAGGCCCTTAACGTAGTTTTTGGGAAAATCGGGGGCAACATGGGTCTATGGACCAATGTTCCTCACATCAAAAGTTGTAGTCCTCGAAAAAATATTTCTAACGAGTTATTGAGCACGTCAAACGAATATCGGATGCCAAAATTACATCCCTGAGAAGTTGAAACACCAATTTACCCAAATGGGGCCCACAGTTTTGGTGCTTCAACTCCTAAGGTTAGGTTTTTGGACGTTTTAGGTTTTACATTGTTTCTCAACAATAAATAGACCTTCAAGCCTCATTGTAACACAGTTCAGGGGGTTGGTAGCTGACACATCTCTTCTTAGAGATAAGCTCTACAAGTGTCCTAGCTCGCTTGTTCCCATCATTTTAGTTCTGTAACACAATTCAGGGGCTGGTAGTCGACACATCTCCTCTCAAGGATATGCTGCCAGTACCTTAGCTCATCTAATTCCATTATGTCTGTAATAGGCCTTCGAGCCTCAATGTAACATATTTTAGAGGCCTGCGTATGCCACATCTCTTCTCAGAGATACGCTACTAGTGCCCTATCTTGTTTCCATTATGTTTGTAAGCCTATTTCAGTCATTATTTTATTAATAAAATGAAGCATTATTTCCGTTGCATCCTCTATCTATGGCTATATGTATATTCTATTGTGTTCCTGCATAAAATCTAGATCAGTGGTATTAGAGTGGTCTACTCTTTCTCTGTTTTTCATTTCATGTCCCCAATGTGGCCAGGGTATAAGGAGTTCGACCTCGCAAACCCCAACGACCCCCCATGGAGGAAGGAAAGAAAGTCGAGGGAGCAAGATATCCTATCAAAATATTGCTCGGGGAGGCCCTTGAGAAACAAATGAACTCGATGATGGATAACTTTTCCCAGGTCCTTCAACAGTTTCCCACCGGTGGCACATCTACATCTAGCATGTCCTCCAACAGGTTCGTGACATCCTGGATAAATCCAATACCAAGTTCAGCGAAATTCCCCCCCCCCCCCATGGAGGAACTTAATGCAATGGATACCATTGCTTCCTAAGGAAGGAGGAATGTTTCAGGTGGATATCGGTGGCCACCCACCTATTCGATTTGGACCCACAACATCAATTCTTACAGCTTTTCACTTCTAGCAGCTTACTATTTTTAGCAGGTTTTCGGGTCCTGCACGCCCGAAGCCATTTTGGGGCATTAATGATATAGGTGGATATTGGTGGCCACCCACCTATTCCATTTCAACCCCCACCATTAGTTCTTTCAGTTTTTCAAGTTGCACCACAACTTACTATATTTAGCAATTTTTCAGGTCCTGAACCTCTAGAGCCGTTTTGAGGCCCTAAACAACATTTTTTGGGAAAACCAGGAGAAAAATTAGTCCATGGAATAATGTTTCTCACACCAAAAGTTGAATTCCTCAGACAGATATTTCTAATGAGCTATTGAGCACATCAAACAGAGATCGGTTGCCAAAGTTACATCTCCAGGAAGTTGAAACACTAATTTACCCAAATGGGGCACACAATTTTGGAGCTTCATCTCCTAGGGTTAGGTTTTTGGACGTTTCGGGTATTACTTTGTTTCTCAACAATAAATAGGCCTTAGAGCTCCATTGTAACACATTTCAGGTGGTTGGTAGCTGACACATCTCTTCTCAGAGATAAGTGCTACCAGTGCCTTAACTCACGTGTTCCCATCATTTTAGTTCTGTAACACAGTTCAAGGGCTAGTAGTCGACACAACTCTTCTCAGGGATACACTGTGACTACCTTAGCTCATCTATTTCCATTATGTCTATAATAGGCCTTCGAGCCTAAATGTAACACAGCTCATAGGCTTGCCTATGCCACATCTCTTCTCAAAGATACGCTATGAGCACCCTAGCTTGTTTCCATTATTTTTGTAAGCCTATTTTAGTCATTCTTTTATTAATAAAATGAAGCATTATTTCCCATGCATCTCTGTATCTCTGGCTATATGTGTATTCTGTTGCATTCATGCATAAAATACAGATCAATGGTATCATAGCAGTCTACTCTTTCTCTATTTTTCTTTTCATGTCCCCAATGTGGCCAGGGTATAAGGAGTTCAACCTCGCAAACCCCGATAAACCCCCATGGCGGAAGGAAAGAAAGACAAGGGAGCAAGAGATCCTATCTAATTCTTGCTCGGGGAGGCCCTCAAGAAACATAGGAACGTGATGTATAACTTTTCCCAAGTCCTTCAATGGCCACCCACCAATGGCACATTTACATCTAGCACGTCCGCCAACAGGTTCACAACATCCAGGACAAATCCAATACCAAGTTCAGTAGAATTCCCCCCCCCCACCCCGTAGAGGAACATAACACAATGGAGACCATTTCTTTCTAAGGAGGGAGGAATGATTCAGGTGGATATCAGTGGCCACCCACCTATTCCATTTGGACCTGCAACATCAATTCTTGTAGCTTTTCACTTCCAACAACTTACTATTTTTAGCAGGTTTTTGGGTCTTGCATGCCCGGAGCCATTTTGGGGCATTAATGATCCAGGTGGATATTGGTGGCCACCCACCTAACATTTGAACCCCCACCATCAGTTCTTTCAATTTTTCAAGTTGTAGCACAACTTAATATATTTAGCAGTTTTTTGGGTCCTGAACTTTCGGAGCTGTTTTGAGGCCCCAAACGATGTTTTTTGGGAAACCCGAGAGACACATGGGTCCATGGATTGATGTTTCTCACACCAAAAGTTGTATTCCTCAGACAAATATTTATAACAAGCTATTGAGCGTGTCAAACAGATATCAGATGCCAAAGTTCCGTCCTCAAGAAGTTGAAACACCAATTTACCCAAACGGGGCCCACAGTTTTGGCACTTCATCTCCTAAGGTTAGGTTTTTTGACGTTTCAGGTTTTACATTGTTTCTAAATGATAAATAGGCCTTCGAGACCCATTGTAACATAGTTCAGGGGGTTGGTAGCTGACACGTCTCTTCTAAGAGAGAAGCGCTACCAGTGCCCTAGCTCATTTGTTCTCATCATTTCAGTTCTGTAACACAGTTCAGGGGCTGGTAGTCGACATATCTCTTCTCAGGGATATGTTGCCAGTACCTTAGCTCATATATTTCCATTATGTTTGTAATAGGCCTTTGAGCCTCAATGTAACACAGTTTAGAGGTCTGCATACACCACATCTCTTCTCAGAGATACGCTACCAACACCCTAGCTTGTTTCCATTATGTTTGTAAGCCTATTTCAGTTATTATTTTATTAATAAAATGAAGCATTATTTCCACTGCATCTCTGTATCTATGGCTATATGTGTATTCTATTGCATTCCTACATAAAATCAGGGTCAGTGGTATCAGAGCGGTCTGCTCTTTCTCTATTTTTATTTTCCTGTCCCCAATGCGGCGAGGGTACAAGGAGTTCAACCTCGCAAACCCAAACGACCCCCCATGGCAGAAGGAAAGAAATATGAGGGATCTGGAGATCCTATCAAAATATTTCTCAGGGAGGGCCTCGAGAAACATAGGAACATGATGATGGATAACTTTTCCCAGGTCCTTCAACGGCTGCCCACCGGCAGCACATCTACATCGAGCACGTCTGCCAACAAGTTCATGACATCTTGGACAAATCCAATACCAAGTTCAATAGAATATCCCCACCCCATGGAGGAAATTAACACAATGGATACCATTTCTTCCTAAGGAGGAAGGAATGATCTAGGTGGATATCGGTGGCCATCCACCTATTCCATTTGGACCCGCAACATCAATTCTTGCAGCTTTTCACTTCCAGCAGCTTACTATTTTTAGCAAGATTTTGGGTCATGCATGCCCGGAGCCATTTTGGGGCATTAACTATCCAGGTGGATATTGGTGGCCACCCACCTATTCCATTTGAAACCCCACCATCAGTTCTTTCAGTTTTTCAAGTTGCGGCACAAATTACTATATTTAGTAGTTTTTCGGGTCCTCAACTTCCAGAGCCATTTTGAGGCCTTAAATGATGTTTTTTGGGAAAACCGAGAGCAACATGGCTGCATGGACCAATTTTTCTCACACCAAAAGTTGTATTCCTTGGACAAATCTTTCTAACGAGCTATTGAGTGCATGAAATGGAGATCAAATGCCAAAGTTACGTCCTCAGGAAGTTGAAACACCAATTTACCCAAACGAGGCCCACAGTTCTGGCGCTTCATCTCCTAGGGTTAGGTTTTTGGAATTTTTGGGTTTTAAATTGCTTCTCAAAAATAAATAGGTATTCAAGACCCATTGTAACATAGTTCAGGGGGTTGGTAGCTGACACATCTCTTCTCAAATATAAGCGCTACCAGTGCCCTAGCTCGCTTGTTCCCATCATTTCAGTTCTGTAACACAGTTCAGGGGCTAGTAGCCGACACATCTCTTCTCAGGGATACGCTTCCAGTACCTTAGCTCATCTATTTCCATTATCTATGTAATAAGTCTTTGAGCCTCAATGTAAAAAATTTCAAAGGCCTGCATATGCCACATTTCTTCTCAGAGATACGCTACCAGCGCCCTATCTTGTTTCCATTATGTTTGTAAGCCTATTTCAGTCATTATTTTATTAATAAATGAAGCATTATTTCCACTCCATCTCTGTATCTATGGATATATGTGTATTCTATTGCGTTCTTGCATAAAATCTGGATCATAGGGCCACTGAACCAAAATCACCTAGGCAGCAATAATCCGTACCCTAGTTATGCATATGATCCTAACCAGAACATCCCGCAACGAGGCTACCATCAGAATCATCATGCGCCTCTGTAGAACATGACCAATAGGGAATTGTCATACCATCATCAATAAGGAGGATCATACTCTCCTGCACATGGGATTCATTGTGCAGCCTGAAATAACGACGAGCCCCCCCCCCCAGCGGTCGTTTCTGAGCCAAGTACAGGGACCCCAATATTCACAATCCCCAACACAAAACCCACCATTGAAAAATAATGCACCAGTGAAATTTTTGCAACCTTCCCAAGCATAACCGCGCCAGTCATATGACCAGGAGAATCCTATTTACCCTCCTAACGTGGCAAGGAAAAAATGAAAAAACAACCAAAAGGGAAATCCTAGATAGGGGGCAATAACCAATAGAAGCCTCCGCGATCTAAGGATGGGGGCAACTCTAACCGAAATCAAAACTAAGATCCAAGTAACCCCCAAGGGTAGAACAACAGGGCTAATGTTTGGACCAACTACTCTTCCATAATTTGTGGTGAGTATGGCCATTACACTCATCACTGTCTCGAACTCCCTGAGTTGAAGAAGCTTCAGGGTAACCGAGGACAAGGGGGGACCACACAGCAAAAAGCTATAATGCAGGAGCCCTTCCTCGACCAAGGGGTGGTTAGTACCCAACAACAGAAAACACCCCCCCGCCCCGACGATTCCGGAAACAACAACCACTAGATCTATATGATTGGAGAGGAAATGTTCTTTCATACACAGAATCGAAGTTATACCCCGCCAAACACCAGTTCGTCAGGGGCTAGCACGAGTTCACCTACATCATCGTTGACTATATCAAAACTACCTATTGAACCTGTGCCAAACATGGCTAAGGGACCAACAAGGCAAGCAGGACACCACTTCAAAGTGGCCCATAATTATAGCATTGTGGATGATTTAGCTCAATCTCCTACTTCCATGTCATATTTTGAAGTCCTACAATCGTGCCCAAAGAAAAGGAAAGACTTACTTTCCGCATTAGGCACAATCAACCCTACCGATTCATGCTTAATGGCTTTGGACTTAGATAAATCCACCCCTAGGCTTCCTTCATTGGTCACCTTCCAGATATCGGTGTCAGTCCAGAACATAACTATCCATCGATGTATCATCGACAAGGGTGCTTCCACATGCATCATGTCAAAGAACGTTTGGTAGAAGTTAAGATATCCCGAATTGAAACCATTAGATATCACGCTCAGAGTATATGACGGGTGCCCTTTTGCTCCCATCGATCGCTATCAAAATGTCCTGATATTCTTCATCGGAAAGACGGTTCTTATAGACATTGAGGTCTTGGACGCTCAGCTGGATTATAATATACTCCTTGGGTGGAGTTATATGTACGGCATGTTTTCCATAACATCCTCTATCTTCTGAACCATGATGTTCCCCCACAAGAACCGCATCATCACTCTCTACCAATTAACGTACCACGAGAAGCGACCCCTAACAAACAGCGATGTCTTTCTACCCTATGTGGACACATCCTCTGAAACGCTCTCGTGGTACCAAGAATATGTCCACGGCCAATTCAAACGGTTTTCTATCCTCAGAACATTCCTAGGAGATCCCCCTATCATACCAGAATCATTCGTTGATATCAAGCGGGCTTCGGTGTGCATGATGTCAACATCAAGCACCGAAGCCAGCCATGAGACAAAGACTGGTAGTAATGACACCGAGGCCTCTGTCATGGTGGCCTCTCTATCCTACGCCATCTCCCAAACTCCTTTTCTATACCCTCCACCTGGTTTTGTGTTGTAACAAGTCTTGGTAACAGTAGTGTTGCCAAACCGATCTTTCACAATACCAGTTTGGTACTTGGTCCCTCCTTCCACGTCAAGAAACATGGGCATCACCTCTATAGGATTAATCCCCCTCACTCATGAGGAGGCCCCACCTATTACGGAAAATTCCCCAACCATACCATCTAAGGAAACTCCCATAGCAAAGCTAGTTATAGCAACCAAGAAAACCCATAAAAAAGGGAACAGTATAGAAAAACCCATCATACAAAGGGAATTACAACCTTGTGTAGTATGTGACATAGTAGGCCACCCTACCCATATCTGCCCGGACCTGGATGAATTAAAACTGCTCCTAATCTCCGAAAGAAATATCATGACAACAAGTTCTTGAAAAAAGGAACCAGCCAAAAAAACCAAATCAAAGAATTGCGTATCAACCACGCATGTGCCATCTGTAAAAATTAAGGGCATTAAAGTCATCATTTTCTAGAAATACCACAATATAGGGATGCCTTACATGCCCTAGAACAATCATATCAAGAGGATCCCCCCATGTAGCAAAATGGAGAAGAACCTTGCATCATATTATACCTTCAGGAGGCAGGACAGTCACCAGAACGTCTCTCGTTCATCCCCCCTCCTCCTATCCAACGTTTTACACTCTGCGATGAACGAGATCATTTCAACACCGAATGCGCAAACTTGGAATTATTCCAACGATGTATCTAGTTATTGTAGTATACCATGCCGACCTTCTAGCCATCCAACATTCATGTCAGGTATGTGGTGGCAATAACCCATTATGTCAGTGCCATTACATCCCTCGATTTCGCTTAGCGCTAACCAGCCTACGCATGGCCATAGGTCGCATCTCCCAAGAAGATAGCTCAGACACAGAATCCATGGATAGCTCGACAACGCAGGAGGATGTGACAAGTAGGTCCATTATCTTCCTGTCAGTGGAAAAACGGTCGGTCAGGGAACCCTTAGTCACCCCCACCCACCCTCCATGGAGAAGACCAAATTGTGCATTGTGTAACTCCCACAACCATTTGGTCACCAAATTACCAGACCTACAAGCACTCCAAAGATGGTTCTAAATCACATTATCAACTGAGCGGGATGGGAATACCCAAGAAAGACTTTCTTGTCTAGTATGTCAGGGCAACCATCATGCTCAAGACTGTACTTATATCCCTCGAGTGCGAACACTAATTGAAATCATTCGTTCATTAGAAATGCATTGTCGAGATATCATCAGTCCAGAGCTTAGAAAACCTAATGTAAGGAAGATTTCCCCCAGGCATCCTACCCCATTTCAATACCAAAATATTGGGCGAATAAAAAAGATGCATCAACCTAACTAGACCCATGTCTAGTCTAGGCCAGCATGTGGGATATGCGACAAAATTGGCCACCAGGTTAATCAATGTAAAGAACAGAAGCACCCCACGAATATCTTTTGCATGGTCTCCTCCCTCCCTCGGAAACACCTCTCTAACCAAGAGAATATCGCACACTGATATTGTCGGATCTGCTCACATTTCCACCATAAATTTGAAATGTGAACACCTCCCAAAGCTTCGAACGGCAAGAGCAGCATTAAGTCTACACTCCCCAAGAGAGATATACACCCCAATACCCAAATCTCAAAAATGTTAGCAACAGAATCTCTCCCCTATTCCTGACCCTTTCTCAGCATCCACTTCAGGGACAAAGAGTAGTATTGGTTCTCACACCATATACTTGATAGCCACAGTGGTACCGTGCAACAGAGGCATTCCCATTAATGGAAACATTCAGGCACCTCTGCACTAGGCACAACTTCCAAATCCTGAAAAGTGCCCAGCCTTATGAGGAACCTATACTTTCCTTCACGCAAGCCGCCACGATGGAAATTCCTCCCGCACCAAATTTCAATGACACGATACATCATATATGATTCATATCATCATGTATCGGAACCATGACTTTGGTTGTATGCTTATCAGTCATAGGTGTTGAGTCAGCGGTAACTACGAGAGTAGCTGTACAAATGACAGTGCAAACCCAATCTATATTCACCCCGTCGACCGCATCTGGTTCCACCACATAGACGATGGAATATTACTCATGTCTGTCAACCAGCTCCGTTAGGACTGAACCTCTTCCTCACGGCCTCGCACAGACCCCATCCCCCTTAGGATCTTTATTCCACTGAGATGAGGATATTCTCAAGTCCATGACAGAGCCAGATTATCCGTGGGATGCGATGCATCACCGCTCGTTTTTTCTTCCTAAAAAAGAGTTCAACCCTAACAAGACAGGAAACCAAAATATTTATGCAATCTAATAAAAATATTTCCTTCCATTGGGGAAATTTGATTGGTTCAAAATTCCCATTCTGGTGCCCGACGCGTTCGAAGAAGGGAACATGTCAAAAATTTTGCCTACCATCAACGTGACTATCTCTCGAAATCCTAATAAAGTCAAAGAAATTTCACTGGGGGCAACATGTTCACCAGATGAGATAATCTCTTACACCCATTTATTGCAAGAGTATCAAGATATCTTCGCATAGGATTACTCAGAAATGCAAGGGCTTATTCCCACTATTGTAGAGCATCATATTGACACTTGGCGTCATGCACCAATAGTATGCCAGAAACAACATCAACTGCACCCATCTGAGGTACAAGTAATTAAATGAAAAATCAATAAGCTTCACAAAGCCGGGTTCATCTACCCCATCAATTACACATCATGGGTTTCCAATCCTATTTCCATCATGAAAAAGCAGGGCACAATTCACATTTGTACCAATTTTCACAATTTGAAGAAGAAGAAGAAGATTCTCACAGAAAAGAGAAGACTCACAGAAGAGACAAAGGCAAGTCTCCATTATTTGGAGAAATGGAGGGAAAGAATTTTTCAGAACTTCTTCTCCGAACTATGCATGAGCTGAAAAGAGAAATCAAGGGAATGAGGAGGGAAAGACAAGAAGATCCCTCAAGAATATTTGTACATGAAGAAAGCTCCAGTTCTTCATATTATGTGTGTGAGAATTTATCCACACAATCAGATCTACAATGTGGTACCATGCCTACATTCTTGGCAAGAGAAGAAGAAGAAGGAGAGACACCAAAGGAGGAGACTCTTGGTAACTATCTACAAGAGTATGAATCTCAATCTCAGAGGTTCAAAGATCATATAAACTTCCAAGGGTTTTGCAAGATCAAGGAGAATAGAAGACCTAGCAATCACAATAGAAGCAAGTGGTGCAAGTAGCATGATTTGGGTAAATTCTTCCTATCTACATTTGATGGGTCACCTAAATGTACAACAAGGGCTTGGGTGAAGGAGCTAGACACTTATTTGCAGCAGCACCAATTTTCAAAAAATGAATCCCTTAGAGTGGCAGCGCTGCATTCTGAAGGTACGACTTATGATTGGTGGTTTTATGAAACTTCTTCTTTGAATCATGTAAATATATCTACTTACGCAAAGTTCACTAGGATAATAGTGAAAATATTTGAGGCAAAACATTCTGAAACATCCTAGGTTGAGCTAGCCAAGACTAAACAAATTGACCCTTTTCATGATTTGGAAGGATCTATAAACCCAACTCCATTCCAGAATGCTATTGAGGGGGTTAAAAAATTGTAGGATACCTTGATAGAGGCAAGATCCCCACTTCAGAAAGAGCTCTCTTCTCAAAAGGAAGACATGGAGATCTCTTTTTCAAAAGAGGAACTAAACAAAGAGCCTCTTAATGATGATGAGACAACCTCCATTCATGAGGAAGGGGAAGATAAGGCTGGAGGTAATAGCGTTGTCACATCAAGAGAAGATCTAGTACCTCATGGAGAGGTAGATGGAACAATTTCTCCAATGAGAGGAGCTCTTGTATCATTGCAAGAAGTTCCAAAGTATCTCATATGTGGAGATCAAGGCACAATCTATAAACAACATGTGCCATTATTGATAGATTGTGAGACCTTGTAGATGAAAGGATAAGGTAAGGAGGATGGCCAGCCTCATATGATTAGGAGCACACACCCCTATCTATTTCAGAAGGTTAATGCAAAAAGGAGGAAAAATGATTTGCGCATTGAGAGAAAGGACAAAGCAGTCCACTCATATATGCAACCTACTCTTGATATCGATGTCTCTTTGCATGGAGGCATTCCACTTGGGAGGCCACCAGATCAGGAGATGATGAGGCATGTCTCACATCATGATGCACCATTCATAGGTCCAGGAGGAATGGGAGCATTGGGAGGTCATGGTATAATGTTGAGAGTCTCGGGTAGACTCAAGGAGGAGGGAGATATCCTCCCAACATCATCATTACCCACTCTCATCTCAGATATTGTGTTGAGAAAGGAGCAGCAGAGGAAGGATAACAACCTTCCAATATGTCACTTTGGCATGGGAGATTTCAAAGAGGAGTACAATACATGAAATATGCTTTCTATGACAGATCATCAGCATTGTCACTCTGGAGGATAGATCCATATTGGAAATCCCAACTGTTGGTGGATTATTCCAAGGATGTTTTTTCTTGTATGATACTTGATTACCAACTACATAAGGAGGGATACTCAGTGAGAGATGAGGTCATCTACTATCATGGTAGGATCTTCTTATCTAGAGCTTCCAAGCTCAAGGAGAATTCACTACAAGAAGCTCATGAATATTTTCTCTTCAGCCACACTTTTTCTATGAGAGCATACCACACCATCATGGAGGGGTACACTTGGGAAGGCTTTGAAGAGAAGATACATCAGCATTTGAGGAGATGCACAGATCATTTGGAGATGGAGGAGATACATAACTCTTTGGGGGAGTTATCACAGCCACCTATTTCCTCTTTGGGAATGAGAGGGGATTTATCTATGAGCCTCTCCATTTGTATGAGAAAAGCATATGGTAAGGATCATGTTTGGTTGCATAATGATTTATATAATGAATATATGCATTCTTTAACCATATATGTGTAGGCCATTGCTCCAAGAAGGAGCATTCTTCCTTACAAAATTCATGGCCAACTTTGGGCCATAAACTATGTTGAGCATGGCCACTCCCTAAGAGGATATAGGGAGATGATTTACCATTCAGGGTGCACTCCAAAGGCACCAAAAATTTCTCAAATTTTCAAAACATGTGAGAAGGATATGACAACAAGTAAGTGGAGGGGAAACCACTTACCATATCATGATCTGAGGTAGTCAGGAGATGTATTGTGCTGGTTTCACATGTGGGACTATGATCCACCTCCATTATTGCATTTGATTGTTTATGTATCATTGGTTTTGATCCCATATATTGATGATGTGTTTATTCTTTTTATGGGAGTGATTAGAGGGAGGATGGAAGAATCGGATGTGCCCTTTGGGAGAGAGATTCACCATGGTTCGTTTCATATTTATGGGAGAGCATTGGACCATCCATGATTGTTACATTGGGTCTCTTGTTTCCTTATGGGATGAGCCATTTGGGTAACTTGAGAACTTGGGAGGTGCCTCTCATGAGTAGATGGGGGGATTTTTTCTATGAATTACCATTCTGGAGGGTTATTCATTTTATGTGGATGATAGCTTGGAGGGTGGAGCTTCGGAGGGGGATGAAGGTTCCTTATATTTTGTAGATCTATCCTTGTAGTTGCTTGAGGACAAGCAACATTTGCGAGGGGAGGATTGTAATATTCCTAAATTAGCATGCAGCTGATTTGAATAAAATCTAATTTTTCTTTCTTGTTTGATGAATAAGTGGGTAGGGATACCCATAAATCACTTTATTAGGAATAAAACCACTTCTCATGTGAAAGTGGATCATCTTTTCAGCTTAATAAAGCACCCTTGCTGGCCAGTTTAATTGTCGGATTAAACTTCTCAATATTAATTATCAATCCGGGAGTCGTAAACGCAAGTTGTACTATGTATTGGCTCAGCTTAATGGTCAGAGTATAAATATATTCCTTGGTAATGATAAACTAGGTACTGGAATGAAACACACCTTTGCTGGGAAATAAACAATCTTGGAAAGGGAATCTACTTAACTAATTCTATCAAGAAAACTCCATACTGCAATTAAAGTATAAGGAAATACAAAGCAATTCTAAATCATTCTCGCACTCAAATTATACCTTTTAAATCTCCTATGATATCTTAAAAACCCTGATCCATTTGTTCCTTTCATCAATTTGAAACTAACACTTGAAACTAATCTTGAGATAAGAAAAAAGGACACAAACTATAAATTCACACCTTAAGCTAACTAGAACTATTCCTGAAAACAAATTTAGTATTCATATTAACAAAAGACAATCCTAACTATTGCTAAAAGAAAACTAATTTGCTTCATATAAAATAACACTTTAAAATATCCTATTAAAAATGGCATTGCAAATAATCTATGATAAACCTTCTATTTAAATATTTTAATCTAAATGAAAGGAACTATTAAAAAGCAAGCCTACTTCAAAATCGAATCATGTATCTCAATAACTAAAACTAAATCATGCTGCATTTAAACTTGATATCTCTACCTAATCAAATCCGCACTCAAACTTGCTCTTATAGGGAAACGATTACACTACAAAAGCAAGAATCATTCTAACTAAAAATAAATCTAATTATTAAGCTAAGTCCCGGGATGCATAAACAAATCAAATTAAATCCTGCAAACATTCAAACGAAACTAAGTAATGAAAAACCATTCTCAAACTCAAAGCATTTAAAATATGTTCTAATTCCGATCACTCATAAATCATTACATTCCTATAACTAAAATGATTAATAAATGTCAACTCTTATTAAATTTTAACCATAACAAAACTCTAGTCCTACCCTAATCATATCAATACTTGAACATTCCACTCACGATCAGCATTGTCTTACATTTTCCTGAGTATTAATCACAAAATTATAATGTTGTAGAACTTGGTAACGTATATTAATTAAACAGAGCATAACAAATTCATTTCTAGACTTGTGATAGGGTGATTATCTCCATTTATTTTCTGACCCAGGCCATGCAATCATACCAAGATCGTTGCTCAGGGAAGACTCTCGCTTAATTATTTAATAATTAGAAAACCGGATTTACAACATTCTATTTGAGCTTACTAAAGTGAAATGAAAGTTTTAAGTATGAAATGAAATGATGATTCTGAAGTATAATCTCGCAACCTTTCAAACAAAAATTATATTTATAAATTTAAATCTATGATATCTATGATTCTATTCAAATCTCTGATTCTAACATCTATGACATCATTCAGCTACATGACTTGTCTCCAGTGGTGGTGGGCCCTTACCACTCCTGGAGCAAGCCTAGATTACCCAATCTACTTCGAGAAACACAGAAAACCATAATATGTATGTATAATAAAGATGTTGATGCAAATTATAGATTAAAACTTAGAATTCAAATGGAAAATATAACATAAGTTGCTGCTCCCATTACAATCCATTCTCCTCTACAACTTCGATGGTGGTTCTACATCTCATAATTCTATTTCTACATCTCAGGAATTCTGCTTCTACAACTAAGAAATTCCTCTGTCTACTTGAAAGACTCACTAATTCCCCCCTCCTGAGTGCCCAACACTACATTTTATAGCAGAGGAGTTGCTCTTATTTTCCCAGAACTGTATTTACAAATGGCACAGTTTGTTACAATAGATTTGAAACCAGATATTAGAAATATGATTTTTTTCTAAATATGGAGAGTGCACACATTCATCGATTTCCAAAACTATAAGAACTGATATCGACCATGAATTATTTTCCGGAATAATAATTAGTTTTAAAACAGAATGTCGAATTAGGAAATCGCTCCTCTTTTTGTGGGATGTTATTGTTGCTGGAAGGTGCAATCTTGGGTTCTGGAGGAAATTTGACCTTCGTTACTTTTCTAAGAAAATCCTGAACTTCTCCGGTGTATGGGTGAACATGGTATGTGTATTAGACCATTGATGTGCCACAATAGTTTTTCGCAGAAAATAGTGTAACCAAATGACCTTGAGCAAAGCGTTCAAAACCATCCATTACACATTCATGTGCCCTAATGATTAGCTGCAATTTGTTTTTCTTGTAGAAGTCGAATACATGGTCAGGCCCAAATGTGACAAGACCTAGACCTCTCTCATTTGGACGCAAGCCTTCTACACTATCATTCTCTATTGGATCGGACCACAGAATATCCATAAGGACAATTGATCCTGCATCCATGCTAATCGGCCGTTGTAGGCTCTCTATCTGTTCCAAAAATTTTATAGATCTTCCAATCCCACCATGCATATAGATAATATTTCTTTCTATAAGAGCAGATAAGGGTAACCAATTGAAAAGCGGGGTAAAGCATGTCCATGCACATATGCCATCTCTATCTCCCATTTGTTCGATGCATTCAAGTCGAAATCAAAAGAGTGCATTGATGTCAGCAGCTTCATGATTTCCCCGAATCAAATGTACATGGTCAGGATACTCAATATTAAGCGCAAGAAGAAAGGTAATAGTTTCTAAGCTGTGCTAACCATGATCAACATAATCTCCCAAAAAGAGGTAGTCAATATATGTAATATCTCCTGCAGTTCAAGGAAATCCATACTCATCAAATAATCGCATTAAATCACCAAACTGTCCATGAAGATCACCAAATATTTTGACTAGAGCCTTCAACTGTAGGATTGTTAGCTCATGCATGAATATTTGTTCTGCAGTATAACATAGCTCACCCACTTCATAGGAATCCAATAAGAATCCCCTATTTATAGGAGACCTCTAGTTACGAGGCCTAAGCAAAGACGAAATGATCTTTTTATGCAAAGCAACAGGAGAATTTTTTGTAAGTAGCCTTTTAGCAGCATGTGCTTGGTCAAGATTCCAAAAATTTGAGAGTAAACTGAGATTTTTTTAAATCCCCAAACATAACCAGAGTAGAAATATTCACAGAGACCCAATAAGTTCACGTTCAGAAGTGCTTTTTAGTGGAATATTCGCCTGACGATAACTCCTTCACGAAACCAAATTTTGCCAAACAGTTTATGGGTTATATGAAACACGGTGCTCTGAAAAAAAAACCACGTCTCGAAATTTAGAGATTCTACTCCATTTGGTCACAAAATTTATATTTTCACCTACATCAATCTCGTACTCAACTACCCAGTTGTTGCTTTTATGAATTTGGTGAATTCATACTCAAATGCATTCCTGCACTGAACATTCCTACAACCAATAAGGAATTTATTAAAAACACTAATCAAATTAACTAATAACAAGAATTTATAAATTAATAGCTATTTTTTCTAAATTCTTCTAATCATCATCTTAAAAGGAAAAAAACACTAGGTACAAGCATATAATGATGTGAAAATTTGGGCAAAAGTGCGACTCAACATCCCCCCACGCGGAACTTCTTGCACGTCCTTGTGCAAGCCAAAACTATAAGGCAATGAAATAAGGTAGGGAAAATGGAAGCAAAGATTCTAGCAAATAAGGATGAAGATCCCTGATGTTGTAATGCATTCATTAACCTACAACATTGGTATTACTATGACATTACCAGCTAAAACCATGTGAAATGATAAAGCAAGATCAAGTATTGAAAGTGGACATTATGGAGAAAATAATGTTGCACAAACTTGTTACCTTGTCCCAAATGAATTCCCTGTTTTGTTTCTATCCAAAGCCTTATGATGAAAATGAAATTTTGTTGAAAAAGTGCAGTTTCAAAAGGAATAACACAAGATTCCTGCACCTACTATAACAATCTCGTATCTCAGTCATGTAGCACATATTTAGAGGCAACTACAATCAATACGCATTGTTGGCAACCAACGCCTTGTGAGTAGTCATCATTGAGCATTTCATCACTTCAAATACCATAGAAATTAAAGTTTGTTACGATACCAATCAACAACCTCTTTATTGAACAATCTAAATTACGTTGTCATCTGGATTCAAAAATAAATTTCCTCTTAATCCAGTACAAAGAATTACCTTCACTAAAGGTACCACATCATTCAAAGATCCTTTATTTTTGAAAGATAGAACTCAAAGCATCATGTTCAAATTGTCTTAAAACCATTGTCGAAGAAAAAGGATGAGTCTTAGGGAAAGATAAGGATAACCAAGAAAATCATAGTATGAAGTTAACTTTAATACCACAGACATGGCCCTACTGCTCGCAGGTGTCCATAACCTCGACGGGGATGTATTTTAACCTAGCGAAATGTCAGTATCCCACTTACTAGATACAGATTCATAGTTAGATTATTTTCCTCTTTAGATGAAGGGCACTGTCCTAGCTTGGTAACCAGTTGATGGCAGTGCCACTCACAAGAAGTAACATGGATGAATAGGCCAGCTCGTGATGAGACCTCCTATCTTCCAGATTTTTGGCTGAAAGCCATTACTCTGGCTTGGTGACCAGTAGAAGTAATGTCATGCATGTTAGGTCTCATGATCGTGGTAGGTTGGCTCATCACGAGACCTCCTATCCTCCCCTAGATATTTTCTAAACTCTAATTATGATTAACCTTAATGGTTACTTGATAAGTGGGGAGACAGATCCAATCCTTAGGAGTACAGGATGGCATGAAATTTTTTTAAGGAATAATCATTGCTAGCTAATTCCTCTACCCTAAAGAATTATTAAAGATATCCCAGACAATGACTGAAAGATTCCTTGAGTTAAGAATGCTAGTGTTCTCATGGATAGCTCATTATGATCTTAATAAGAGTGGTCCACCATAGGGGTTTTCCAATAGTACCTTCTAAGGGAAACTCAAAATATATATCCGAGATGACAACTTATTAGAGTGATTAATCATGGTTACTTTTGCAAAATCATGAGGTATTAGAGTGAATTGTACTCAACAATATTTGTCACAAATATGTGTGTTAACAACTAATGTGGATCAAAAGTAGTTTTAACAGCCATGATTTAAAATTGAAAACCCTAATAGCATTATAATAGCTTTATTCATTTATTCTCCTACCCTACTTTACCCTAAGAGGTGAAGGACTCCCTTTCAAGTATAGGAGTACTTCCAATGAAACCATGTGCGTAACAAAATGATGATTATACTCACACTTAGTTTTAAAGAATAGACTTCAAGACATATGAAAGCATGAGAAACCAGTTGCTTCAATTGATATAGTACCAAGGGTTTCCAAATGCTGAGGAAATAAGATGGCTTGATGACTGCTCGAAACCAGGATTCAATGGAATCCACATATTTATGATTCTCCAACTAATGCAAGCCTTCCACAGTTTGATAGTCACTCTCCTGGAGGCACAAAGAATCTGGTGAAAGACAAAAGATAAATCCCTTAAGCTCAAGCTCAAATATATGCTTTTCAAATTGACAAGAATGGTTGAGAGAGATTCTAGGGTTTTAAGTTTCAACAATATTTTTAGAGTAGGTCTCAATGAAAGATTGCTCCTCTTGTAGTATTTGAATTACACCTTCCCAGGGTGAATGTTCTGTGGTAATGGGGGTAGTTTCTAGATTCATTCCCTTTTCCAACATGGAAGATGTAGCATTATGTTCAGTAGAGGAATCAACGGGAAGAATAGGTGGTTCAAACTTCTGTGCAACCTCATGGTTTAGATTAGGGTTTAAATATGGTTTGGGGTAGGGTTTTGGTTAATGCTTGGACTTAGGATTTGGATTGGGATTAGGCTTTTGAATAGGGTTAGGTATAGTTTTTATATTAGAATTAGGGTTAGGTCTAGGGTGTGAACTAGGGTTAGGGTATGGATTAGGATTAGGGTATGGATGAGGGTTAGGGTAAGGACTAGGGTATGGATTAGGGGACGAACTAGGGTATGGACTAGGGTATGAACTAGGGTTAGGGTAAGGTTTCACATACGACTGGGACCATGGAGGAGGATAAGTTAATGGTGCATTCGAAAGAAATTGTGTTTGTTTCTAGTGCTCATATGATTGAATTTGCATGGGATATTTCCCTAGAGAGAAAGAACCAAATGATTCTTGAGGCCATGGAGATATATGGCTCGAGGATGAGGGCCAAGGCCAGGGCCACTGCGGCCATGGAGTAGGATATTCAATTGGAGGAGGATTAAAAGTTTTCCATGACACTAAAGGATTATAAACATGTTGAGGAACCTGCTCAAGAAAATAAGAATTATTCCAAGTATCAAATGGTGTTGAGTTTTGAGTTATACCTGGCGGTTGATTTGATTCCTTACTTGATTCCCTGAGTACCTTTCGTAATTGTGGCAGCGATGGGCAGTGTTCGGTTGCATGACCATCCTCGCAAATTTCGCAAACTTTTAGATCACTTAGTGGAAAATTTCCAAGGCAGTGTTTCTTTCGACAGTTGGGGCAAAGGATAAGCAGTGGTTCTTCATCCTTCTCTTGCTCCTACAAATAATCCAATTCCGAAATCAAAGATTTAATAATATTGAATTTATGTTTAAGCAAGGTGTTAAATTCTGCACTTGTGAATTCTTCATAGGATGAGTTGTTTGTTTCTGTAGCAGCGTGAAAACTCCTCATTAAGTGATTCCTCAAAATACCATCTTCTTGTCTTCAACAATAAAACTGGTACATTTTGTCATCACATGGATTAGTTTGAAAGGTTTATTACAGTACCCCAAAAATGATATAACGTTGAAGATTGGATTATGAAGATAAATGAATTTTAAAAGCTATTGGCTAAAATAAATCTCACCACACTTGCATGAATGGAAAACGATGAATCAACGTGATATTTAATCTATTAAAAACAAGGCAATTTGGAAATTAAATTTCTAAAGCATGCTTCTACAGGACAGGAAATAAAAGTTCAAGAGATAAGCAAGATGGCCAGACGTTGGAGCAACCCCACAATAGTGGATGCGTGGCTCTTCACTCACATATTACCGTACACTCTCCACCCTCTGACGTCCTGCAATACCCTTGAAACTCTGTAAGAAAAATTTTACCTGAGCCAAAATACAACTCCCCGGCAACGACGCCAAAATGCTGGTTGGTTTAATTGTTGGATTAATCCTCTCAAAATTAATTATCAATCCAGGAGTCCAAAATGTGAGTTGTACTGCATATTGGCTCAGCTTAATGGTCAGAGTATAAATATATTCCTTGGTAATGATAAACTAGGTACTGGAATGAAACACACCTTTACTGGAAAATAAACAATCTTGAAAAGGGAATCTACTTAACTAATTCTATCAAGAAAACTCCATACTACAATTGAACTATAAGGAAATACAAAGCAATTCTAAATCATTCTCACACTTGAATTCTAATTTTTAAATCTCCTATGATATCTTGAAAACCCTGATCCATTTGTTCCTTTCATCAATTTGAAACTAACACTTGAAAATAATCTTGAGATAAGCAAAAAGGACACACATTATAAATTCACACCTTAAACTAACTAGAAATATTCCTGAAAACAAACTCAATATTCAAATTAACAAAAGACAATCCTAACTATTTCTAAAAGAAAACTACTTTGCTTCATATAAAATAACACTTTAAAATATCCTATTAAAAATGGCATTGCAAATAATCTATGATAAACCTTCTATTTAAATATTTTAATCTAAATGAAAGGAACTATTAAAAAGAAAGCCTACTTCAAAATTGAATCATGTAACTCAATAACTAAAACTAAATCACGCTGCATTTAAACTTGATATCTCTACCTAATCAAATCCGCACTCAAACTTGCTCTTATAAGGAAATGATTACACTACAAAAACAAGAATCATTCTAAATAAAAATAAATCTAATTATTAAGCTAAGTCTCGAGATGCATAAACAAATCAAATTAAATCCTGCAAACATTCAAACAAAACCAAGTAATGAAAAACCATTATCAAACTCAAAGCATTTAAAATATTTTCTAATTCCGATCACTTAGAAATCATTACATCCCTATAACTAAAATGATTAAGAAATGTCAACTCTTATCAACTTTTAACCATAACAAAACTCTAGTCCTACCCTAATCATATCAATACTTGCACATTCCACTCATGATCAACATTGTCTTACATTTTCCTGAGTATTAATAACAAAATTATAATGTTGTAGAACTTAGTAATGTATATTAATTAAACAGAGCATAACAAATTCGTTTCTAGACTTGTGATAGGGTGATTATCTCCATTTATTTTCTGACCCATGCCATGCAATCATACCAAGATTGTTGCTTAGGGAAGACTCTCGCTTAATTATTTAACAATTAGAAAACCGGATTTACAGTATTCTATTCGAGCTTACTAAAGTGAAATGAAATTTTTAAGTACGAAATGAAATGATGATTATGAAATCTAATCTCGCAACCTTTCAAACGAAAATTATATTTATAAATTTAAATCTATGATATCTATGATTCTATTCAAATCTCTGATTCTAACATCTATGATATCATTCAGCTACAGGACTTGCCTCCAGTGGTGGTGGGCCCTTACCACTCCTGGAGCAAGCCTAGATTACCCAATCTACTTCGAGAAATCACAGCAAACCATAATATGTACGTATAATAAATATGTTGAAGCAAATTATAGATTAAAACTCAGAATTCAAATGGAAAATATAACATAAGCTGCTACTCCCATTACAATCCATTCTCCTCTGCAACTTCGATGGTGGTTCTACATCTCAGAATTCCGCTTCTACATCTCAGGAATTCCGCTTCTACAACTAAGAAATTCCTTTGTCTATTTGACGGACTCACTAATTCCCTCCTCCTGAGTGCACAACACTACATTTTATAGCAGCGGAGCTGCTCTTATTTGCCCAGAACCATATTTTCAAATAGCACAGTTTGTTACAATAGATTTGAAACTAGATATTAGAAATCTGATTTTTTTCTAAGTATGGAGGGTGCACACATTCATCAATTTCCACAACTGCAAGAACTGATATCGACCATGAATTATTTTCCGGAATAATAATTAGTTTCAAAACAGAATGTCAAATTAGTAAATCGCTCCTCTTTTCGTGGGATGTTGTTGTTTCTGGAAGGTGCAATCTTGGGTTCTGGAGGAAATTTGACCTTCGTTACTTTTTTAAGAAAATCCTGAACTTCTCAGGTGTATGGGTGAACATGGTATGTGAATTAGACCATTGCTGTGCCAAAATAATTTGTCGCAAAAAATAGTGTAACCAAATGACCTTGAGCAAAGTGTTCAAAACAGTCCATTACACATTCATGTGCCCTAATGATTAGCTGCAATTTGTTTTTCTTGCAGAAGTCCAATACACGTTTAGGCCCAAATGTGACAAGACCTGGACCTCTCACATTTGGACGCAAGCCTTCTACACTATCATTCTTTGTTGGATCAAATCACAGAAGATCCATAAGAACAATTGATCCTGCATCCATGCTTATTGGCTGTTGCAGGCTCTCTATCTGTTCCAAAAAGTTTATAGATCTTCCAATCCCACCATGCATACAGATAATATTTCTTTATATAAGAATAGATAAGGGTAACCAATTGAAAAGTGGGTTAAAGAGTTTCCATTACCATATGCCATCTCTATCTCCCATTCGTTCGATGCATTCAAGTCAAAATCCAAAGAGTGCATTGATATCAACAACTTCATGATTTCCCTGAATCAAATGTAAATGGTCAAGATACTCAATATTAAGCGCAAGAAGAAAGGTAATAGTTTCTAAACTGTGCTGACCATGATCAACATAATCTCCCAAAAATAGGTATTCAATATACATAATATCTCCTGCAGTTGAAGGAAATCCATACTCATCAAACAATCGCATTAAATCACCAAATTGTCCATGAAGATCAGCAAATATTTTGACTGGAGCCTTCAACTGTAGGATTGTTAGCTCATGCATGAATATTTTTTCTATAGTATAACATAGCTCAGCCACTTCATAGGAATCCAAGAAGAATCCCCTATTTATAGGATGCCTCTGTTACGAGGCCTAAGCAAAGACGAAATGATCTTTTTATGCAAAGCAACATGAGACTTTTATTTTGTAAGCAGCCTTTTAGTAGCATGTGCTTGGTCAAAATTCAACAAATTTGAGGGTAAACTGAGATTTTTTTGAATCCCCAAACATAACCAAAGTAGAAATATTCATAGAGACCCAATACGTTCACGTTCAGAAGTGCTTTTTAGTGGAATATTCCCCTGACGATAACTCCTTCAAGAAACCGAATTTTTCCAAATGGTTTCCGAGTTATATGAAAAATGGTGCTCTGAACAAAACCCATGTCTCAGAATTTAGGGATTCTGCTCCATTTGGTAAAAAAATTGATATTTTCACCTACATCAATCTCGTACTCAACTACCCAACTGCTGGTTTTATGCATTTGGTGAATTCATACTCAAATACATTCTTACACCGAAACTTCCTGCAACAAAGAAGGAATTTATTCAAAATTCTCATCAAATTAACTAATAACAAGAATTTACAAATTAATAGTTGTTTCTAAATTCCTCTAATCATCATCTTAAAAGGAAAAAAACAGCAGGTACAAGCATATAATGATGTGAAAATTTGGGCAAAAGTGAGACTCAACAACCCTTAGTTGTGATAAGGGGCTAAAGCATGTGGACTGGGTCAACCTTGACCAAATCAACAACGCTGTCATGGAGGAGTGGCATTCAATGAGGGACAATGCAGTTTTAGATGGAGACACTTTTCATGGAAGTAGTGTCATTAATGGATGGGGCTTAGGGTTTGGAATCTCTTTTCTTATATAAGGAAGAGGATGGCAGCCATATTATTCATGTTATGATATGTTATTTTTTAGATTATATGGTCTGTTTAGATGTGTATCTTTCTCTAGTTGTTTAGCTGAGATTGAGTATTGTTTATCACGGGTGTTCCTGATCGATAATCCCACCTCTTCCATTGAGAATCTCTTGGAGGAGTTTTTCACTACATTTCCACATTCATGTTTCAAATCAAGCTTCAGTCTTGTGGTACAGTGTAGTTTCTATTGAGAAATGTGTTTAGTTGCAGGGTGCAGATGTGGAAGATCTTGTTGGGTGTTTTCTGAGCTAGTTTTGTAGTGGAGGAAGGTTTCCTTCCATTAGGAGGCTAGTAAAGGAGCCCCTTGGGATTATTTGAAATCTATGGCATTAGGCCAAGTTTATTTTATCCCCTATAGCATAGTTCCAGTCCATATCTGCGTTATTCTGATGAGCTGTTGTAGGGGTAAGTTCATTGCTCCATTTGGAGTGTTTGCTTTCCATTGAAGGGAACAACCCTTCATTGAGAGGGTTCTTTTGGAGGGTTTCTTTCATATCTACATCAGATTCAGCCACCTCCTTCTAGGTGCTTCAGTTGCAGTGCTTCTTTAGCCCTAGGGCTTTAGATCCACCATTTATATTTTGTGTATTTCTGGAAACCGATCATGGGTTGTCTAGGAAAAGTGTATGGGAGCATATATCTCCATTTTTGGCCTTGTATGAGCATGATATTTTCATATACGTTTATTTACATGTCCTAGTTGCAGTATTAGTCATTAAAATTGTGATGTTCTTGCTTCAGTACATTGTACAGTGGATTACTTGTTTTGGGTGCATTTTGGCATTGGAGGCCTCTTTTGCCTATGTTGAGGGGCTTGATTCCCAATATCTTGTACTTATTTATTACTGTTATACATAATACCATGGATCTATCATTTGGCTCACATGTAATGTATTCATACTTTCTGCTATTTCTATATTCATGCACTATATTCTTGCCTTTCCCATTTGGGAATATTACAAAATTTTCTCCCTTTTCTCCTTGGGTTGGGCTCCTATACACTTGCCTAACTTCTTTGGTGGTCCCTCCTATTCCCTGGGATCCCATCTGACCTTCCATTTCCTTTGTCATCTGCAACGCCTTCTCCTTGTCTTGTCGACTACTTTCCTACTTCTAAAACTCCTTCATCACCCTTTCCCACCACTCCTCATCAATTTGCGCCCTTCGCTGCGCTCGTCACTCTCTCAGTCTATTGGAGGTTTCAGAATCCATATCCCTATTCCCCCTTCTTACATACTTGTAGCATCTTTCCCTCGGCTCCTTCCCCCAGTACTGGAGGTTTAAGTCTCCATCTCAGACTTTTGGAATGCCATCAAACCCTCGTCCACCATTAAAGATTTGATCCATAACGTGATTTCCTTCAACATCTCTCCCTGTAATCCAGATCTGAATATGTCCTCAGATTTTGAAAAGGAAATACTGAGTTGCAAATTCCATAATGTATCCTTCCAAGGTAGGTTGTACCAGAAATCTATAGCTCGGGTCAAATCAGTATCTAACCGATGGAGTGCTACTAGATCCATGCATCCACTTGCGACAGACTCTACACGACCCTCCTGGAAGTGACTTGAATTGTAGTCTCCACAACCAATTATAAATTTCTTCAGGAAAATTTCCCTAGAAAATTTCGTACATGTCACTTTCAGATTTAGAAAACAGGACCTGATCCTTGATAGTATTTTCCCTCTGCTTTTGTAGCTCCACTTGTTGCGATATGAACTGGTCTAAGTGGTTATCCTACCAGCTTCGTAGTTCTCTCTAAGTGGTGGACACATCCAGTGCATTCTGAGTTTTCTTGGGAACTTTTGAAATTTTTTGTCGTACAACAGAACTTTCCCTCTGATAGTGAACGTCTTATGCTTCATGTGACAGTCATGCCAAGCCTTCTGTCTTTCCTTCTGAACCGTCTGATGGAATTCTGCCAGGAATCTCTCTTCTTGAAGCTCTTGTAGTTCATGGAGGCATTCAGTGATTGAGTCTTCCTCTGTTAGATGTACCGTTGAAGCATTCAATAAGATCTTAGAAAAAGGACTAACCAAGATATGAAATGCTAATCGGGATGACTGGGGTGAGTGGATACGAGCAACATTATGGGCATACATGACAACTATAAAAAGATTGCACGATCAAACTCCTTTCCAACTGGTGTATGGGAGAGAGGTGGTGGTAATTTCCGAATTTATCATACCGAGTTTATTAATCGCTTCAATAGTACATATAAAAGAGGAAGACTCAATCTTTGAATGCCTCCATGAGCTATAAGAGCTTGAAGAAGAGAGATTCCTCGCAGAATTCCATTAGATGGTCTAGAAGGAAAGACATAAGGCTTGGCATGACCGTCACATCAAGCATAATACATTCACTATCGGAGGGAAAGTTCTGTTGTATGAAAACAAATTTCAAAAGTTCCCAGGAAAACTTAGAATGCACTGGATGGGACCATACCATGTCATTGAAATTAAATATTCAGTCGCGGTTTGATTTCACACAACTAGATGGCCAAGTATTGCAAGGATGGGTGAATGGCACACGTGTGAAGCCTTATCACAAGTAAGTTTCATAATTTATTTTTCAATAACTCTCGCAACCGAGAGGAGTGAGTAGGGTAGAATAGAAATAGATTAATTCAATAACTCTCTCACACCCGAGATGAGAAATAGGATAGGAATCCCGATAAAAATAAATCACAACAACACAGAGAACAAATCCAATTATTGCGATGTGGAGACCGGATCAGAACTGATTGTGGTAAGGGGGGGGGGTAGCGTCTAACGTATCATCTGTGTCAAAAAGCCAGGAGCGTCAAATATCATTCCATCATAATAACCCATCATACCGTTGTCAGTCCGTAGGATCACCCAGATTTTAGAATTAACTACCATAATTAGTAACAACCATGCTGTAATAAATTTGCGTTATTAAGCCATAATCATTACCCATTATGTCTACCCAAATCCCAAAGACACAGTCAACAATGTCAGAATACACCTCACCGTAGTAACTAATCGCACGATTATAGCTGCGGGAGAGACATAAAAAATTAATTAGTTATGGGGTCTTATTAACCTCATTCATGCTGGTTACATTACTTAACCTGCACGAAATAAGAAAAGCACGAGAATTCTGGAAAATTCTGAGTTAGAACAAGAAATAGCCGCAACAACAAGTGAAATTTCATCAGAGGAAGTTCAAAGAGATAGTCTAGTAGCAGAAATTCACAAAAAGAGATCAGGAACATCAATCCAGGTATACATCATAATAACGAAGATGACGAAGGTAGCACTAGCATTCGTCGAGCCCGAGCTCAATTAGAGAGTTCAAAGGATAGAATTGTTGTTTGAAAAGTATGACAATACGTTTCTAATTGATACAGATTTCACAGATTCCTATCAATTTCCAGCTATGAAGAGACATGTATACATAAAGAATTATGCTACAGAGGAAGGAGGGGAAGCAGCAAGAATGAATCCAGAGTTCAGAGGTATCCAAAAATTGACAATAGTGAACCTCAGGAACCTCCTAGTGTTTGGAACAACGAGAGCGACAATGCAATGTATGAAATTCCTACTGAGCAGAGTCTAGAATGGATCATTGTTGCTGGGGCGAGAAATAACGATAAATGCAGAGGATATCACTAGGCTTATAGGATTATCAGCAGAAGGTAAGGATGTCTCAAAGGCATTCCAGAACATTTCTAAGAGAGCCAAGAAGGTAGGAGACTGTGATTATTATAAGAAATATGGGACTAGAAGAGGAGGGATGGGGGAGAAGATAGACCTCATCAACAATCCAGCAGTGAAATTTTCTTGCTATCTAATAGTGGGTAAGACGATGAGGCATTACAAAAAAGGAGAATGTGCCCTCAAAACCATTTCATTCGTGGAACACTGCCTCCAGGGAAACCAGCTAAACTGGTGTACCTTCCTACTGAACTAACTATTTGAAGCCTGTGAGGACAATTACAGACGAGCCACAAGATTCATTTATGGCTATCTCGTAATGGCATTTGCAAGGTGGAAATGGAGTCACATGGGGGTAAGACAACTCACAAAAATCACAAATGACTAGCAAATGGCGTTGAAGTTTACGCCCTAGAGAATCTCGGGATATCCCAACACTAAGGAGGTAAATGAGGAGGATTTCTCATTCTGGTATAGGCAGATGGTGGATGTGGTGGCGAGATATCAAAGGGTTCCAAGGAACCTTTTGGACAAATATTATTTGTAGATATGGTTTGGGGTCACCCATAATCAGACATATATCAGACCTAGTTGGTGGATGAAACCACGTTCAAAATGAGACAGTTAAAGTTTCAAGTTGAAGAAAAATCATTCCACACCAAAGTCTATTCATGGCCAGGAGTTGGGATGGAGGTCAGAAGTGGAATACCTCACTATTTGTTCGAGGGCATGCTACCGAAAGCACTCCTAGGGGAGACACCAGAGGAAACAACGAGTAGGATTTATCGACTGTAGCTAAAACCTTTACTGGACCAGCGAGACATGAGGGTGAAGGACTTCAATCTAGTAATACAAACCCTCACAAGTGCTTCTACTATGTTTCCTTCTTTTTCTGATTCTTAATCTTCAAATTTTGCATCACCATCCACAATGACACCTATCATCACTGCCCTCCATTCCACCATGTTCAATTCACCCCCAGCAACCATAGTCACCTCAATCCGTAAGAGAAAGGCGCCTAAACCCTCGGTAGCTACACCTAAGGCAAAGAAAGCAAGAATTATGGTACCTAGGAAAATAATTGACCTCACCGAGGAAGATCAGACCCAACCCATGGATACAAGAGTACCAGTTTGAGAAGAACCGTAGGTTACCACCTAGGTCACCTCTATGCTACCGGTGTTTGATCTGTTCTCAATTTTGAATATCCAGACATCATCACCACCCCACACTCACACCTCTTCACCTCATACTCACCATTAATCACCCCATACTTCATTTACTTCCAAAGACCAATCCACTCACACTCCATCCACCTCAGCAACTATCTCTGACCTAGTAAAGCTAAGAAGCAATAAAAATGGGGACACCGAGGTAGAAGTTAACTTGAGTACGGCTAGGGTACCCGAGGTTAACCAACCTCTGGTGGGGCAGGGAACTTTCCTAGAACTATTATTTCAAGGAGGATATTTTACTGCAGATACAACGCCCTTGCCAAAAGAGCTGAACCCATTTCAGCAAGCCAACATAATGCTGCAGTAGATTCAACCAACCACTAGCATGAATAACCCAGAACCTCAGTTGTCGCAATAGAACCAACCGCATCACTGCATGAGCACTCAGAGAGATCAATCGCCAGCGGGCAACCCATCAAAGAAATACCGCCAACCCAGGACATGTCAGGTGCTGAGAGCATGCAGAAATAGGGGATTGGACAACTATACAACTTCATTCATTAAGCAACACAACAGGTAGAAGGGCGACACAACAACCTCCAACAGAATTTTGAGCATCAAAAAAAGTAGGTCATCATGCTTACTGAAGAGCGAAATCAACTAAAAGGGGAGAAGGAAAGTCTACAGGAGCAGTTGAAAAAGGTAACATATATCTTCAAGGACCTATGGACAACATTAATTTCCCAGGATAACAAGACACCGGAGGACATATTGCCCTGATCCATGGTCAAAAGGTTTATCTGAGTGAAAATGACATGTGCAAATCTCAGCAAGGAAAACTAAGAGCTCAAACAAACGCTAGCTGCCCGACCAACATTACCAGACCCCACCATGATATATACTGAGAAGGTTATCGAGAAACAGAATCAGGTGACCAAAATGAAGGAAACCCTTGGGATGACAATGAAAGAGGCCTACAACCTACTGAAGCATTTACATGAACTCTCTAACTCGTTAACCATGGAAACCCAACCTATCTCAGCACAGCTTCAGTAAATTTCACAAGAGATCAAAGAAGCCACTGATCCCATCGGCATAACCCAGCTCTACAACCAAGCAGAAGAACTGGAAACCAAAATACAGAATATAGAGGAGTATTCCACTGCCACAAAGCAGGCCCTCAGGGAGCTAAGGCAAAAATTCAAGTAGAAATCAGATTCAATATATTAGATGGCAGCCAAAGTCGAGCCAAAGATTCAAGAGGTATTTAGCAAGCTGCTTCCAGTAGCAAGTGAAACCGAGGCTGAAAGAGTCGCCACGGAAACAAAAAAGCTAATTAGATAATGGAAATAAGAAATCACCGAGTTTGCAGAACTCAAGTCTTCAGCATTAAGCAAGGTTCCAGATTTGGGGCCTTAGTTTGGACAGAGTGAAGAAACGGAGAAGACAAAGTCAGCCTCAGAAACCGACAGACCGATAGAAGCCGCGGTAGTAGGAAAATATTGACTTGCGACAAGTCAATAGCGTGTGGTCAAGGCCTATTGGGGCCTTTTTTCTAAAAAAGAAATAGTTTTGAGTTGCAGAGAATAGGTGGCTGAGTGCAATCAAGGTAGACAGGGAGCTGTCACGGTTGCGGATAGCCAGAAGATAGGTGGCATGACAGTTGCGGAGAACAATGCAGATGGTAGATATGGGAGACAAGGACAATCAACAGAACTCCCAATAATCAAGAAGTAGCGCAAGCAGTGGAGCAAGAAAAGAGGAAATACTGACAGTAACATTGGCGGGAGAACAAATAGGCAATCAACCGGCGTAGAGGAGTTAGTTAGTCAGTGCGGCAAAGGGCCGAGAAGAGAAGAGATGTATGAGAGCTCTGTGAGATATCTGTTGTACTAAATCACATTGTAATAGACTCTGCAGAGTGATGTATGCCGTTAGATACTGATAATGAAATATTTTTATTGATGTGTTTAATGTTCTGAGTTGAACGTTAATCAGTTGCTTACTATGAATGTATGCCCCGTTTTAAATTTTAATTCATTATCATAAATATGCTTGATGAGTAATAGAATATACATAGTTGTGGGATTTGTTTTCTATTTCAAGTTCTTTTATTTGTTCTTCATGGTTGTAATCATATAGTACATTATCTATCTCCTAATCTTACTAAAGTCAGGGCATGCCTTGGGTGAGATGCTCTGCTCCTTGGAGTAGGGTGAAAATGTCAACGTTGTGCTAGACTACTGCAAAAACCTTGTTGGCCTCTATCCTGAACCTGGGTCTTTCTCAAAGACCTCCTTTTTCACTAACAGCTTCTAGGCCGACCTGCTCCACAGGGACAGCCTATCTAACCACAATATTTGGGTCAACCTATACCCCAGGGGCAACCCGTTCAACCTCAAGGCGCTACTTACATTCCCCAAGGTCAATCTAAATTTGTATATAGTGTGCCCCAAGGCGTTAATTACATTCCTTAAGGTCAATCCCAGATGGTATACAGTGCACCTCAAGGCACTGCATACATTCCTCAAGGTAAAAATCAAGTGTTGTATAATGAACCTCAAGGCACTGCTTACATTCCGCAAAAAAATCCATATGTTGCTCAGATAGGACCTCAGTGATATGCTCAGAATCAATATCCTAGTCCTCAACCCATGTATGGGTAGAATTATTAGGCTTATAACCCCTATGGAAAGAATCCTCCGAGACAAAACATATGGGGACAAAATTTCTCTCAACCTAGGTGGAATCCTAATACTGGTCTCTATCAACATCCTGCAATGCCTTTCAATCCTCAATTACCTTCCCTTGCTACGTTGGAACTACCCAATGTGTCAAAATTAATGAACGATCCTATCCTTCATAATCCATATTGGCCTCCAGTTCTGACCAAAATTCTTGGAGATTGTCCAAAATTTGAGGGCAAGTCTGGAGAAGACCCCCAAGCACATGTTATGACATACCATCTTTGGTGTTCCTCTAACTCTTGGGTTGATGATTCCATTCGACTTTGTCTTTTCCAACGGACTCTCACTAGTGTTGTTTCCAAGTGGTACAATGAACTCTCCCACGACGTCTTCTAATATTTCAACTCTTTAGCCATGGCATTTATCACGCACTTTTAGTTACCATTTTGGTATGAAACTAGAATACACCTCCTCACATCCTTGAAGCAAGATCGAGCTACTCATATCTCTGATCATATTCATGAATGGAGGCATCATCGTCATTTGATCAAGTTTGAGATTCCTGATCAACTTCTAAATGATTGGTTCACTACCTCCTTCGTTGCTATGATTGCTAAGGAAATTTCTATTGGGGCATGTGTTACTGAGGAACAATCCATTGATCTTGCTTAGTACCTTGATCTTGTATACTCTCATTCTGGCACGTTGTACAAAATCTTGCTTGATGCCCCTTGACCTGGAACTTCCAAAGCACCGGTGATGCCATCCGTCGACAACATCATAGGTTCTGTGTCTCAGACCTCTTGGAAGTCTTCTCCCAATCCTGCGAAGCAAAAATCTACTCCTTCCAATGATATTGCTTCTCTGCCACCTCCGAATTCTAGTAAAACCACGGAAGTGAATGCAATCCAGTCCAATCCAGTGGATAAAATTTCTAAGGGTAAAAAGAATGGTTAAGGTAAGGCGAAAGCTGATACCCCGAAATAGGATTCTCAGAAATCTCGTGCTGATGATGGTTCACAACGCAAACCGAAGTACCCTTGTTTTATTTGTGAAGAAGAGCATTACACCAAGGATTGGCCCCGACGGTCCGAGGTGAGTCTATTACTCAAAGGCACCTAAGGCACTCCAGCTATTCTTAAAGAACCATTTCCATCACAGCAGACTCAGCTGGTGGAGAAACCTCTGTCCTCCGCCCCATTTGGCTCTCAGGTTTTCATGATGAACGGTCTTGCATCTATCTCTATTACTACCTGATCGAAAGATTATACTAAACTGTGTCAGTCAGCAGGGAAGGAAATCGCTGATGGTCCTCCTCCGCTGCCTGCTTCTGGACCTCTTCGTATTGAAAGGCCCCACACTGAGCCCATTGTACGACCACCTTCCAGATGTTTACTCCCCAAGTCTTCTTACAATCCTAATGCCCGTGTTGCTTAGCATTGTAGTATTGTTGAGGATTTGGCTCAGGCGCCCTCTGCTATGTCTACATTGGAAGTACTTCAAAGTTGTCCATCTCAACGGAAGGCTTTGTTATCTGCTATCAGAGGGGTTGATCCCACCGATTTGAGCCTTATCACTCTCGATTTGGAAAATTTCTTCCCACATCTCCCTCACCAGCTTGCACTGATCATCCAAGTTTGGATTAATGGAAAGAATATCCATCAAGTGGTCATGGACAAGGGTGCATCTATGTGCGTCATGTCATCTGCTTGCTGGAAAGCCATCGGTTATCCAACCCTCAATTCATCTCCAAATTCTTTAGAAGCTTTTTATGGAAGGGAATCTCACCCTCTTGGAGTTATCACTAGTTTACCCATTACATTAGAAGGGAAAAAATTTAACGTTAAGGTTGAATTCATTGATTCCAAGCTCAATTATAATATTCTCCTTGGTCACAGTTGGACTCACGCCATGTTGTGCGTTCCATCCAATCTCTTTCATGTTCTTTGATTTCCGCATGAAGGAAAGATCATCACTGTCAATCACTTGAAATTTTTCACTTATTCGTCTTCCGAGAGCAACGCCCCATATGTAGATCGTATTACTATGCCTTATGAGAGCATAAGGTTGGGTCTTTTCAAAGATCCTACCCTCATGGGTCGTTTTCCTCTTCCTCCACCCAACAGTGCTTAGGTTAACATGATCTCCAGGTCTTCTGATCCATGGGTCATCCCTTCGCCCAAGAAGATGGATTCATTTGGTGACTTGATGCCATTAAGCCCAATAGAGATTGATTATTGTGAACATATTCCAGCTTCAGCTCCTTTTCCCTCTGATCGTGCTCCTTTGAGTATGTCTCTTGACACTTATTCTCAATCCCCTTGGCTCAGTGATTTGGCTTCACCTGATCCCTTAAACGAGATATTTCCTACCGATAAGGCCATCGTGGAGACTATGTCTCTTGAGGATACTCCTTGGGACAATAGTCATCATCATTACTCTTTCATGCCTGGCCTTGGGGCCATGTCTACTTGTCTCGAGAAGTTCGCTTCTCAAGTTCCTTCTCATCTGCTTCAAATGCCTATCTTAACACATGACATTTTCAAAAAAGGTAACTTGGGAAACATCACACAAACGATGCCTATCGACATCTCTGTCAAACCAGGGGTTGTCGAGAACATCCACATTGCGGTGACCTATTCTCCTGATGAGATCGAGGTCTATACTAGTCTCTTCCGTGAGTTTTGCGACATTTTTTCTTGGTGTTATGAAGAAGTTCCCGACATCAATCCAAGTATGGCTGTGCATGATATTCCTACTTATCCCAATGCAAAGCCTGTTCGCCAAAGTCTTCATCCTATGCACCCTAGAAAGGCGGCCGCTATTAAAGGAGAAGTTGAAAAAATACTTAGAGATGGTTTCATTTATCAGATTCCCTTAATAGAATGGGTTTCTAATATCGTTCGTGTAGATAAGAAGCAGGGTACTATTCATGTCTGTACCGTGGTATCAACCATGCTTTCCCTAAGGATAATTATCCCACTCCTTTAATTGACCATATCATGGATGAATATGCCGGGAGTGAGATATTTTACCTTATGGACAGATTTTCTGGGTACAACCAGATTAATATTCTTTCGACCGATCAACACAAGACCACCTTTATCTATCCTTGGGGTACCTTTGCCTATAAGAAGCTCCCTTTTGGTCTTAAGAATGTCGGGGCTACATTTGAAACGGAAATATCATATGCTTTCCACGATATCAAGACCATTGTTCAAACTTACCTGGATGACCTTCTGGCTCATTTGGCTAAGCGTAAAGACCACCAAGATCATCTCTGTCAAATATTTCTTCATTTTCGACGCTATAAAATTCGGCTTAATCCACATAAGTGTGTCTTCTGTGTTGATTCCGGTAGTCTATTATGGTTTATCATCTCTAAATATGGAATTCGTCTCGATCCCTTCAAATTTAAATCTATTGTTAATCTCCCCTCCCCCTCCTCCTTACATTAGCTACAGAGTCTGCAAGTAAAAGCTAATTTCCTGCGCCGTTTTATAATGAACTATTATGAAGTGGTCAAATTATTTATGCAATTACTGTAATATTCCTAAATTAGCTGCAGCTAATAGGAATATTAATTTTTCCTTGTTCATTTTTGCATTTCATGATTGATGAATAAATTGTAAAGGAGGACATGTAAAACTCCTAAAAAACAAGAATAAATCAATGCCTATGTGAACAGGGACATATCTGGGCTATTTAAATAAACTCCTACAGGTGTGAATGGGTTTAAATCACAAGAATGGGTCATCTTTGACCAAGTCAACAACGTAGTCTAGATGCATTGAACCTCTTTGAGGGACAACACAGTTCTAGAAGGAGGACCTTATGTGAAAAGGGTTAAGTGATTCAAGGTGGTTTAGGGCTTGGAAAGACCCATATCTTATAAAAGGAATAGGAGGGCAGGAAGAAGGGGTTGTTTAAGATTATTATTTCTGAAGGTCTGTCTGCTTAGACATCCCTTGTTGGGACTTCCTGTTCAGGAATCCCACCTCCTTCCTTGTGCAGCTCTTGGAGGAGACTTGTGCTATCCTTTCCACATCAGGCTTTTAGGCCAAGCTCACCTTACACCTAAAGCATTGCTCCTATGAGAGATGAGCTTTCCTTGTGAGTTGTAGCAGTGGAAGACACTAGATTTGTTCAGATCTAGCCTATACTAGTGGCTCTTCTCAGTGAGTGTGTCTTTTAACCTCCTGGAAGAGTTAATTAGATGATTATACTTCAGATATACATCTTGACATCAGGAAAAATGATTCTCAGAAGCTACAACACTGTTTCTCTCCCTAATACAACATTATTTTCAGATCTACAGCTGTAGGGTGTTTTGTCTGCAATTTGGAGGAGAGATCTCTAGTGTTGGGATTCTTCCTGTCACTGTGGTGATCCATGGATTGGCCATACAATCCATGTTTGTTTCAGATATGATCTATTGTACTCTTGTATTAGTCATAAATTTCTGAATCATTCTGTAGATCTGCATCCTTAGATCTCATATCTACTTTCGGTGCTTCATGTTTTGAGCAAAACCCCAAGGGGAATGTATAGATTGGCATTTCTTGTACACAGATCTGTATTAGATCTAATTTTTTATGTAAAGATCTGCTATAGATCTGAATAATTAATAAACTGCTACTTCAGCCCTAAAAATAATGCTGTCATGGTTATACAGTCTTTTCTCATGGTTGTAGCACCTCATTTTTGAGGATTTTTGCTGTATAATCTCATTTTTTCTCTTGTATACTGTATGGGCTATAAATAACATCTGATTTGATGTTATATATCTGATTTTTGAACCTTAATATTAGACTCCTAATGTGCTTCAGTGGATCTTCGTTATTTCTAAAGCAATCCTTTGCATAGAGCTGCAACCTCTCTCTTTGGGTGGTTTTCAGCTAGACTAGTTTGTGGGAGATCTGTTTAACCCACCTAGTTTGATTTGTTTTTTCTCTCCTCTTGGATTTAGATCTTAGATGAGATGATATAAGGGATCTAGGAGCTGCAAAATAATTTCCATGCATAGTATTCTCAGAATTGCGTTATTTCAGCAGGCTTGATGAGCTGCCCCAAATCTGGGATATTACAATTACTTAAGCAAGGCATCCCGCTCCTTTGGGATGAGATCACCCAAAAATAATTTGATGCATTGAAGAAATTTTTGATTAATGCTTCTTTGTTGCGCCCTCCCAATTATCATCGCGATTACTCCCTCTATTTGGTTGCCGTGTTTAGCACTATTTCCATGGTTCTGGAGCAAGACGACAATGATGGTGAAGATCACGTCATTTATTATCTGATTCACAAGCTTATCGATACTGAAACACGTTATGCACATGTTGAGAAGTTTGCATTGGCTATTTTTCAAGTTTTTCAACATTTTCATCATTACATTCTCTTGCGCACAGTGACTGTGATTTCTGATTGTAACCCCATGACCTACATATTGACTTGTCAATTTTTGGGGGGAAATATTGGAAGTGGATTGTTATCCTCCAAGAGTTTTATTTGGATTTTACTACCACAAAATTGAATAAATCATTGGTTTTCGCTGATTTGATTTTCTCTCTCCCTTCTGATTTTTCTCCATCTGGTTCCGAGGAACGAATTCCGGACGACACACTTTTTCTTATTAGCACCTTCGATCCTTGGTATGGTGATATCATCATATATCTTCATACTTCCACCTTCCTATCTGAGTTGACGAAGGATGCTCGTTGACGCATTTTCCATCATTTGTAACCTTATCGCATAATCGGAGATACTCTCTACCGCATCAGAGCTGATTTTGTTCTCCGCCGGTGTTTGAATCTCAAGGAGGCTGAAAAGTTCCTCAATGATTGCCACTCTAGTGCCCGTGGAGGTCACATGTCTGGATATGCTACTGGAAAAAATATTCTTCATGTTGGCTATTTCTGACCTGTTGATCAGCGGTTGTCATTAATATCAACCCAAGCAGCACCAGGGTCTACCCCAATATTGCATGGGAATTTTGACCTACAAAATTACTGTATTATGGATCAAGAATGATTTTTATGGTTTCTTCTTGTCGAGATGTTTCCATTGATATATGGCACGCCACGTAATTCTTCACGGTTTGAGCGATATTCATGTTTAAAATTTGTAACCCCAGTTAGTGGGCTCAAACCCCATGGGTTTGTGGCATGGGTCAGTGAAAAGTCATAATTAATATTTTTTAATCTCTTAAAATCCCTCCCACATTCACTTTTTGAAGCCCCTCTCAACCTAAGCATTTATATAAATTATGATCCTCATATCCTCCTTATGCAAGGGATTTCTCCATCTGAAACAGGTCATTGTGGAATTTTCGCTCTAAATTTTTTTTCTACAAAGGTTCAGAAGCTGAAATTTTTAGGAGGCAAAGCTGAAATCCTGAGGAAGCTCCTGTGAAAATTTCAGATCAAGGTGCAAAATATTTTTGGAGATATGATCTGTGGAAGTTAGTGTGTTTGAAGGCTCCTGAAATTCATCTCAAATAAGTGACCTTGGGAACATTGTCATAACTCTCTCTCTGAGTATCAGATTGGAATCCTGTAAAAAGTGCCAAATAGTGCATGGACTTTAGTTTTCTATCTATCAAATTTAGAGCCAAAGGAAGTAATAGTGATACGTGGCATTCCATACAATGTCGCTCTACTGAAATAGTCCATAATTAGGGCATTCTGAGAGATTGGGCATAACTCTCCCTTGAAAAATCCAAATTGGGTCAGACCTATGGCATTGGAAAGAAGACTCAAAGAAATATTACAGGACCAAAGATCAGATATTGGGGATATGAAATAACGGAGATACACCAGATTCAAGATCGAGCTCCTAGAAGGAAAGAAAAATCAAGATCATGTGTTGTTAAGGGCTGCAAAGGACCAGACTTTCTAGGGCAGCAAAGAAAAGCAAGGTGCAGCAGAGGGTAGCATGACAAGAGCAGAAACCAAGGTGTAGAAAAGCAGCAAGAAGTTCATCACATGAAGTCTTCAAGTGGGCAGCACTGCATACAGTCACTGTAAAGGTATCATTGTACTAAGTCATTGTAAATACATTACTGTAAAAATTGTTCTAGTGTCTATCTGCCAAGAGTTGAAGAGGCAGTGTCGGGAGGTCTAGGATCATCATTAGGTGGTTATTTCATAGTTGGGGTTATGGTCTAGTGTGTCTTTTTCTACAACATCATTATATATCATTGTAAAGTGGACCATTTTCCCTGGTACGAGAGTCCATTCTTCTTTTATTCTTCTATAGGGTGGTAGGGTGGTGCTAGGGTGAGTTAAATATCATGTTAAAATCCATTCAAATACCATCGAAGAACTTTGGTGTTGTATCATCCATCCATGAGTTGACATTGTCGAGATTCTAGGAAGTTGGAGCTTTATTTTCAATTGGAGTTGTGTATTAAAGAATTATTAGAAAAGCGTTAGGTGGTTTTTGTCCTAAAGTGGGTTTCCACCTTAAAAACAGTGTGCATTTGTGTTCCTTTTGTTTACTGCTATAATTATAAAAACACTCATAATAAATGAATATTAACTAATGCTCTAATTGAAAGGAATATTGATTCACCCCCCTCTCAGTATTTCCAACATGGCCCACCATCTTTAAAGACTGCATTGTTGTTGTCCGTAAGTGTCATGCTTGCTAGATTTATCAGCACAGATGCATGTGCCACCCACCCATATTCATATTGTCATTATCGTTGGTCCCTTTGCGAAGTGGGGCATCGATTTTATGTCATTTAACCCTCACTCGGCCGAGGGGCATGCTTATATTATTATAGTCGTTGACTACTTCACAAAATGGGCCAAAGTAATGCCTACACTTATAGCTGACGGTAAGACAGTCGCACAATTTCTATTCAATCATGTCATTACTAGGTTTGGTGTCCCTCAAGCCATTATTCCCAATCATGGTTCTCATTTTCATCATTACATGATGGCTGAGTTGACTTCTAAGCTGGGTCTGCATCACAACAGCTCAATGTCGTACTACCCTCAGGCCAATGGATAGGTTGAAGCTGTGAACAAGGTTCTAGTCACTATGCTTCAAAGTAAGATTGGGATGCGCAATTCAAACTGGCATCTCATGTTGTTTTCAGCTCTTTGGGCTTACCGAACCTTAGTGAAAGATGCGACCAGATTCAATCCATTCCAGCTTGTCTATGGTCTAGAAGCTACCCTTCTGATTGAATGTGAAATCCCTTCTCTCAAGGTAGCTATTGAATTTCTCCCTAATAGTTCACCAGAAGAAGAGCATCTTCTATATTTAGAGAGGCTTGATGAAACTCGTCGCTTTGTTGCTCTTGTCATAGAAGCACAGGAAAAGTGGGTCAAAGCTCATTTTTACCAATTAGTTTCCCCTCGTTCCTTTATAGAATGAGACCTCGTCCTCATGTATGACCAAGCTCATGATAAGCCGAGGGCAGGAAAATTCCAACCCATGTGGCATGGGCCCTATATTGTTTAGCTTGTTTTGCAGAACGACGTTTATGAGCTAATTGATTATGAAGGTTATCCTTTGGATCAGCCCAGAAATGTGATGTATCTCAAAAAATATTATGCATAAGTTTCTCGTGCATTTTTCTTTTGTACATAGGTGTTTTTTCATTTTTGCACATTTTTGGCTTGGTGTGCTTTGCGAGCAGTTTTCCTGCTTATTGTTTCATTGCTTATTGTGCAGATGCCTATCACTCCTTATGTTGGTTTCATAGATGGTGCCTAGCGTAGTACCCGGAATCTGTCTTCTACATCCTGGGTGATTTATAACCCTAATGGTGAGTTGATATACCTTCAAGGTATTTGTCTAGGATGAACCACAAATAGTGTCATTGAATATAGTGTTGTCAGTGAACTCTTGACTCAGGCCATTGCTCTCAACATTCGTGCATTGATTGTTAACCTAAATTCTCAGCTTGTTGTTCTTCAGCTTAATGGGCATTATTCTGTTAGAAATCCTCAAATCTTAAGGTTGTATTTGTGTGTTCATTTATTAGAACGGAATCTTGATTACATCACATATCAACATATTCCTATACAAATGAATGTGTTAACTGATACAGTAGCCAATATTGTATTAGATAGACATTTGCGTAATTTGTAAAACATAATCATTACATGATAAGATTCATACAGGAATATATATATATATATATATATATATATATATATATATATATATATATATATATACATATATATATATATATATATATATCGAGTGTTTTCATCCACGTGCATCATAAGTTCAAAAAAATATGTATGTTTTGGTTACATCCTGAGACATCATGTCTCTCAAAAAATATGCAGAAATAAAAGCCTAGGTGTCTAGTCGGCATGATGCTCATGGTAACATTTTACTACCCGTACAAGCCGCCTCAATAAGTGGTGAACATGGTTTGACACCCCTGTAATGTGCCTATGGTATGCATGAGGAACATCATCAAATCTCGCATAGTCAGGAATTCTACTTGTGAGTCCCTCCAGATTGCATACGATTTCCTCCTCCTTTCTTCCCTCACCACGAGGGACCACATCAAAATCATGAGGAATCCTCTATGCTATTGGAGACATTCCTGCAAGTCTTTCTGGGTCGACATCTGCAAATACATGGATTAACATCAGAACATATATAATAAAAAAATCATAATACTCATCAAAATAAAAACATGAGTCTTACCTGATGCTTCATCCCAATCCTCTCCTACTGGGAGTGGGAGGTCCACATCACCCGTAAAGTCCGTGCCAGAATAGGGCCAGTCCTCCATGACAATCAGTTGTTGACAAAGCCACTCAAAGAATTATAGTCTCCAAGAAATCTGTTGACCACCTCCTAATCTTGCCATCAAAGCCACCCAACGAACTATCCATGGCTCCTGGGTTGGTGGTGTAGGAACTATCACCTCTTGAAGTTGAAAAATTGGTAACCTTTCCAAGATGAACCCATAGCCGAACTATTTTAGATTTTCATTCTTGCATTTTGTCAATTGGTGTTTCATATTGATTGTTACCACCTCTGCGCAGTTGTAGAGAGTTGGTGCCATACAATCTACTACAAGAAGTAGCTGTGTTTTTGTGGCCTCATGCAGATCTTTAGATCCAGCAGCTCGAGTGATGGTGTGTAGCTATACCTTTATTTCCAAATCAAGAATGGTTTGGATATCCACCTTCCCACTTTTGGATCCTTTCCTTACCCCTCAGAAAACTCTGTCGATGACCATGCTCATGTTTTCCATTGTGGCCGGGTACCTGTCCGGATTGGTATTGCCCCCCTCCGTGATAATCCAGTGATGAAGTAAACATCCGAGACCTCAATATCTAGCTCCTGATCGTGAATTATGAATATTTCCTAATCAATGTCCCATACATTGATCAACTACTATAATAGCTCTGGTTGAGCTCAGAGACATGGTGACATGAAGAATTTTTTAAGCTTGCAGTCCCTAAGAACGTCCATGCATCTTGCATTGCCCAAGGCCCACTCATCTTCTTCTGTTAAAATTGGACAACTAGGTCTAAACTCCATGTTGTGATGCTCAGATTAAGATACTGATATTTTTGTTGGATTCCTCTTTCGGAGAGGTGTAAGATCCATATAAAATTTATCTTAATCCGATGAGCAGAACATTTATTTTGAATTTATTATTTATAATAAATTATATGTGCAGGTCGGCCTTAAGGTTTTGCACCTCCAGCAGATGTGTCACACACCTCAATGATGGATATAAATACAGTCAAAGTTGGAGAGCATTTCACTCATCTTATCTCATCACTTCCTCTTCTCTTCTCTGATTTAGTACGAGCTTCTTGGAGGACAAATTCAGCTCACACGTGGGAAAAAGGACAAGCTACTACAGCCAAGAAGAAGGACGCAGTCTGCTGCAGCTAGGGTTTCCTAGGAAGTTTGACCAGTGTTGACTTTGGTCAACGCATGGTCCAAAGAGGCCCAAAATTTGTGGAGACTTCGATTTTAGTAGGTCGTACACTTTGGCACAAGAACCGAGGTCAAAAGGTTGACCGAAGTTGGAGCTGCGTTGACTTTTATGTTGCTGCCTTGCGTTGACTTTTATGGACAGCGTTGAATTTTCGGGAGTTGACTTGTGTTGACTTGGTGACTGATTTGAGGATTGTTGTGACACATTCTGGGTTGGCTGATCAAGAAGACTTTGCTGGTTGAAGCATCCTGTTGACCGCCGTAACGCACCACCACATTCTCCTGTTTCTGTACGAGCTTCTTGGAGGACAAATTCAGCTCACACGTGGGAAAAAGGACAAGCTACTACAGCCAAGAAGAAGGACGCAGTCTGCTGCAGCTAGGGTTTCCTAGGAAGTTTGACCAGCGTTGACTTTGGTCAAATTTACGGGATTTTTCCAAAGATAAATTTGTGGAGACTGACTATGCAGTCGTACACTTTGGCACAAGAACCGAAGTCAAAAGGCTGACCGGTTGGAGTCAAGTGACTTATGTTGTCGCTCGCGTTGACTTTTCCGGACGTTGACTTTTCTCCGGGAGTTGACTTCAGGCCGACTGGGTGACTGATTTGAGGATTGTTGTGACACATTCTGGGTTGGCTGATCAAGAAGACTTTGCTGGTTGAAGCATCCTGTTGACCGCCGTAACGCACCACCACATTCTCCTGTTTCTGGTTTGTCTTCTACAGATCCACTGGTATGTTCTATCAGCATTTTACTTAACTATTTGGGTGATTTCTGTAATAAAAGTAAAGTTGCATCAAGCATAGAACATCTACAAAAATTTACATGGTATCAGAGGTGAGGTGAAGACAAGCCCTACCTTTAACAATCACCATCTAAGAAAAATGGGTTCCACAAGTTATGGCTTCAAGGAGAATGACAAGCTGACTGGAAGGGATGACTTCCATGCCTGGAAGATGATATTAGATCTCAAATTGGAAGACCATGATCTCATGGACCATGTACTAGGTAAGATACAAGAACCTCCATCTAATGCTTCTGCTGCTGCTAAAACCAAGTACAAGAAGGGGGAGATCAAAGCAAAGCTGATGATCAGGGAATCCATTCATAAAATCCTGGTGGCCTACATCTCTGAGTTGGGCACATCCAAAGAGATGTATGATAAATTGATTCTTATGTTCAAGGTAAACAATGTAAACCAAGTGCTATTCTTCAAGAATCAATTGAAGAATCTGAAGAAGGGCCGAGATGAGTCTGTTCAAACATACTTTCTGAAATTGACCGAGATCAAGAATAATCTGCTAGCTATTGGGGAGACAATAGCCGATCGTGAGATGGTACTCACAGCACTTGGAGGACTCCCATATGAATGGCATGTATTCAACACTACCATTCTCAATAATAGTACAATTCCTAACTTTGACGAGCTACTGTCCAGATGTATGCAAGAGGAGACAAGAATGAAGGAATACGAAAATGACAAAAATGCTGCCTATGCTGCTCATTCTAGAAAGAAGAACTCTGGTGGTCCTAAGAACAAAGGAAGAACAAGGGCTCAAGGAAAGAAGGGCAAGTGTTTCACTTGTCATAGGCCTGGTCACTATGCTAGAGAATGTCCTTTCAAGAAGGATTCTCCCGATAGTGATGACAACAACAACCGAAGGAATGGAAACAACATGTCCAAAGGAAAGAGGGAGGCTCCCTCTAATGAAAACAATCAACCTTTCAAAAGGTCCAGGTATGAGGAATCCAATGTTGTTGACAAAATAGATGAGTACATTCTTGTATCTGCTCTCTCTACTGCATCCCTGCGCGACACTATGGATGTCTGGCTGATAGATAGTGGTGCCTCAAGACACATCACCGCACATCAGGTTCAAGAAACACTCTCTGACATGGTTGAGAGGATACCAATACGGAAATTATCCTTGGAGATAATGCCACATATCAGGTGAGAGGGGCTGGGGTGTGACTCTCACTTGTCTCAAGGACAAGTCCTACATTTGCGGGATTGCTCTATGTACCAAAATTGAAAGAACCTTGTGTCTATATCAGCAATTGAAGACAAAGGGTTCAATGTGGCGTTTATTGATGGAAAGGTGCGCATGTGGAAGAAGAATCTCAAGGAAGCTATCGTGATTGGTTTTAGAGTTGGAACACTCTACCAGGTTGAAGGAAGTCCTCTAGGAGCTATGACATGTAATACTGTTCGACAAACTGAACTATGGCACCGAAAGGTTTTGACACCTTCATTACAAGGCCCTTCCCGTAGCAGGGAAGGTGGTGACAGGGATGCCCGATTTTGGAATTAATCATGAAGGTGTATGTAAGGGTTGTGCTGAAGGAAAACACACAAAGGGGATCTCTCCACTAGCATTTGATGTCTTGCATTGATACATTCTGATATATCTGGTATGCTGCTCGTGACATCCTTGACAGGACGTTTGCAGAGGAGCTAGCATCAAGAGGGAGACCACAATGTGTGTGGGCTACAGTGAAATCTCTCAGGCCTTTAGAGTTTATGTACTTGGTAAAAGGAAAGTAGAGATACGACATGATGTCACTTTTGACAAAGATGCTTCTTAGAAGAAAGTTGTAGATCTCTCGAGATCTGAGGAAAATCATGAAGCAAGGCCTGGAAATCAAGATGTCGAGGGACATGCTGCCCTGAGGGGGACATTCCTAGAAAGCTAGAAGCCATGCAGATACTAAGGGCATCTGGCTGCCAAGAGTACTATTGTACAATCTGAACTTGGATCTTTTGAGGAAGTCGTAAAGCATCAAGTATGGAAGGATGCTATGCACGAAGAATATGAGTCCATAATGAAGAATGATGTCTGGGATGTGGTTCCAAGACCGAAGGACAAAACAGTTGTCACCACGAAATGGCTCTACAAGATCAAGCATGGATCTGATGGAAGTGCTGAAAGGTTCAAGATTTGTTGCCCGAGGCTTCTCTCAAAAGGAAGAGGTGTATGTAGAACAACCTCTGGATCGGGACACCCATGACTGCAGGTTGAAGAAAGCCCTCTATGGGCTGAAACAAGCACCCTAAGCTTGGTACGAGAGGATAGATAGCTACTTGAATTTTGGGCTTCACTCCCGAGTCTTTTATAGGTTTACCTTTACTTGAGTTGTCGGGGAAGCCTCTCGATGCAGTCTTGTATGTGGAACGATCTCTCTCTGACAGGTGCTGACCCTCTCAGTGTAAGAGGGAGCTCGATACTGAGTTCGAGATGAAGGACCTAGGACTGATGCAATACTTCCTAGGCCTAGAGGTCTAGCAGAGACCTGGTGAGATTTTCCTTTCTCAAGGAAAATACATTATGAAGCTTCTGGTATGGTGGACTGTAAGTCTGTACTGATGGAACTCAACTTTAAGAAGTTGAGTCGCAGCGCTGCTGGGCCCGTGTTAGAAAATCTTACTGAGTGTTGTCAACTCGTGGGGGGCCCTGATGTTCTTAGGGAACATCCGTCCGGACATATGTTGTGCAGTGAAAAATTTGAGTCAACACATGGTTGATCATAACATTCACTAGGTTGGTGCCTAGAAACTCTTGAGATATCTCTGAGGCACGATAGACCATGGGCTAAGATACACTGCCAGGAGTGTGAAACTCCATGGATATACTGATGTCGATTGGGCTAGTAGTGTGGTGGATCGCAAGAGCACATTTGGATGCTACTTCACATGTAGATCTGCTTCGGGAAGGAAACTGAAGTCGGTAGCTTTGAGCACCGCTGAGGCCAAATACATTGTAACATGTATGGCTTGTTGTGAAGTCACTTGGTTGCGAAAACTCTTTAGTGAGTTGTTCGAGCATGTGCTAGATGCCACCGTTATCCTCTGTGATAACTAGAGGGGGATTCGTTTGTCATAGAATCCCGTGTTCCACTAACGATCCAAGCATGTTGATGGCTGGTACCACTATCCAGGATATGGTACAGCGAGGCGCCGTAAGGCTCGATCATATAGGAACTAATGAGAAGGTCACAGATATTCTCACTAAGCCCTTGGGGAAGGTCAAGTTCCTAACCTTCCATGAGAGACTTGGTATCGTGGAACAACCCTATGATGTGGGTCATGTTGGACGATGAGCTCAAGGAGCTCTGGGGGGCTTTGGGGACAGCTTCTTGGAGTTATGAGCAACCACAAGGCTAGGCTTGCCAAAACTTTTTGGTGTGCTTGGACCCCACCATTGTGATTATTGAGTTGGTTCACCTCTCATTATCTGTGCCCCGTATACATCCTACCCATTGAGTTCGGGGCTCATGGGAAGTACCTCTCATTTGGCCAAATGAGATGGGAAGGGCCCTAGGAACTAGTAGAAAAGGCGATGGATGCTATCGAGAATTTTCATACTCTCTATCTAGGATAGCCTGGGATCCAACCACTTGATCTGGGATCAGAATATAGTGAGTTTAGGACCCTCCACACGACCGGTGAGATGAACCAACCCGGGTTGGTTGGAGACTCTTTGTGAGTCGATAAGTCTCGGACCTCGGTACAGGCTGTCGGCGGGGGATGATGTCTTTTTATTATTCTCCCTTACGTTACGAAATAAAGAGGCCAGCCGAAAGCAAGTTACGACGGGATGACACACGATGTTTGATTACTGCTTGATGGATGGGAGTTCTCAGTTGAGAGGAGTGTTAGAATGACAAGTCTAAACTCCATGTTGTGATGCTCAGATGAAGATACCGATATTTTTATTGGATTCCTCTTTCGGAGAAGTGTAAGATTCATATAAAATTTATCTTAATCCGATGAGCAGAACATTTATTTTGAATTTATTATTTATAATAAATTATATGTGCAGGTCGGCCTTAAGGTTTTGCACCCCCAGCAGATGTGTCACACACCTCAATGATGGATATAAATACAGTCAAAGTTGGAGAGCATTTCACTCATCTCATCTCATCACTTCCTCTTCTCTTCTCTGATTTAGTACGAACTTCTTGGAGGACAAATTCAGCTCACACATGGGAAAAAGGACAAGCTAATACAGCCAAGAAGAAGGACGCAGTCTGCTGCAGCTAGGGTTTCCTAGGAAGTTTGACCAGCGTTGACTTTGGTCAACGCATGGTCCAAAGAGGCCCAAAATGTGTGGAGACTTCGATTTTAGTAGGCCGTACACTTTGGCACAAGAACCGAGGTCAAAAGGTTGACCGAAGTTGGAGTTGCGTTGAATTTTATGTTGCTGCCCTGCGTTGACTTTTCTAGATAGCGTTGACTTTTCTGGAGTTGACTTGTGTTGACTTGGTGACTGATTTGAGGATTGTTGTGACACATTCTGGGTTGGCTGATCAAGAAGACTTTACTGTTTGAAGCATCCTGTTGACCGCCGTAACGCACCACCATTCTCTTTGTTTTGTGAGCTTCTTGGAGGACAAATTCGGCTCACGTGGGAAAAGGACAGAAGCTGCTACGACCCCGAAGGGCGCGATGCTGCAGCTAGGGTTTCCTAGGAAGTTTGACCAGCGTTGACTTTGGTCAACGCATGGTCCAAAGAAGCTGAAATTTATTGGAGACTTCGATTTTAGTAAGTAAGATACTTTGGCCTAGAAGCCAGAGACAGGTTGACGTGAACCAAGAACAACGTTAATTTTATGTTGGCGCCTCAGCGTTGACTTTTCTGGACAACGTTGACTTTTCTGGAGTTGACTTGTGTTGACTTGGTGACTGATTTGAGGATTGTTGTGACACATTCTGGGTTGGCTGATCAAGAAGACTTTGCTGGTTGAAGCATCCTGTTGACTGCCGTAATGCACCACCACATTCTCCTGTTTCTGGTTTATCTTCTACAGATCCACTGGTATGTTCTATCAGCATTTTACTTAATTGTTTGGGTGATTGCTGTAATAAAAGTAAAGTTGCATCAAGCATAGAACATCTACAAAAATTTACATCTTCACTATGTTCTCTTTCCTTCCATTCGATCACCATTTTGCTCCTTCACACCTACAAAAACATCAACGGGGCCATCCATAGTCAAATTATTTTCTATTGGAGTATTTAAAACGGGCTATTTGGTTGAATTTACATGCAAAATTAGTGGTCACAGTTGGCATGCCCCTGTTTGGATTTAAGGTAGGTTGGTGAGAGTCCGTGCCTAGAACTCGCGCCAACCATCATGCCCTATTTTGAGCAAAAACCCCTCCATCGATCTAAAAAATGGGTTACAAGCAATGAAAATTATATCAAAATGCAGGCAAGGATATGAGTTCTTACCTGGAAAAGACGAATTCATGATTAGTCCCCTAGATTGCTCGTTATTAGTTCTGCAAAATCACAATGAAAAAAGGGTAAAAAAGTTCTCACAAGAAGTAAAAGTGAAATGTATTTTATTTTTACTATTTTTGGCATTTTATAAACTTTTCAGAACCCTAATTAGGTTTTTGAGCATATTTTTCAATTATTTTTCTATCTTATCTCAAAAAATGGGTTTTATGTGTGTTTTTTGTGTAGCAACAGGTCCTCCACATGATGACGATGAAGTGACGAGTTGTTTTTTATACTTTTTCGGGCTCAGTAAAAAGAAGAAAAAGTCACCCCCTGGAGTTATCTTTCAACTCTTTTCTGACTCTCGAAAACTAAAAATATTGTCAAGAATCTTGTTGTTTTGAACTCGTTAAAGGCTGTGAAACGATATCTACCCAGTACATGTTTACCCCTTTTTCAGGCTGGGATAGATTATTTATGAAAAAGGAATACCTTAGCATATCGCGACAAAGAGGTTCTCTCAGATTAGGTTTTCTACTTTTTCGGATCTCTGAGACTACCTACGAAAGGGGACCTACTGGAGTTTTATTTTCCGCCTATTTTCAAACTCTCTAAACATGAAAAGATGTCAAGTTCTTACTTTTTCAGAATCGTTAAACCTACATGGCATCGGAAACTGTCACCGTGACGTAACCGAGTTCCTCCTTCCTAGGGCTCGTAAAATTTACATGGATGGATTTATCCGAAGGAAAAACTTATATGACAAGCATATGCTATCCCCTTCAAGCTTGTTTCCAAAAATAATTGGGGTACCCGCCAAAAATGGTGGGGGGAAATGGAACCAATTTGTAGTCTTGTTGGCAACATGTCACTCTTGAACATGACACTCATTTTCATTCGTGTCGGGTTGGGGACATCCCATTTCATAATTTTTTCATCCGTGGGTTTGGGTAATCTGTTTTGACCTCTCATATACTCTTTGCCACATCATCATGACCTCAGATCCCTTGATGCCAAATATTGCCAAATTTTGGAGTCATGTCGTCAATATGTTTAAGAGAAGTTTCCTTCTACAGTTTTAAACCTCTGATCCTCTTTTTGGTCCTGATTCACTATCATCTTATTTTTCTGCCACGTGTTGATGATGTGGGAAACATTATGGCCCTCTTTCGACGAGGTCACTTCATCTCGACTTCATCTCATCATCTAGGAAGTTGATCTAGAGACTCTCTTCTGGTACCTTGGAGCTTGCATGCCTCAATGGAAAGTTATTTGCATTCAATGATAGGTCCTCATCATTGGCCTTTGATTGAGTGATTCCATGATTGTTCAACGCCAGCTCACTTTTCACATTTTGCAAACTGTACTAGTTGTACCTTGAGAGCCATTGTCATTAATGGTGGTTCCTCTCATGCTTGTTAACAACTTCATCATTGGCTGGTAATCAGGTAACTTTATTGCATGTTAGACTTCAACTCACTCATTTGCATGCTTTAATTTGTACTTGTTTGGGTTGAGATAGAGCGCAAGACCCTGGGTTTCATCTGATAAAATCCAGGCTGTGAGACGTTTTGGTTTATTACGACTATATGCATGACCTGAGTCTATTTATTGATCCTTCTTGCTGGATGGTTGCGTCCATACCTCAGATCTCATTTTTATATGTACTCTTTTATGGATGGATGTACCCATGCCACATATTCATGTATCAGAGATATCAGTTGTAGTTGTACTCGCAGGTCTTATGACGATAGTGTTTGGTTCGAACACGTTCTTGTAAAGAATTTCACTCCCTCTCTCTCGGACCTCATGCTTTAAGGGGCATCTGTTACATAGTATTTTGTCACCGTCCTTGCAATCCCCATCCAAAATATTAGAGGACCATTTCAGTGACTTTTGTGTATTGTCATACCTTGCAAAAAATGTCATTGCATCCCTTTCCATGTGAAGAACATTTCCTCTGTTGATCATTCCTGAAGCAGGCTCTCAAAAACACATGATTTTGGGTCGGCACTGGTAGGCAGTTATGGTCTCGCGCCTGTAGAGAAATTAGCACTGGGCCTCACGCCCATTGGGGCTCTGTCTCAGTAGACTTCCCACGCCAAGCTGTTTTTGGAATTTAAAAAAAAATAGACGCGAAGTTTCCATTCCTAACTAATTCGTGAGTAGAGTCATCATGGTTTGTTTGACTAAATAACGTCGAAGTCCTTCCTTTGGCTTCTTGTTTCCTACATTTGAGCAACTCCCCAAAGGATAAGGCCTCCCTTCCACCTTATGAGGGATCCCAAACCACCTCCTCCTCTCTTATGAATACATCCTTCTCACATAGTTGTAGCTAGTTGAACATTCCTTACTATATCTAGTGTGAGAATAAAGCAAAGAGGAATCCATTGTCGAGAGAGAGAGAGTTTAGGCCCATTGCTTCACCAAGTCCAATCCCCGACGAATGCTTAGGACGCGTTTGACTAGACTCGTCGAAGGAGGCTACAACGTCAAGGCTTTTTTGGTTGTAAACTTATTCTCTCTACTTATTAATACATGACTAGTTTTTTAGTTCCTGTTTTGCATTTGATATGTTTAATCCTATGAAATATGTTTGATTCTCCTTGAACAATCAAATATTTATGAATGCAAGTATGTTTTCATATGTTATCATCGTTCTCTGATCCTTGTGCAGGTACATAGATATTACTACTGAAGGACCGTGACGTGTAAAGACGAATATCAAGGGATGATTGCAACAAGCTACGACAAGAGCGTTGGAACATGGTAGGTCATATATCCCAACTCATTTTAATTCATAAACTAGGAGTCCAAATGATTAGCATGTTCCCTTGTTGCTAGACCCACCCCAGGGCTAGAGGGATTGCCTTTGTTCGTAGAGTGGATTTACCTGCACAACAGTCATGGTCCAAGATTCCTTTACTCCTTCATGATATAATATTTGTGTCTTATCTCCATAAGTGTCCTTGTAACCTCTTCTTGATGACCTCCTTGAGCACCATCTTTCCATGATAGGACGATAGCACCTACAAATGAATTTCACTCATGACAAGACAACATTAGTCCCAAAATCACCTATTGTATATTTTTTTTCTCATGTGAGGTGTTGAATTTGATGGGACAACGTGCAAGGATTGAGAGAGGGCCCTTATTTTGTGTAGAGCACATAGGAAAGAGGCAAGTAGTGAAGGTTTGGACATTGTGACTATGCAATGCACAATATCAATATAAAGGCGAAATATCATGGTGCAGACGACAAGTCCATGAGGCAAAGGTGATCAACTTGACCATTGTGATTGCACAATGCGAAATTATTTAGGAAGAGGCTCTAGAGATTGCACATGGTTCCACTGTAGGGGTCAAGATATGGCCCTACTATCCACTAATAATGCACAATGTGCAATTAAGGTAAGGTTGATTAAGGAATTATGTAGAGGGCAAGTGTAAGTAGAAAAAATTTAGGTCACTATGCCCTAGGAAGGCTCAACGCGCAATGAAGGGAGGGAGGCCTTGGTATTGCATAGGTTTCCATTGCAAGGGGAGAAAGGAGACCTCATTTTCAACTAGGAGCTCTTAATGCACAACATAAAGTAGGTATGGTGAATGTTTTGTGTAGTGAGCAAGCGTAAGAATCAAGGGTTGAGTGACTGTGCTCTAGGGATGCCCAATTGCATAATGTGAAGGGATTTTTCCTCAAGATGCACGTAGAGTGAAATTGTAATCAATAAGAAGCTCATGACTATGGATTGGAAGGGCACAATGTGCTCATCACTTGGTTCAAGGTTAAATGCATTCATAACTTGCTCAAGATGTGAGGGCATGGAGGAATCCAAAAATCATTAGGGGAATTTTGAGGTCTAAATGGGCCTCCTATGGAAATTATAAAATAATAGTGGAAATAATAAAATAATATTTGATTACATCATCAAATTTTAGAGGGAAAAAAGAAAAAACTACTTTTTCAACTTGTATTTTCAACTTATCTCCCAAACGTTTTACTCAAATTTCAAGCGGAAGTACTCATTGGGTGAAAAATTTAATTATTCATACAAGGAGTACCCATGTTCCATACTTTTGATGGACCCCGCTACACAAAAAATGAGAAATACATGAAAAACGTGATTGTAATTACGTTTTTTATGTATTTCTCATTTTTAGCATCAGTATACAACATGGGTACTCCTTGAGTGAGGGTCATCAAATGGTACTCTGTTTGGTACAATTAAATTGAAAATATGAGTTGAAAAAGTAGTTTTATTATTTTATTATTTTTTAATATTTTTACCCTTTTACTTAAAAAATGGTGAATTATCCCCCATGGTTGACATCATCATCTTGAATCCTATTGGTTATTATAAAGTTTATTTTGGTTTTACATTTTTCTTAGGAGGCCCATTTTAGACCTCAAAATTCCCCTAATGTTGACTAAGTGTGAGATTAGTGGAACAAAGAGGAGAGAAAGAGAATGCATAATAGGTACTGAAAATGATCTCACACACATTAAAAGTCACGCTTATGGAAATAATATGCATATTACCCAAAACCAACATGCATTCATTGAATTGGAAATAAAATGACACTTATCTCGAAGTGTGACGGTTACGATACAAGTCCTTATGACACAAGTGTTGACTGCAATGAGAAAGTGTGTTATGTCATGGGAGTGTGTCGAGCGCATGTTCTTGTGATAGATAGTGTTTTTCCTTGTAGATAACACTTGACTAGAGGAGTTTAGTTCCTAGTACATCTATAAGAACTGATATGGTCAGAGAGAGAGAGACCATAAGAGCTACAAAGAATGATCTAGTTCAAAAACCTATCATTCAAAACTAGACTGGACAAGACTTATGAGGATATAAAAATTTAAAACTAAAGAATTAATTAAAATAAAGATAAATAAGGATGAGGTTTTAACTCATACATTTAAGAATATTAAAGTCAACTCTATAGAAATAATGGTGAGCATAATGATAAATTGTAAGTGAATTTTGAGAAAGTGGAGTGCCTATTAAGGATGTTAAATTAAAACTTGAGTAAGACGCGGAAAATTCAGTCTTAAATTTATATAACCTTTTTGCGTAATTGATGCAGGCCCAATTTTGATCCTGCTAGAAGCCTTGATTTTATAACACACAATTCCCAATCTATCCTCAAAAGGCACTTCTTTCGAACCTTTTCACAGTCACTTTATGGAATATAATAATCCCTTTATCAAATAACTCAGTGGGAGACTTTAAATAAACATTGGGAGGAACCAAAAGGGTAGTCCAAACCCCTTCTCAAAACCACTAAATTCATGTTCCTCTCATATATCCCCTCATATCCAAACGTTGCATACAAATGCATGACCTAATCAATAACAAAACCAGCGTGGCCTCGAACTTCTTATAAAACAATCAAGAAGAATTCCTCTTTAAAGCCCTTTTCCTTAAGCGAAGCTCCGCATGAAATATATCGTGCCCTTTAACTTTCATGCACAACTTTTATCCATCAGGAAAATTAATCCATTAGTGGCCCCACTTCTATGTTTCTGATTAGTGTTCATCCTTCACTTTTCCATGCAATGGTTTTACATGTTAGCTCATTCCTTATTGCTTGATGCACTGAAAAGAGAGTTTCCACAAGTCATTTGGGTATAACCCTCCAGGCAAGGCCCACTTACTCCTATGCTTTAATAATAAGACCTACTATTGTTGGTCTGAATCAATGGGAAATTACCTTTATGGCACAGTGGGGGTAAAAATTTCGAGTGGGACCCACAATTCCGCATGAGCCCATCTCTAAAGATCGAACTTCCTATTGAGAAATCTTCTTTGTTATTCAATGACGGATCCTCAATCCTGACAATGTCAACCTCGATCTCTGGCTCTGTCAATTGTTTTCTATTTTCAAGCGATGAACTTTTCTCAAGCTGGTGTTATCAAACTCTATCTCCCGACTCTGTCAAATTTTGTTTACTGTCGGTCTCAGGGTCCGTTAAATGACAGATTTTGCTGAAAATGAAAATAAATTAAGTTTTGTACTTTATGTTTCCTTTTTTCCTATCTATAACTTCATTTATGAATTCTGTTAAGTCTCACCTTATCACTATAACCCTTGACTCTATTCTCACCATTGTGCCTCCATGATTTCTATGTATTGTCTCCCCAAATCCCTTGAAATGTAGAAATTTATTAATACTAATAGTATTACTGGATCCTCCTGATCTAAAAAATTAATCTTATGTTAAATATAGAATCCTTCCACTTAATTCTTTGTGAAAATTAAATCGCCAATTGAAAACACATATGAAGCAAATCAATCGCACATAAACACAGTTGTTTAATGGGAAAGCTTAAAGCTTAATACCCCAACTATCATATATTATGTATATCAATGGATCATGTAATAATATCATACAAATCTTAGTACATCAAGCTCTTAGTACAATCAACAATCATTACACACTGTCATGCAGAAAATTGCATATCTATGCACCAATTTCTTGCCTCCTGAGAGCCTCCCTCCACTGCGCAATCCCTGCTGAAGAAGACCTCTGAATGAATTCGAATTGGCCTTGCCTTGACTGCGCAATCCTCATTGGAATCTCCAATGTGTGTCAGATGCATTGAATGCATCACTATAGTCACAATAGATAGTCCATCTCACCCTTTCACCTATCTCTCCACTGTGTCTCCACTAGAACTGATATGCAAGTAGTTAACTACTGTATTTGTTCAGTTGCAAGTGAGTCTCTAGTTATGAATTAATTAAATAATTAATTCACTAAACTGTCACTAGTGTATCTTCAGTTAGAACTAGATACAACTAGCACAACTGAATTTAACTCACTTAATTGAGTTAAACTAAATAACAACTCCCATAACTACTCTTCCAACTCTGTCATAACTTTACCACTTCAGTTCTAACTGAGTCCTCCATGCATGAGTCACCAACTACCCTAGGAATTGCATAATTCCTTCAACCCACTAATTTTCCAAATATGTTCACTAAAATAAAGTGCTCCAAGAGAATAAGTTGATATTTATTGTCGGATTATTATTAAGGGCTAATAATAATCGACATGCACCTATTTTTAGATTGACAATCTATAAATAGACTTCGCCCAATATTCTAAAAATAGAATCTCGTCTATTTTTCACATTTGACCAACCATCTACAAATAGCATCCTGCAACTTATAGAATATGCTCACCATGTCTAAAAATAGACATACACCTAAAAATAGCCTGCAGGCCCCACTTAGTGAAGGTGCTTACTTTTCACTAAGCTCATCATCTTGTTGAATCTCAACACTCCCTCTCAAAAATATAGGGATTATCCTTCACCCCGATCCTACCTCTATGGTATTCAAATTTGCTCCTGCTGAGCACCTTTGTCAGAATATTTGCATCCTGATCTTCCGTAGGAATGTATTGAAGCAACATGATCTTCTGCTGCACAAAATCTCTGATATGATGATACCAGATATCAATATTTTTAGATCTATCATGAAACACAGGATTAGTCGAGAGTTTAATGCAACTATGATTATCACAATGTATCACTATAGGATCGAAATGAGAACCGAACAAACTGACCAGGATCTTCCTCATCCAGACAGCCTCACATGCAGCTTGAATTGCTACCATGTATTTTGCTTCCGCTGAAATGAGTGCCACAAATCTTTGTTTCCTACTCTACCAAGAAAATGTTGTAGATCCGATACTGAAAACCCCTCCTTATGTGCTATTTCTGTCCGTTGGGCTGCCTACCCAATCTGCATCTGTGAAGCCATGCAACTTCATCTCATCTGTCTGTCTGTACCAAAATCCATACTCAGATGTGCCCATGAGATACCTCAGGACATGCTTGCCTACCTTCCAAAAGATCTTGGTAGGCTTAACCATCGCTTGACTAAGCTAGTTCACTGCATAGCATATGTCCGATCTTGTATTAAATAAATACATGAGCGAACCCACCAACTGTCAATAAACAATGGCATCCACTACCTCTACCGATGTAGTATCCTCTTTCCTCCAATTTCATCGAAGAGGAGTATCCATGGGCTTGCAGTCCTCCATGTGAAACTTACCAAGTATCTCCCGAGCATACTTGCCTTGAGACACAAACAGTTCACCTTCTCGTTGCCATATTTCCAATCCAAGGAAATAATGAAGGAGGCCGAAATCCTTCATCTCAAACTCCTTTGCAAGATCTACCTTGCATGAGTGTATCAACTTCTCATCACCCGCTAGTATTAAATCATCAACATAAAGAACAATGATTAAAAGCTTACACTCCACCACAATTTGGTATAGGTTTGCGTCCACCTCACTCTTGGTGAAGACAAGTCCATTGAAATAGCTGTCAATCCGTGTGTACCAAGCATAGGGTGCTTGCTTCAGCCCATACAATGCTCTTTTGAGTATGCACACATGCGACTCACTGCTGAAGATCTCAAATCCTTCAGGTTGCTCAATGTACACTTCTTCCTCAATGATCACATTAAGGAACGTAGTCTTCACATCCATCTGATGAATGTGCCAACCTATTTGTGCTGAGAGAGCAAGGATGGTCCTTATGGAAGAATATCGTGCGAAAAGTGCAAAGGTTTCTTCATAATCAATCCCCTCGATCTGTGAGAAGCCCCGAGCAACAAATTTTGCCTTATACTTCTTAACGCTCCCAACAGTAGCTTGCTTTACCTTGTAGATCCATCTTGAACCTACCACTGATTTACCCACCAACCTTGGAACAATCTCCCAGGAATTGTTCCTGACAATGGAGTCATACTCCTCCACCATGGCATCTACCCATGTGAGCTCTTGTGATTCTTCTTCAAAATAAGATGGACCTGTCATGATACACTTTCTCATAAGAGCCATGTATCCAGTAAATCGATTAATTGACTGTCTCTATCTGTGGTGTGATGTAGGGACTCCTACATTCTCTGTCGCATCAAACTTCAGTCTCTCAGCTTTTGTGGTATGCCTTCTACCTATTCTGATGTTTGGTTCTACATGAGTGGACTCCTCCACTCCATGAATATCCTCCTGTGTTTGATCCACATCTACAGGCTCATCTTTGGGAAAAAGTAGCTCCTCCTCTGCATGAAAGTGCAAATCCCTCTCAAGCGACAACTTCATGGCTTTCAACTCATTGAATTTTATATCCCGTTGCACCACAATCATCCGACTGTTTGGAAAATACACACGATAATTATGGGGTGTTTTTGTGTACCCCACAAATATCCCAACTTCTGTAGTCGGCTCTAGCTTCTTCCTGGCATCCTTTGTCACATGAATGTAAACAGATGAGCCAAAAATCTTCAAATGAGAAATATCAGGCTACTTACCAGTAAAAGCTTCTATAGTTATACTCATGCCAAGAAATCTATGAGGACAATGGTTTTGCACATAAACCGCAGTGTTGCATGATTCCGCCCACAAGTGCATCAGTACGCCCTGGTCATGCATCATAGCTCGTGCAGCACCCATGATCGTTGTGTTCTTCCTCTCCGCGACCCCATTATGCTGTGCGTTATGAGGCGCTATGTCTTCGAATTCCTTCTTTGATACATAAGTCTTTGAATTCATTCGAGATATATTCACCACCATTATTGCTCCGCAGAGCCTTCACTTGCTTCCTTGACTCCTTCTCCACCAATGCTTTAAACTCACAGAACTTTGAAAATGTTTCGCTCTTCTTCTGCATGAAGAAGATCTAGCATCTATGAGAATATTCATCAACAAATATAACATAATACCTGCGTTTTTCCGTTGAATTGACCGAGAAAGGTCCACACACGTCTGTGTGAATTCTCTCCAAGATCACCGAAGCACGGTTCTCCTTCTCATGAAAGGTGGTCTTCACAACCTAACCCATAGTACATCCCTTGCACTAATTTGACCGCGCAAGAGTATGTTGGATCTTTAATTAAACTGAGATGGGGGGGGTGAATCAGTTTAATACATACGTAAGATTTTCAAAATTTTCACCAAATTTATTTATAGCTTAATTTGTGAACAGTATTAAAATGTTGCAGCCAATAGTAAATTAATGTGACATCACACTTATGTTGAGAGCATAAAACAATTAGGCAGATTGAAAGAATCACATCAACACATAAGAAACACACACAGAGACAACAGATGTAAGTGGAAACCCATAAAGGGAGAAAACCACATCTTATTATTTTTGTGATGCAAAGGCAAGCTCCAACTCCCTCTCACCACTGTTTTCTGCAGGCACCATCCTATAGGAGGCTCTATCCTCAATTCTGCAAGCTACAACTTGCAAGGAAGCACCAACTCCCTTCGATTTTCTGTAGGCACCAACCTACAGGAGGCTACAACCTCAGTCAGCTACAACTGACAGCTATCAAGCTGCAACTTGATAGGGAAGCTCCAACTTCCTCAATTTTCAAAACTGAATGTTTGCTGATTTACCTCAGATATCAGCTCTATTCTGTAGCTTCTCTTTCTGCTCTTCTTTTAGTCTTCTCTGCCTTACACTTCTATACTCTGCCTTCTGTAGATTTACTCTCTCTCTCTCCTTGCATATCTAGATGATATTAATTATAAGAATTTTCTTGTGACTGTTAGCATTCCTCAAGGAATTTGGAATGGACAGCCATATCTCTTCGCTTTCTTCCTTTTCATTTATTTTCCAGCTCACTTAAAAAAATGTAACTGTAGGTGCTTATTTTAATATTACAGTGGGATCTTTATTTTTCCTCTAGAGACTTGCCAACGCATCACAACAATATAAATCAATTAAAAATATTTACATTTAATTACAATGAGAGCTCCAGGTCACTCCTACAGCCTTTTGGATCCCTGCGCATTTGTCTTTTCTTTGACTGTGCTTTATCTCTTTTCAGCTCTGTTTGCTTTTCTGTCCTCTGCTGAGGTGTAACTGCTGCCTTTTAAATCTGGGCATATCCCAACGTCTTTCATACAATAAGTGTCTTGTTGATGTGGAAGTTCCGCAAGCGGAATGGACATATATCACAATCGTTGTATATTAATAATCGCCCTCCCGTTAAGCCGAGGCATATACATACAACCCACGGACCACGCGGCACATCTTTAATACCACGGCAACAATGTTATATATATATATATATATATATATATATATATATATATATATATATATATATATATATATATATGTATATATATATGTATATATATATATATATGTATATATATATATATATATATATATGTATATATATATGTATGTATATATATGTATATACATATATATATACATATATATATACATATATATATATATACATATATATATATACATATATATATATACATATATATATATACATATATATATATACATATATATATGTATATATATATATATATATATATGTATATATAACCCAACTTTCATTATACTAGCTGCCTCTTATTATGCCTTTAAATCAATTCTCAGCGTATATAATAAAACCTGTTTAAAACATATAAAACTCCTTTCGGGTCCTCTTGCCACGTTTCTTGATGCAATATATTGCTCCTCCGATTGCAATTGGTTGCTCCTGCTCCGATTGCGATTGACCACTGTTCATTTTGATATGCCGATGCGATGAATCACTGTTCATTTTGATATGCCGATGCGATGAATCGCAATTGAAATCTTCCGATTGCGATTGAATCCTTTGCACTTGTTCCGATTGCGATTGATCACAATCGCGACTTCGAATACTCCGATGCGATTGACCTCTCCTGCTCCAATTGCGATTGATCACTGTTCACTTCATTTTGCCGATGCGATTAGACCTGGAACTGAAGTTGTATATGAGTCGTATTTTATATACCAATCGGGTCCGGACTTCCAATCGCAATCGCAACTCTTATATTTTCCGATGCAATTGACTAGTGCCGATGCGATTAGAACATGGAACTGAAACATTTGTTAATCATAATTTATAAGTCCATCGGGTCCGGGCTTCAATCGAAATCGCAAGTATTTGGTTGAATGTTCTGATTGGCCTATACTGCGATGCTCCGACGTGATTAGGCCGGAATTAAAATATGTATTAACCACCGTTTATACACCCATCGGGTCTGGGCTTTCGATCGCAATCGCAATTCTTTTAATATGTGTTGCGATGGTTTGTTTCTTTCCGATGCGATTGACTAATGCCGATGCGATTGACCACTGTTCACGGAACTTAAAACATATATCAATCGTGATTTATAACCCATCGGATCCGGAACTCAATCGCAATCGTAACTTTCTGTTGTGATGTTCCGCTCCCCTTGCGATCTCCGATTGCGATTGGGGAGGAGTCCCACCTTATAAGCCATTTCGTTTTGATAGAACCTTTGGTTATATAGATATAAAGCGCTCCGCTTGTATATATTTAAGCTTAGACCTTTGTTTATATGATGCGCTACACATATATTTAAGGTGATGAATATATATCTATATATATATATATATATATATATATATATATATATATATGTATATGTATGTATCCTCCATTGAGGTAGGCGATTCCTAGAATAAGGTTTATGTATTATATGTAATGCCCATCGGGTAATGATTCTCGGAATTATACATATGACTGTATCTACCGGCTTGGGTGATTCTCGGAATTTTATAACGGCTCTGCCTCTGCCTCTGCCTCTGCTGCTCCTGTCGCTTTGCCTCTGCCTCTATTATATTTGCTGCTTCCTTTGCTTGTTTTTGCTTCAGCGCTGCCTCCTTTGCTGCCTCTGTTACTTCTTTGTCTCTTCCTTTCTACTATATCTATTCCCTACTGCTGTTCTTTGCCTTCTTTGCCATCAATGACAATATTTCTAATAGTCTCCCCCTTTGGCATTGATGGAAATACACTTCCTCTGTTTGCATGTTTTAATCCTTTCTTCTGTTGCTTGCTTTTCCTCCCCCTTTGACATCAATGGCAAAGGACGGCGCCTCATTTCTCCGTATAGACTCTGTCGTTGCATTTCCTTTCTTTTATTTGGGTTTAGACCACCATATTCTGACTTTGTACCCTGCTACTCCAGACTGTTATACAGGACTTGTTGAGATAACACTTTAAGGATTATTGAATTTGAATATATGTTTTGTCTCTGTCTGATATAGTGAGCCAATATATGTTTTATAGCTCTTTGATCCTGTGGACCTGTTTTATTCTTTCACACACTTCCCGAGAATGATATTTCCTATTCAGCTTCCCCCGAAACCGTGCTTTCTTTATATCAGAGAGAGTGATTTGGCAGACACCCCTAGTTTATCTTCAAATATTGAAATGTCTCTTCAGTGAATGGTAAATACTATATATCACCAGTTTGTTCTTTCGTTGGCAATATCTTGTTTACTATCCGTCATTTGCTTGTGAGGAAATGATACTCTTCGATTGAATATGCTTGCTTTTTTTGAGTGAAGTTAATGACATTTTATATATACTTATAGCACTTGTATTATCACATTTGAATGAGATAGGTTCATCAATTCTTACCTTCATGTCTTGAAGAGTTTGCTTCATCCACATGACTTGTGTACAACATGTTGTTGCTGCTATATATTCTGCTTCTGCTGTAGACAAAGAGATAGATGTTTGTTTCTCATAAGAACTAGGTACTGCACTTTCTCTCAGATGTGTAATGGTGTACTTCCTACTTGTAATTTTCATCCACACACTGGTCCAATCTGCATCTGTATGTCATTAAGGTAGTTTTTATTTTAGGATACCAAAGTCCATATTGTGTTGTTCCTTGTAGATATCTGAGTATTCTTTTTACTGCCAGAAGATGGTTTTGTTTAGGTGCTGCTTGATATCTTGCCACTAGTCCTACTGCTATCATGATGTCTGGTCTTGATACTGTCAAATACAGCAGGCTTCCTATCATGGACCTGTAGAGTTTTTGATCTACATCTGCAGTCCCATCATCAGCACACAGCTTGCATCCCGTGATCATGGGTGTTGTCACAGGTTTGCAGTCCTCCATTTTGAATTTTTTAATCATTTCTTTTAAGTATTTTTCTTGAGAGATGAAGGTGCCTATGTTCTTTTGTTGAATTTGCAGTCCCAAGTAGAAACTGAGCTCTCCAATCATGGACATTTCAAACTTTGTTTTCATTTCATCAGCAAACCCTTTTGCTAGTTCATCTTTGTTGCTTCCAAACATAATGTCATCAACATATACTACAACAATCAGGAGTTCATTTTTATGGGCTTTTATGTATATATTGTTGTCTACTCCACCTCTCTTAAAACCCTGTTTTTGCAAATATTTATCCAGTATTGAGTACCAAGCACGAGGAGCCTGTTTCAGTCCATATAGGGCCTTCTTCAGTCTGCACACATAGTCTTCCTTGTCTGTCAATGAGAATCCTTCTGGTTGTTCCATGTAGACTTCTTCTTCTAAGTCTCCATTAAGAAAAGCAGACTTTACATCCATTTGATATACCTTGAAGTTTTGATAGCATGCAAATGCCAGGAACATTCTGATAGCCTCCATTCTGGCTACAGGTGCAAATGTTTCATCATAGTCAAGTCCTTCAATTTGTGAGTATCCTTTGCAGACTAGCCTGGCTTTATTCCTGATTACTTGTCCTTGCTCATTCATTTTGTTTTTGAATACCCATTTTGAACCAATGATATTTTTCTCAATTGGTCTAGGAACTAGTTCCCAGGTATTGTTCTTCTCAATTTGGTCCAATTCTTCATTCATTGATTTTACCCAAGACTTGTCCTTGCTGGCTTCTTCAAATTTCTTTGGCTCTATTTGTGATAGCATGCCTATGTATACCTCTTCTGTTTGTTCGGTTAGCTGCCTTCTTGTTTGCACTCCTACACTCTTGTCTCGTATGATTTGATCTTCTGAATGATTCTTTTGAGTGTATCTTGAGGGGGTTTTCGAGTTCAGTCCAGCATCTTCTGATGTCTTGCTTGTTCCATCATCATCCTGGTCCTCTTCTTCATGATTTTCTGATGGACTGCAGCAGTCTGTATCTCTTGTATTGTTTGGAAGTTCTTCATCAAATCTCACATCAATACTTTCAACTATTTTTAGAAGAGTCTTGTTGTAGCACCTGTACCCTTTACTTTTGGAAGCATATCCTAGAAAAATCCCTTCATCTGCTCTTGCATCAAATTTCCCAAGGTTTTCATCATTATTCTTTATGTAACATTTGCTTCCAAAGATTCTGAAATGTTTGATTGAGGCAGGCTTTCCATGCCATAGTTCATAGGGAGTCTTGTCACTGCTTGGCCTTAAGTGAGCTTTATTAAGAATATGTACTGCTGTGTGCACTGCTTCTGCCTAGAAGGTTTGAGCAATATTATTCTCTTGCATCATGGCTCTGGCAATTTGTTGAACATATATGTTTTTTCTTTCAGCTACTCCATTCATCTGAGGTGTCCCTGCAATGGTAATTTGTTGTTTTATGCCATGTTCATTGCATAGGTCTTCAAAGTCATAATCAGTGAATTCACCTCCTCTGTCTGATCTGATGCATTTCAGCTTGCATCCTGTTTGATTTTCTGCTAATGCTTTGAATATTTTGAATTTGTCCAGAGATTCCGATTTATTCTTGAGAAAAGCAACCCATGTCATTCTAGAGAAATAATATATTATCAACATGAAGTAAGATTCTCCACTTGGTGTTTTAGTTCTTGCAGGTCCACACAGATCCATATGCACAAGCTGGAGTGGTCTTCTTGTTGATAACTCCTCTTTGGCCTTAAAGGATGTGCGGGTCTGTTTACCCAATTGACAAGATTTGCATATGGTATTAGAAGGCCTCTTTATTTCTGGCATGTCTCTAACAGCTTTCTTCTTGCTTAGTCTGATGATGTGATCGAAGCTGAGATGTCCCAATATTTTATGCCATAACCATGACTCTTCTAGTTTGCTAAGATGACATGCTTCCTCTTCCTCTTTCACAATGTAAACATTACTCTCTGTTCGAACTCCTTTGAGCAGAGTCTTACCTGTGGTGCTTGATCTGACTTCACAATCTTGTGCCCTAAAGAGAACTTCGCAGCCTTTGTCACACATCTGACTAACACTTAGTAAATTCGCTTTCAGCCAATCTACAAATAATACATATTGGGCCTTTCCTTTGCCATTTTATATGCTGAATGATCCTTTTCCCTTGATCTTGCCTGATTTATCATTGCCAAAAGTAACATTACCAGATTTCTTTTCATCAAGAGTTATAAACTTTCTTTTGTCTCCAGTCATGTGTTTTGAGTAGCCATTGTCTAGGTACCACTGACTTTTCAGGTCTTGAGCAGTTAGAGCTAAGTCACACTTATTCTCCTTCTTTATCCATTGTAGGCATCCTTTTGTTTGGTATCTTTTGTGAGTTGATGAATCACATTCTTTCAAAGAACATTTGGAAGGTATATGTCCAACTTGATTGCATATACATCATTTGATCATAGTTTTTGCAGAATTGTGAGTATGAACAAAATTTCTTTGATTCATAAACCTCCTTGAGGTGTTGAACATCCATCTTTCTCCATACTTTCTACATTCAATGATTTTATGGCCAAATTCTTTACAATAAAAACAGTAACCATAGAAACTGTTTGCATACCTGATGTGAGGTTGTCTTCTCCAGTTGCTTGTTTGAGGCAGTCTCTTCACTGTTTTCATCTTTTGCAGGTTTGAATTACTCCTCCTTGTATCACAATATGCAGCAATGTGTCCCAGCTTGTGGCAGACATAGCAGGTGGAATTATTCATAGGAGGGAAGAATCTCCTTTGATGGCTTGCAAGCTTGACAGACCCAGGAGTATATGAACTTTTTTCTGTTGTCTGAGTATTTCTTTAATTATTTGTTATTCGAGGATTCTTCTGGGTTCTGTTTCCCTCCTTACCTACTTCTTCTTTTGTAGGCATTATTTGAGGTGCTTCATCATTCTTCTTTGCTTATACAAAGATAATTTTTTTGTTTTCCTTTTCTTTGCTTTTACTTGATTCTCCTTCATAGCCTATTCCAGTTTTTATCAAAGGAGATCTTTGAGCATCCAAAATTTCATCCAACTTACCAGATCTTGTTGTTTGAGAGGAGTTCATATACACTTTCTGTTGAGCTCTTTCTGATTTCTTCCTCAGACATGCAATTTCTTCTTCCAGCTTCTCTTGTTCTCGAGTTTTATCCTTGATTTGTTGAAGTAACATATCTTCTATTTTCTTAGCTTCTTCAAGCTTTACCTTCAGCTGCATGAGGACTTCTGAATTTTGTTCTTCTTTCACACATTTGAAGAGAATCTCTTTTTGTTTTCTACATTTTAGTTTGAGTCTGTCAATCTCCTCCAGAGCACTTCTTAGCTCCCCCTCAAGGTCGACTTGCCCTTCTTCTTCTTCATCTTCTAGCAAGAGTCCTTCAAGATATTCTATGGCCATCAATAAGAATTTAGAGGTTCCTTCTTCACTTGAGGGTTCACCTGAATCTTCAGATGTACTGCTGTCTTGTTGAGCATAGAAGGATTTTTTGCTGAACTTCTTTCCTTTCTGCCAGTTCTTTGATTTATTTTTCTCTGACTCTTGATCCTGATTCCTTATTTTCTTGTAAGGACACTTGGCAGCATAGTGTCCCACTCTTCCACAGTTAAAGCATTTGAAGGGGAGTTTACCTTTGTATTTACCTGAGCCGCTATCCAATTTCTTGACAAAATTTGCCTCTTCTTCATCTGAGCAAGAGCATATGTCTCCCTCTTCTTCTTTCTTATTTTCTATTTTAAAGGTTGCTTCCCTCGTACTTGGCTTCTTTTGTGGGAGCCTCATTTCATAAGCTGTTAGATTTCCAAGTAGCTGGTTCATGGTCAAGGTCTCCCAATCAGTTGTTTCTTCTATTGCAGACACCTTTGGATTAAACCTGGATGGAAGAGATCTTAGAATCTTTTGCACAATTACACTTTCTGGCATTTTTTCTCCAAGAGCTTTCATATTGTTAATAATTTCTGTAGCTTTTAGGAAGAAGCTGGAAATGTCTTCATCATCATTCATTTTTAAGTTTTCAAACTGGGCTCTATAGACTTGAAGTTTGGCAGTCTTTACTTTATGGTCTCCCTCATGTATGTTTTCAAGAGTATTCCATATTTTTTTGGCAGTGTCTTTGTGCATTACTTTAATAAACTATGCTTCACACAATCCATTCAGGATGGCATTCATGGCTTTAGCATTAGCCACAAAATCTTGTTTTGATTCTTTTTCTGTGTCAGTTGCCTTCGGGGCATATCCTAATTCCACGGCAGCCCAGACTTCTATTCCTAGAGACATTATGTATGTCCTCATTCTGATTTTCCAGAAAGCATAATTTTCTCCAGTGAAGAAAGGGGCTTTATTGGTTGAGCATCCTTCTTTACTAGCCATCTTGGGAACCTAGGATCTCTTTTCAGTTGTTAGACTTGAACAAAGGAACCTGCTCTGATACCAATTGTTGGATCTTTAATTAAACTGAGAGGGGGGGGGGGGTGAATCAGTTTAATACATACATAAGATTTTCAAAATTTTCACCAAATTTATTTATAGCTTAATTTGTGAACAGTATTAAAATGTTGCAGCCAATAGTAAATTAATGTGATATCACACTTATGTTGAGAGCAGCAAACAATTAAGCAGATTGAAAGAATCACATCAACACATAAGAAACACACACAAAGACAACAGATGTAAGTGGAAACCCATAAAGGGAGAAAACCACATCTTATTATTGTTGTGATGCAAAGGCAAGCTCCAACTCCCTCTCACCACTGTTTTCTGCAGGCACCATCCTACAGGAGGCTCTATCCTCAATTCTGCAAGCTACAACTTGCAAGGAAGCACCAACTCCCTTCCATTTTCTGCAGGCACCATCCTACAGGAGGCTCCAACCTCAGTCTGCTACAACTGACAGCTATCAAGCTGCAACTTGATAGGGAAGCTCCAACTTCCTCAATTTTCAAAACTGAATGTTTGCTGATTTACCTCAAATATCAGCTCTGTTCTGTAGCTTCTCTTTCTGCTCTTCTTTTAGTCTTCTCTGCCTTACACTTCTATACTATGCCTTCTCTAGATTTACTCTCTCTCTCTCCTTGCATATCTAGATGATATTATTTATAAGAATTTTCTTGTGACTGTTAGCATTCCTCAAGGAATTTGGAATGGACAGCAATATCTCTTCGCTTTCTTCCTTTTCATTTCTTTTCCAGATTACTTAAAAAAATGTAACCATAGGTGCTTATTTTAATATTACAGTGGGATCTTTGTTTTTGCTCTAGAGACTTGCAAATGCATCACAACAATATAAATCAATTAAAACTATTTACATTTAATTACAATGAGAGCTCCAGATCACTCATACAGCCTTTTGGATCGCTGTGCATTTGTCTTTTCTTTGACTGTGCTTTATCTCTTTTCAGCTCTGTTTGCTTTTCTGTCCTCTGTTGAGGTGTAACTGCTGCCTTTTAAATCTGGGCATATCCCAACGTCTTTCATACAATAAGTGTCTTGTTGATGTGGAAGTTTCGCAAGCGGAACAGACATATATCACAATCGTTGTATATTAATAATCGCCCTCCCGTTAAGCTGAGGCATATGCATACAACCCATGGACCACGCGGCACATCTTTAATACCATCGCAACCATCGTTTTATCCTTATGACAACTCTTATATATATATATATATATTTATTTATATCTAACCTAGATTTCATTATACTAGCTGCCTTTTATTATGCCTTTAAATCAATTCTCAGCGTATATAATAAAACCTGTTTAAAACATATAAAAACTCCTTTTGGGTCCTCTTGCCATGTTTCTTGATGCAATATATTGCTCCTCCAATTGCAATTGGTTGTCCTGCTCCGATTACAATTGACCACTGTTCATTTTGATATGCCGATGCGATGAATCGCAATTGAAATCTTCCGATTGCGATTGAATCCTTTGCGCTTGTTCCAATTGCGATTGATCGCAATCGCGACTTCGAATACTCCGATGCAGTTGACCTCTCCTGCTCCGATTGTGATTGATCACTGTTCACTACATTTTGCCGATGCGATTAGACCTAGAACTCAAGTTGTATATGAGTCATATTTTATATACCAATCGGGTCCAGACTTCCAATCGCAATCGCAACTCTTATATTTTCCGATGCGATTGACCAGTGCCGATGCGATTAGAACATGGAATTGAAACATTTGTTAATCATAATTTATAAGTCCATCGGGTCCGGGCTTCAATCATAATCGCAAGTATTTGGTTGAATGTTCCGATTGGCCTATACTGCGATGCTCTGATGCGATTAGGCCGGAATTCAAATATGTATTAACCACCGTTTATACACCCATCGGGTCCGGGCTTTCAATCGCAATAGCAATTATTTTAATATGTGTTGTGATGGTTTTTTTCTTTCCGATGTGATTGACTAATGCCGATGCGATTGACCACTGTTCACGGAACTTAAAACATATATCAATCGTGATTTATAACCCATCGGATCCGGAACTCAATCGCAATCGTAACTTTATGTTGTGATGTTCCGCTCCCCTTGCGATCTCCGATTGCGATTGGGGAGGGGTCCCACCTTATAAGCCATTTCGTTTTGATAGAACCTTTGGTTATATAGATATAAAGCACTCCACTTGTATATATTTAAGCTTAGACCTTTGTTTATATGATGCGCTGCACATATATGTAAGGTGATGAATATATATATATATATATCCTCCATCGGGGTAGGCGATTCCCGGAATAAGGTTTATGTATTATATGTAACGCCCATCGGGTAATGATTCTCGGAATTATACATATGACTGTATCTGCCGGCTTGGTCGATTCTCAGAATTTTATAACGGCTCTGCCTCTGCCTCTGCCTATGTTGCTCTTGTCGCTTTGCCTCTGCCTTTGTTATATTCGCTGCTTCCTTTGCCTGTTTTTGCTTCAGCGCTACCTCCTTTGCTGCCTCTGTTACTTCTTTGTCTCTTCCTTTCTGCTATATCTATTCCCTGCTGCTGTTCTTTTCCTTCTTTGCCATCAATGACAATATTTCTAACAGAGTACCCTTGGGAAGTCCAGTAGAAATCTACTGCAAAATCTTCAAGGTGCCATGGTGAAGATGGCCCAATCTCCTCTGCCATAATTTTCCCTCATCCCGGCTCACCACTTCTTCTACTTTGCCCATCATTGCAGCACATCCATCTACCTCCAACTTGTAGAGATTATTAACTCGAATCCCTATCCTCTTGGTTTGACCCGTTTATTTATGTTGTAGGAAAGCTTTTCCCTCACTAAAAGCAATGTCATAACCTCTGTCCTCAAACATAGCGACTGAGACCAAGTTCTTCTTCAGACCTGGAACATGCATAACATATTTTAAGAGAAATGGTTTACCTAAATCCCTCTCAAAGGTAATGGTTTGAATGCTGGTCGCATTGTATCTACCTTCATCGCCCATCTCTATATGAATTTGGAGATCCTTCTCCTCCAAGTCACTAAAAAACTCCTTGTCTCCTGTCATATGGAAGGAAGCACCACTATCAAGATACCATAATGATCCCATTGTGCTTGAAACCAATCATGTGATCAAGAAGAAATCAAGTTCAAATTGTAAGGTTAAGGCATCACCCGCTGCAGCTCCAGTAGCCTTCTTGTTCTTCTTTTTCTGTGGGCAGTTAGTGGCAATATGCCCATGTTCGTGACAGTGAAAACACTTCACCTTGGACAAATACAACTTCTTGCCTTTAGCCTTAGATTTTGGATGGGATTTCTTCCCCTTCCCTTTCCTTGATTTGGTAGCCAAAGTGAAATTATCTTCATCATCATTCTACAATGAAGAGCCATCCCTGGTATTCTGCCTTATCTCCTCCTGCACAAGATTCAACCAAAGTCGCTCCCAATCTGACAGTTTCTCCCGTTCATTGACAGAGTCTTCGTAGCTGTGCCAACTCTTCGGAAGCCCAAGGATATCCAAGCTCACCAAGTCATCATCTGAAACTATAATTCCCACACTCCCCAGCTCATCCCTACATTGGAGAAACTTCGTGAGATATTTTAAAATATTGTCACCCTTCTCCATTTTGATTTTTCTGAGCTTATATTTCAATGCCAACTTCCTATGGTCACTGCTGCTTTGGAAAAGATCTATCAAAGCCTTCCACATTGCAAATGGAGTGGCTTTCCTGTGAAATCTTAACACAATATGGTCTTTCACACCTTCCAACAGAATTATTCTTGTCTTCTCTACCTTCTTTTGCCATGCGTCAAGTAATGCAGCATCGCTAGAAGTAGGCTTAGGAACATCGCTATCGATGAACTCCATTAGTCCATTATCTTCAAGCACCACCTCCATCTTGTCCTTCCAAGCTATGTATTTTGAGCTACCCTCAAGGGCATACTCCAATTGCAACTCATTGAAAGCCATTTCAATGAATACTCAACTGTCGCACCAAGAAATTTCTGCAGCAAATTCGAATTGTCCACAAGCATGAAACTCAACACTGCTTCACTATTTAAATCTCTAGTGATTAACACTGCTTCAATACCATGTAGAAATTTATTAATACTGATAGTATTACCCAATACTCCTGATCTAACATATCAATCTTATGTTAAATACAAAATCCTCCCACTTAATTTTTTGTGGAAATTAAATCGCCAATTGCAAACACATATGAAGCAAATCAATTGCACATAAACACAGTTGTTTAACAGGAAATATTAAAGCTAAAAACCCCACCTATCATATAGTATGTATATCAATGGATCATGCAATAATCTCATACAAATCTTAGTACATCAAGCTCTTAGTACAATCAAAAATCATTACACACTGTCATGCAGAAATTTGCATATCTATGCACCAATTTCTTGCCTCCTGATAGCCCGCTTCCACTGCACAATCCCTGTTGAAGAATACCTTTGAATGAATTCGAATTGACCTTGCCTTTACTGCGCAATCCTCATTGGAATATCTAATGTGTGTTAGATGCATTGAATGCATCACTATAGTCACAACAGATAGTCCATCTCACCCTTTCACATATCTCTCCACTGGGTCTCCACTGGAACTGACATGCAAATAGTTAACTATTGTACTTGTTTAGTTGCAAGTGAGTCTCTAGTTATGAATTAATTAATTAAATAATTCACTAAACTCTCACTAGTGTATCTTCAGTTAGAACTAGATACAACTAGCACAAATGAGTTTAACTCACTTAACTGAGTTAAACTGAATAACAACTCCCATAACTACTCTTCCAATTCTGTCATAACTTTGCCACTTCAGTTCTAACTAAGTCCTCCATGCATGAGTCACCAACCACCCTAGGAATTGTGTAATTCCTTCAACCCACTAATTTTCCAAATCTATTCACTGAAATAAAGTGCTCCAAGAGAATAAGTTGATATTTGATGTCGGATTATTATTAAGGGCTAATAATAATCGACATGCACCCAATTTTAGATTGACGATCTATAAATAGACTTTGCCCAATATTCTAAAAATATAATCTCATCTATTTTTCACATTTGACCAACCATATACAAATAGCATCCTGCAACTTATAGAATATTCTCACCATGTCTAAAAATAGACATACAACTAAAAATAGCCTGTGGGCCCCACTTAGTGAAGGTGCTTACTTTTCACTAAGCTCATCATCTTGTTGAATCTCAACATGAAATAAATGGATGTTCTCCTCTGTCATGCCTCAGCCTATAACTTCATTATGTGGCTTCTAGATCCTCATGATCATTGATCATATAGTTTATCAATGATAAAAAATCTCGCTACTTCCATAATGGTAATGATACATTCGTTTCTCTCATGCTTCCACACTTCCTCTGCGCTACCCTTATCTTATAGCTATGTGTGTGTGTGTGTGTGAATCCCTCCTGGGAATTGATCATGCCTTCAATGCATCTAATTCAACAAAATCTCAAGACTCAATCTCATACAAAAACATGATTTACTTAAATTGAGAAATTTATACTAAAGAACACACATAATAATTACAAAGGCCCTCTCAACCAGATTTAGATTAAAATTCCTTTCAGCCTTGTGGCCATTATTGCATTCAATTACTCTTGAGACTCTCTATTACTCTATCACCCACACATAATCCTATTTTGGCTACATATTTGTACATAAGGATTCTGAACCATATTTTTCTAGATACATAAAAGCCTCACCTAAACCCCTATTATAGGATTCCTAGATCCACAAATCTTCCTAGAGATCTAAATAAAACAAAAATTATCTCAAACTCCTCAATATTCTCAAGGATATCTCATTTAGAAGTGATCTAGTTACAATATCCCTCATCTTATATGCATTTCTCATGAAAACATAATAATATACAAATAATTAAATAATTACAATCAATTAGGGAACCAAATCCCTTAGTAAATGAAAAACCCTAGGTCTAGTCAAAATATATTTTGACTTAGAAGTCAAATTCTCTTGCATAAGACTCCCAAGGTGAAAGCATTTCATGGTATCCTGACCATGTGCTTCCATTTATTGATGAAAAATTCTGATGGGTCTCAAATTCTTGTCTGCAATTAGTCCTTTTCTTTGTTGTATTGATATTTCTATGTTGTCCCTTATTCTCTATATTTCCATATCTTATTTTTCAGTTGACCATTGGCTCCGTTGATACAAATTTATTCATTCATCTACTTGTCTTATTATTTATCCTCCTCTTCTAGTTGTATTTCCTCTTCTTTGGTGTCCTTCTCATTATTACCCAGACTTCTTCAATCACCTAGTCTACCTTTTTTCTTGGTTGAACTTCATTGTAGATGTTATTTTCTATCTGTTGCATGTTTTCAACTACAAAAATTTAAACAATATGTTGCTCATATTTATGTTTTTCACACTCTCTAACCTTCTCCCCACTATTTATGAACACATTTCCTTTATCCTTCAACTATGTTTTTAAAATCTAAATTTGAAATCCTCGAGTTTCTATCCTCTGCTCCAAATAATCTATCTCCTCATACAATTCAAAATCATTTTGAATTGTATCTTCATCATTCATGCAACATATATCACTCACATCTTATTCCAACCACTCCTCCAAAGGTTTGATCTCAACTTCACTCATGTTTTCTTCTTGAGGCATAAGAATTTCTTCGAACATGTCTTCATATGATGCTTCATATTTTGTACTTATACAATATCTCTGCTGCATAATCTTGGGAATAAAAAATATTGTTTCATATTTCTCAAAAGTTAAGGATTTCTCTTCCTCAACTTCCTTTGTCATAACTACTTCCAACTAAAAAAATATGTGCAAAAAACTCTTATATTTAAGCCATTTCCTTTATAAGACTCAGTTATTAATCAACATGTATAAGCACATCATTAACTTGTTGATCCTCATCTGTCAAACATGCAAACAAACACCAAGTGTCAAATTCAAAAATAAGTGTTTCTTCCTTTTCTACCTCAGTTGTATCATCTCCTAGCTAGTTTGAACTATTTTTATATTCCATCACGCTAAGATTAAATATTTCCTCAATATCTTTGAATTCCTCCTCATCAAGGAAATATCTTTGTTCAAAAACATCCATATCATATTCAGCCGCAAGTATGTCATGTTATTTCTTATAATCATCAACCAATGTACAATATTTGTCTCCACAGACACTCTTCTTCTTTCCAAAATGTCTCCTCGCTTTGGACTCCTTATAGATTATATTGATCTATTTCCTTGAGCTAAGTTACTCTATCCAACATATTCCTTACCATCTTCATTCTACAAATTATATAGTTGGTGAGCCTTGGTATTGCACCAAGAGTGCTGCAACTCCTAGAGGCTATTCAACTTTACATTATCAACTCGGGGTTCGTAGAAACTTGGAGATGACAGTGCTATATGCACAAAAGATGAGTTCTACTCATACCATCCTCTTCTCAGTTCTACAATGAGGTGTTACTGTTGGGGTTACTTCTAGGAAAGGAATTATGTCACACTTTTGAATGAAATCTGAGACTGGAAATAGATCATGACCATTACTCTATCAAATATAAAGGAAACTACTATATATCATAATGATTCATTTATCTATCTACAAGAAAGATAAATCCACACTTAAGTTAATGCAAGAAAGGAAATTAAACTAAGTGGCATTCATAATTTAAATTGCAAAAAGGGAAAATAATCTAGGCACACATACTAAACCAAATGACTGATTGAGTTCTATTTATGTTATTCTTAACTGATGTGCTTAACAATGCATTTATTAATGAGCTAATTACACTTTCAAATGACTCTGTTTTGTAGCAAACAAAGGAGGCGTTGAGGTGACCTAATAAGGTCCTTGGCTCAAGGCTTCAGTGAATAAGGTGTGTTGGGGGCTTGGATAAGCTTGAATGAGGTGAAAGAGTGGTTTTGGGCTAAAGGCATGAGTGGCTGGCACTGCTACAAGATCTACTACACAATTTCCTGTAGTGTTACAGGATGTCCTAAAATGCTACAGGAAACAAGATGAGGGTAGTTTGAGGCCAAAAATGGGGAGAAAACGGTTAGGATAAGTGCAATGAAGGTTAATATAGGTAGATAAAGGGTAGCCAACCCATTGGTAAAGCTCAAAACTCTTCAAAAAGCCTGTCTTTCACCACCAAGGTGGTTCTCAGTGTTGTGGTGGAGATTTCCAAAAACAAGGCTCAATGTGACTTGGATGGAAGCTGGTTGATGAAGGGTGGAGACTGAAGCTAATGGTATTTGGGAAGTCATCCTCTGCTGCTCTATTCAAACCTGCAAGAAAACTAAATGTTCATGCATTCATCATTGAAAAATATATCATTACAATGGTGGAAAAGATGAGTTGAATTTAAATAAACCTACCTATGAAATTGAAATAGAAATCTACCTTTGCATCTACAACATGTCCTTGATAAGCAAAGAAACATATCTAAATTTTCCAAGAAATCATAAACTTAAAAGAATTTTTTGTCTGTGGTGAAGATCTTCCCTCCTCAAGCTCTTATGGAAGAGGTGAGAGAGGGAGGCTTTAGCACACATTTTTGAGATTTTATAAGCTACTGAGCATAAAATGGAACAATATTAACTACTTCAACATGAAAGAAAACAGAAGTACATAAGAGAGATTGAGGCCAATTGATTGGGAAGTAACCCACAAGCTCAACTCCTTGAAACTAACTTAGTGGAGAAGAAACCAAATGCTCATTTTATTTCATAACCAGTTCTATACATAACATATGAAATTAAAAACTATCTAATACAAGATCTAAGAGTGCTCTATCTACATCCAAAAATCGAATCCTAGTGAGCTCTTCCTCTGACCTATTTATCCTATAGGGTAGCTATCAACATCTCCTTAAAAAATAGGTGTTTGTCCCCTTGGGACTCGAGAGAAATGGATCTTGGCTCCCATTAATCTTCCACTTGCATGGTTGTCTCCAATTTCAATCTATTGGAGGAGAATCTTGAGGATATATTGGTTTCCTTTAGGAGTTAAGGAGGTGGTAAACTTCCCTAAAATCACTCCTTGTTTTCTACTTCGAGCCCTAATTGTGAAATCTTCCTAAAAAATGGCACATTCTCTCGATTTTCCTGCATTTAAATTACATTTGGCTTCAAAGTATGACAACCCTCAATACGCCATCTTCACTGAGACACATATGAAAAGAATGAAAATAAATGTGATAAAGAGAGAATAATTAGGCTAAAAGGTGACAATTAACCCCTTAAAATGTACCTAATGATGGTACTAATCATCACCCCCCTACCAAATGGTTACTCATCCTCTGAGAAACTTAGTCCTCTTTCTGCATTTCTTTTAGTGCCCTAGTGGCCTCTCTAACATCCTAAGGAATCATGGAAGGAGTTCCATCAAGAGGGTAGAATCCTGCATTCTTTTAAGCTTCCTTCAATTCCTTGTTCTCTTTAGCTCTATTGATTTATCTTTTCCTTCACCCAATCCAAGCAGCAAAGGTGGACTGAGTTTTAAGCAAAGCCATTGGATCTTTATTTTCTACATGGCCCTCTTGTACAAAGGTTCCCTTTCTAGGGAAACTCTCAATATTTTTGGAGTATGATACTCCATGTTTCTTAGGCTAAGTGGGAAGCCATTCCATATTCTCTAACATGCCATCACACACTCCTCTCCCATCAGTGTAGAAATGTCATCATAGTTTTCCTTTTCCTATGCTTGGGTGTTGAGGCATTTATCTGTAAGGTTGGAATAATTAGCTATCATTAGGGGATTGTTTATGACCCCTTTAGGGCTCAATATCTCTTCCCTGCTATGGAGAGGCTCCTTTCCTTCCCTAATCATCACCTTTTTTACCTACTCTGCCCTGGCCTCTTCATTGGTCATCCAAGAGGCTAGGTCCATCACTTGCATATCCCCCAATCTATAGTTAGGGTCCCAAATGTTAAGACCAGTTAAGATAAGACTATTCATATAAAATTCTATGAATTTGGCCTTATCCTCTATGTTGGATTTATTGAATAAATAAATAAATTTCTTGTAATTTTGAAAAGGTAATGACCCATATGAGGCTAGTGTTTTGATATGAAACTATAGCCACTGCTCCTTCAGGTAGATGGCATAAGAGTTGGAGGGATTCCTGTGTTGTATTTCCTCCATGCATAGGTCTTCCTTAGTAGAAATCTGCTTGTCCTTCTACTGCAATTGGCCATTTAACCTTGCATTCTATGCTTGTGCCTCTTGTAGCTTCTCCTTTAGCGCTGAATCCCTCAGTATGACATTAACCAAGTCTCTCCCTATCTCAGTGAGTTTCTCTTCCATGATCCCTACATCTTGCACATTTTCAGTTTTGGAAATTTGCATCCAGTGGTGTGTGCGTTCTCTCTCTTTTTCTAGCTCATAGAACAAAGGAATTGGGATATTTTGAGAGATCAACCTTCCTCCTTCAATGAATGTGTAATAGGACCTAAGTTTTTGATGTGGGCTAGGATATGGAACTGTTGTAATGTCTTTTGGGATAGTTTTTGGAGAGGCAAGCTCCCCCTTTGGTTCCCCCGCTTCCTTTCCTTTGGCATCCTGCCCCTCAATCACTACCTCTTTTTAATCATCTTGGACCTCATACCCTTTCAAGGGTACCTTTTTCTCTTCCCCCATGACTTTATGTTCTTGTTTTAGCACATTTTTTGTTTCCTGTAGCATTGTCTGAGTTTCCTATAAAACAATCTATTTTTCCTGTATAAAACCCTCTTTTCCTTGTTGCCCCTTCTTTTATTACTCTTGAATCTCTGTGGGGGTTGGTACTTGTTTGAGGGATGCTAGCCTTGAGGAGTGTTTTCTTATATAGGTCACATGTGTCTTTTTAGGTGAAGTGACCTCTTGAATATTTCCCTCCTCTAGCCCTATTTCTTCTTATTATTGGGTGATTCTTCAATTGTGATTGGGCTCTTGGTTGGAGTTTGAGGTCTCCCCTGTTTCACCCTGTCATTCTTCTTGGTTTTGAAGTACATGAGGTTCTATATTTTTATATTTTCCTTCATAGGGGCACTTAGATTGGTTAAGGTGACAACCACTTCCTTTTCAATGGTTACTGGTGAAAGGTTGTTTTGTTGAGGAGAGATACGAGTGCTTATCTTGGGGTCTAGTATCTCCTCCTCTTCTATCTTTCCTTCCTTTTCTTCTTATTTATCTTACTCCTCTTGTTCCTCTTCTTCTCCTTTTTCATATTTATTTTCCTCCTCCTCCTTTCCTTCATTTGTTTCTACATTTTTTGTGGGTTCTGCTTCTATTTCCACTTTCTCTTATTCCTCTTCTTCCTCTTCTTCTTTGATACCCCTTTCTCCAAGGCTAGAGGAAAGGTTTTTTCTGAAAGTGATGTCTTCTCTCCCAATGAATTATTCTATGTCCATGTCTATGAAGGTGCACCAAGGTACAAGGATGTTGAGTCTATTGAGATCATCTCCTACTATGATTTTAATGAGACCATGGTGAGCTTGGTGTTGATACTTTCTCTCTGTTACCCTCTGGCTCATGTCTCTGATTTAATGCAAGAGGAAGTATGGGATGTTTAGTGTCTATTATAGGGGTAGATTTCCTTTGAATCTAATCTCATGCAATAATATGAAATGGTACCCATAGACCACACTTATTCTTCCCTGATAGGAAATATATTTCATGATATAACATGCTACCTCATCCTATGGGTATGGGATACTTTACATTCTTACCCAATTCTTATCCTCAATGTATTGTTCATTAGGAAAGAAGAAAATCTTCTTAGAGGTAGTGATAGAGACTCTTTCCTCTATGTTTCACTTAATTCCTCAAGGAAAGTTTGTAACTCTGCTAATGAGCTCAGGAGTTATGGTAAAGGTTAGCCCTCTAACCAGTGTGGTGGCCCTATCATCTGCTTCGGAGTGCAAGGCTACTGCAAATTCTCGAGCCAGTTCATCATCAAATCCATAGAGGAGCTCGAATAACCCCATCCACTGTGATTTCTAAAGATTTCAACCATAAGAGGGTGTAGTCTAATTCTTCTTATGTATGTGGGCTCCCTTCTATTAAAACAACCCCCCGTCTTATGATTGTGTTAGAGAGAAGGTTGTCTAGATTGTGTCCAAAACAACTGGTGATATGGGGCCCTAAAGGCTTCAAATTAACACAAACTGTCATTTTCTCACCCTGAATTCTCTGAACAACCTCTAAATTTTTTGAATTTTGGCTTGAATGTGTGTAAATTTTCATGAAAAATCTTTAAACTTGGTGGGGTGATGTCCATTTACCTATGAAAATATGATTTTTTCTTGCTTGAAGGAATTTTTTGGGGTGTCAATACAGTATGAGGGTGGCTTTCATGACACTGTATAGCACTGTGTGGCCTCCCGAAAACTTCTTGTAGCATCAGAATATTTTCTTATATTACAGGATTGCATGTAAACCTCGACCATGGATCGAAGCTCCTCAGTGGTTCATGTATCTTTCCTACTCTAAGTGATCTAAGAATGCACAATAAAATGAGGGAGAATGAACCAAATTACACCTTTTATTCCAAATCGAGTGAACTTGGAGCGTAGTGGTGATGTTGATTTGGCACGAGGTTTCCTCATTTGGACCATTGGTCCCACTCGAGAAAATCATTCCCATGTTCCTCGAAATCAACTCTAACTCCTCGTGATCTCTCTCTTAACTGATGTGATGGATCCGTGTGGCATGAAAACCCTACTAACTTTGTACTTTAACTCTTCGAGCATGGAAAAGTTAACTAGCCACCTTTTTTCCTATTAAACAATATATTCTCGACATTAACTCATTTTAGCCAAATGATGCATAGTGAGAGGGTGAGGGAGACATACATGAGCCTACCTGATGCTGATGAGTGGTAGGACCCTTTGATGCAGGTGTTATGGTGTGTTTAGTTCATAAGTGTACTAAACCACTGGTGCTTGGTAGGGGTGGTTACAACCTACAAGCTATGGTCACAGGCAGAAAATATGGTTAGTAGGTTAGTGAACACATGCCAATATAAAAAGACACATTAAATTATGGAATATAGTATGCTGAAAGTAAGAATAAGAAACAAAACTCTACTAAAACAAAAACACAAGATCAAATGAGTCAAACGAGACAATAATACAAACAGTGGAATAATCCCCTCTTATTGACCGCTATTAGTAAAGAAAGGTAGAACGTTACACACTTACTAAAGGATCCTTAGAGCTATGGAGCTTTAAGACCCAGTGAAAGGAGGGATTTACCCTTGAGCTGGTTCTGCAAGGCCTCTCTCTTCTCCTAAGGGATTGGAGTTGTTGGGTGGCCAACAAAAAAATCCTCTAACTTTACTGCTGCTATGGATCACACACTGTTGGTTTTCTCATGGAAAATTTGGACAGCATTAAAATGTGTTCTGATTTCTTTTCTTCTCATGGTGGCAATTTATAGGAAAATTGAAATCCTTATTCCCTCTTGGTACACTTATGGATAGTGACCCAAGAGTGGGGGTTGATTCCTTTGTGTGCTCACTTGAGGTCGCAAGGTGGCTCTAGGCGGCTGTCCTTGGTGGCCTCAAGTCGAGGATATTCTCTTGAAGTGTGTCAAGTGGTCCCGGATGGTGACTTCTGCCACTCCCAGGACTGCGCGATGTTTTGTGGGAAATTCGTGCAGAACAGCACGCCTATCGAACAAAAATGTGCGCAAAGCACATTTTGCCTGTGTCTCTGGTGTGCAATTTGACATTTTTCCTCTTGACCTTAGAGATTTTTAAATTTTCAATATTCTCTAGTGTTTCTCAGCCCTTTAAATCCTTTTGCTTGACATTTCATAATGCCATTTTTCTTGTCTGATTTTCTAGTGATAATAGTTTCCCCCTAATGTGTGAGGTCTAGGAAGAACTATATAGCCAAAATACATTATAGTTTTTGTTTTGTGTAAACTGCTTTGAGAGAGAGAGAGAGACCTGCATACAACCCAAGGTTGGAGATCCCTTAAAGTGGGTAAAAGAGTGACCATGTTCTGTTGGAAACCTGCAAGAAATAGTATGATACAATAAATAAAAATTTTCTATGAGGCGGGCATGTCCCATTCTCGTAATGCTTTGGCTAGCTAAACAAATCTATCTGAGAAATAAAGGCTCTATCTGTGTCACTAATATGGTAGTGATCCGCTGATTTGGTTGTTGACGACAATTATTGATGCCCTCAGGGGCATTTTTTATTTGACAATAGGTTGAATGTGCTGCCCACATGCGTAATCTTGTTGTGTATTATAAATTTTCATTGTATGCATGGGTGTATGATTGGGATCTTCCCGTGTAAGAAATTTCTGAAAGATATGCTTATAATGGCATAGGTCTTTGACGAATCTGGGAAAAGTGCAATGGTTGTAAAGTACGATACCATCTTGACATGAAAGCTTGTGTTGTAGTCGAATGTCAAGAGGATCGATGACATCTATGGGAAATGATGATTCCCATAGTGCCACCCGAGGATGCCCCTATTGGGGTGAGGAGCTATCCAAGGTACTACTTCCTTTTTGGAGAATGGGTGTTGACGTTGACAAAAAGCAAGCTTGAACCGAACGAGAGAAGTACTGATGCAAGGGACCAGGCTCTCTAATGTGATAGTTTTAACATAGGCATGATGGCGAGTGATGACTGAAAGCTAATGATGGGAGTTTAATGGTTCAAGGTTGGAGCATGAAAAAATTAGTTTGGCGGTAGCCATAATTATTTTTGATGAAGGAATTTCTAGAGTCAGTAGGACATCCAAGGTGGGTATATGTTGGTTATGAATGTCGTGGTGGCTTTGCGTGACAGGTGTGATTCTATGACTAAGGGTGACTAGGGACTGCTACCATAGGAGAAAAATGGATGGATGAGTGGGGGATATTCTTCATTTGAAATCTTTGTACACTTGCCAAAAGAATAAAAAAAATTGGATTGGATTGTACAAAACACCGAGACGGGTGCCACAAAAATATGAAAAATGCTTGCTCGTTGATGATGTGAGGAAGGTTTTTTTGCTAAGGGTGGGGGCCCCATTGGTTGGTATTGGTGTAGGGATGATGAAACAGATGGAAAATATCGTAGATGGGCTAGGCCAAATGCGATACGTGGTGGTGCATATTCGATCTACTTGCAAAAATGGTAGTCCGGGAATGGGGTTTTATTTTGATACGGTAAAACTTGACATGATGCATGGTGGATGAATGTGTATGAAGTGGTTCCCGGGCTAAGGTGGTATGGCCATGGCATCATATTTTTTTGATGCATGGTCTACTTTGAGTAATGGAATCCATGAAGGGGGAGGCTCTACTAACCAACAAGGATGTTCATCATGTGCAAGGGGGGGAGATGATAAACATGGTTGGGTGTTTGGAACCTATGGTTGATTTCTTGTGGAGAAATGATGTCAAGGTATGCAGAGTTTCTTTGGGACTCTATCATGCTAAGGGTAGAATGATAACTGCTCTGGAACCTTCGATGCATGGGGAAATAGATGGTTCATTGTGTTGTACAACACCTGCAAAAAAATACCCCATGTGAAAGCATCTTTCTCATTTAAATATTATTGACAACATGTGTTGAATAAACAGAGGAAGAGAAGACATACCTCTGGGAATAGAAAAAAATAATTTTTCAAAGGTGTGAATGTGTGGGGCCTCCTTTGGGCATTATGAGGTGTTGATCACTGTGTTTTTTTTTATTCTGCAATTGGGTTCTCTGAGCTTTCGTTATGGTACTTCAAATTTTTTTAAAAGGGCGACATATAGGCTAATATGGCTCATTTCAACTCATTTGTGACATTTTAGTGTTTGAGAGATTGAGAGGTCAGAGACTATTTCTTAGCTTTTCTTGCCGTTGCAGTCAGCATATGCACCTGGGATTCACGCCACTAGGGTCAGGTAGGCCCCAAAACGTCCTGCATTTAATTTTTTAAGTGTGACGAGGTAGGTGTTCATACAAACTGGGTTTGTACGGAACGCTAGAAATTTTTTTCCTTGACTGCACGGGAGATCAAGGCATAGGTGAAAAATATCCATGTGAAGTTGAGGATTTGTGCAAATCCTATGCACCTATACGAGATACAGGTGTGCGGTCAGTAGGCCTGTTTGAGAAACAGGAGCGATGAAAAGCCAAGGTTATTTTTGGAAATTTTTTGGTAAATTTTTCAATTTTTGGTGTTTTGATGTCACTGATGTGTGTTTGTTTGGTGACAGGATGCTGTGGAGGGAGAGAGATTGGCCTGACCTCCTCTTGGATATGGCACAGGATGCCAATGCTCGGCAACAGTTGGCATGATGGGGTCTTCTCAAGTTTCTTGAGAATTACCTCCTGTGATCGCAGGATCGATTATTGCGCTACCTAGTCTGCTGCTGGAATAGGCGGCACAGAGTGATGGTGCTGCAAGGATTTGACTTGGATATCCCTTTGAAGATGGGTATTTACTTTGTGACAGGTCTATTACCTCAGGGAGAGGCACTCCCCTATCCTCTTCCCCTTGGGAGGGTTGATCTTCGGTGATTTGCATATATTCATTGTGGTGGGGTGCCTCTCATGGAGGGGTGGATTTTGATAGCATTAGTGAGATATTTGGTCGAGCAGTGCACTCTAGCGATGATTGTAAGACAGACGAGGCCATCATCACCGCAAAGGGCATCAAGGCTGTAGATAAGTGTCTTGGGTTAGCTAAGGGTTGTGCACTTCTTTGATTTTTCCCGTCACTACTATGACAGGATGGTGGCTTAGTTAGCGAAGGTCCGTGATGGATCTAAGTTATTCACCTATGCTAGCATCCTCTATAGCATTATGTACGAGAGAGAGGTTTTGTTGCGGTCCGTGGAGGCTAGTCCTGTGGGGGGTCATCAGGACCCTCGCATGAGGAGATGGGCTCCAGTGATGCCTTGCGATGGGGGAGGTGCAGTGGGGTGTTACTGGAACACAACCACTGAGGCTTCATTGGAGGTGAATCCTCAGATGTTCTTTCCTTATCCATACGTTGGGATGGATTTCCGAGGAAAAAAAGATATGGGTCTTCCTGCTGGTTATTCTTGGGGACCAACAAGTATGATTTTTGTGTTTTATTCTACATTTGTTGAGTATTTATAATTTATATGTGTATTGTGATGACACTGACATATATTTGTTACTCTTACAAATGTTGGTGAGGTTGGGCGCCCTATAGCTCGGTTGGTGGGACACCAATCGAACTGGAGGGTTCAATGAGCTGCGCCTCTGGTTGGGGGGTAGGGAGGAGGTTTGGTGCAGCCCCAGGGTGCAGTTTCCGCTGACGGGGCTGACCCATCTAGAGAGGGTATCAACTTGTATTCTTCTGAGCATGTTGCAGCAATCACTCACGCCGAGGCAGCAGAGGCCCACATGGCAAAGATGGCAGAGCAGCTGACTTCCTTAGAGGCCCGAGCCACTGATTTGGTGGACACACGAGACTGAGTGGACTGACTGACTACTCGTGGGTTTGTCGATTATTTAGACGACGTCTAGTTAGAGACACTGATGGCTCGAGAGAGGGGTTATCAACTGAATTTATGCCACGAGGCAACTTCAAGTTTGACGGCTGCCCTAGTACTGGCACCGGCAACAGCTGTGGGTCCAAGTGCCCAACCGAGAGGGGCGCAACCCTAGAGGATTTTTTACATAGGGAAAACACCCGTTATGAGGATGCTTTCATTATTTTTTATGACATGTGTATATGTACTTTTGGCTTACCTGTGGGTCAGATACATGACTCACTATTTTTTACTCAGACATACATTTTTTCGTATATATATGAGAGATGTATTTTTTGCAGCTCTATATGATGTGTCCATTGTTTATATGTTTTCATCGATGTTGTGTATTGCTGATGGATATTTATGTTTTTTGTGTTTTTTGGTTTTATGTATGATGGTTTATCTGAGATGCATTCCAATTTAGGATGTGGTTAGATATGTGATCAATTGTCTAGTTTTGATTTCTTGGTACATGTGTGAATGTAATGTGATCAAATTTACGGCTTAATATTTTTGCACGCAAATATTTTCTAAACAGATGTGAATCTTGTACCTTAAATTCTAACTGCAAAACCACTAACTGGGAATCAAGGTAGATATGCAAGTGGTGAATGCCTTGATTGAAGGCGTCGCACATGAGCCCTATAACAATGTCATATTATGCCTGATTATTTGTCGTTGATCTGATGCATACTCCATTCGTAAAGAATGGCGATTGGTCAGGTTGGTAGATGACCTAGGCGGTTGCTGCTAAATTTTGATGCCATCGTGATGCTCCATCAACAAATCCAAAGCAATGATTGGGTTGAAGATCCATTTGTGACACCAGAGCATTTTTGTAACAAGTCTGTGATCAAAAACAAAGTTTGGTTTGTGCACGTTAACTATAGGGCTGAGCCTTCTTGATCCTTATGGGAAAAATTTATTGAGGTAATTACCATTGATGGGGTTGCTCAGGCATGTTCCATTGGGCTCTATCAAGATGTATGCCCCCTTTAGGAGACAATTTTTTATTATATAGGGAACTTTCCACAAGATTTCAAATTTTCCTGGCCCTAGGGCTTCTTTTGCAACATTGTAGTGTAGGACAAACTCCCCCTCGGTAAATGATCTATGGGTGTTGCTGTGATCGAACGATGCTTTCACCCGATTTTTATGGGCCTCGTTCTATTGGAGCGACTATCGTCGACTTTCGTTGACGAGCTCTAGTTGTACTAAGAATTTCTCTAGGGGTTGGGTGTCATTGAGGAGTTCGATGGTGGTGTGTAAGTTTGGATCATGCGTTCAATCAGAATCATGACTTAGACCCCGTATACCAAGTAGAAGGGTGTGAACCCTGTTGATTTTTTCACTATCGTGTGGTATGCCCACAAGGCGGAGAACATCATGTGGTGCCAGTTTGTTTAGTGGTTATTCACCATGCACTGTAACATTGTTTTGAGTACTTTTTTCATAGCTTGTACTTGTCCATTGGATTGGGGGTACTATGGTGAAGCAAATTCATGTGTGAATCTGAGGTGATCGGATAGCTCTTGGAATACTTCATTTTCAAAGTGTTTTCCATGGTCAGAGACTAACTCTTTTGGTACGCCGAACCAGGAAATGACATGGTTAATAGAAATCATGTGGTGGTTTCTGCTGTGTTTTCATATGTGGGCATGGCTTCTGCCCATTTGGTGAAGTAGTCGATGGCCACAATAATGTACTTGTCATTGCCTAACGATGTGGGGTTGCAAGTCATGAAGTTGATCCCCCATTTGCAGAAGGGACCAGCGACGATGATGGGGTGCAGGGGAGTAGGAGGGGCTCTTGCCTTGTGAGTGAAGCATTGACATCGCTCACACCTCTTGACTGCTGAAATGAAATTGTAAAATAACAGGGACCAAAAATATCCTGCCCGCAGGACTTTTTGGGCGGTGGCCATTTCAGAGAGGTGGCCACCACAAGCTCCATTATGGCAATAATTAAGGGCTTACTAAACTTGGTCATGGGTGAGGCATCGACATAAGATGGTGTCGATGCCCATTCATTATAAGAAATCTCCCATGACGAGGTATTGGGGGGCCTGGTGGCGGATGCGGCGACGGTCATCCCGGGTGAGCTGGGGTTTGAAATTTTGTGTTCGTAAAAATAGGAGAACATCTCCGTACCAAGGGTCGTAGGTTATTACTAGGAAGAGATGTTCGTTCAATAGTGAATCGTTGACTAGTGATACTTTGGTCTAACTTGGGAGGTTCATGATGAACTCAGATAAGATTAAATCCTTCTTTCTCTTGGGGGAGAGAAACTGTAAGTTATTCTTGTGGAATCACTATCCAGCGAGTGTACTTATGATTCATTAAATGACACGTGAGCAGGTATTTGATGGGGTTAATATCTGCGATGACTGTTGTAGTCCTTAAGATAATGTAGTGGCTACGCTTTTGGACAACGTGTATTAATGCTAGGGAAGTCTTTTCTTCAAGATCATATCTTAATGCGGGGCCTAATAAGGTTTTACTAACGTAATAGATTACGTTTTCCTTCCCCTCAAGGCCTTCCTAGATCAAAAGAGGTCTTGGATGCTAAAAGATATAGGATGTAGTACTTGTTGTAGTCTAGGGGACTGATCAACAGTGTTGAAGATAATGTGTCTTTCAGTGCCTCAAATGATTGTTGGGCTTGATCATCCCATTTGAACGAGATGTCCTGGTGAAGGAGACGCAGTAATCCTTGATTGCAAGTGGCATAGTTAGGGACAAAATGTCTCAGAAATTTGGCCTTTCCCTGCAATATTTGTAGCTATTTGAGGGTTCGAGGTGGAGGTACCTCTTTCATAGCTTGGACCATGAAGGGGTCCACCCTAATTCCTTGTTGGGACACAATAAAACCTAGAATTCGTCCTATTGTGACACAAAATATGCACTTGAGGGTATTCAAGCTCTTATAGGTAAATTTGGGCATCATTCCCAATGACCTTGTTAACTGGACATCATCTCTAGGACCAATGTATAGGTTCTATCATCCCCTAACATTTCAATTGTTACATGCCCTAAGACAAAGAACAAGACAAATCAATCAAAGACTTTCATCTGCAAAGGTTTCCAAAGTTTGAAGCTTATAATATATCATATGAGAGCTCACCAACACTGCCTGTAAAGGGAAAAAGTGTGTTGCATATGTAGGTAGCCCTATTCAAGGATGCTCTGCAAAGTAGTTCCTGACATTCATGGGTGCGTTGGTCACATTGGGAGTGAAATTATCATTGTTTTAGAATCTCCACTTGGCCAGTGCCTTCTAGAAGAGTTCACGTGTGTCAAACTTTGAATCCATGTGTCCATTTGACATCTACAATATTAGGAACATGTATTGCCTATTATTGGAAAGTCATTGATTGTGAAACTACCTCAACTCCTCTATAAATTGAGCACAGATCTTAGTGTTTAAGAAGGAAGAATTTGTGTAGAGAAATGATGGAGGAATTTCCATTGAGGAGATTGATTTGAGTGACAGATTACTGGAGATATCTACATTGTGATGATGTTGGGATGCTGTTGGAGATGGTGACACAAAATCAATCACTGAGTTGTAACCTCCCCTTCTATCATCAATAAATATTACTACTTATTTTTCCCTATATGCATCTGTATAAGCTTTGATTTTCAATATCATGATTTCTTAGTTGATGTATATGGTTTATGCTTTATTGATTTAGCTAAATAACTTGAATAGACATCTGTATTATTGTTATATCTTGGTGTTTAGTGTTCATTCTTGTAGGAAATATTTTGCACAGCCTGCTGGAATTTGAAGCTAAAAGAAAAGCGATAAAAGGATACTTTGGAAGCGCTTGGATCCCAAGTAGGTTCCTTATTTCATTTTGTGTGTCTGTTTACAGTTAGGAAATATAGTTGTAAAGTATTTGACCTGTTGTTCTAGATTAGCACCTGTCTAGGGAAGAATGATTTATCCATAATTCATAATTCCACATAACAAACTGGCGACTCCGCTGGGGAAATTACTCTTTATCCTAGGTGTTTTAGCCTCTAATTTTCTATGTTTATTCACCCAGAAGTTGTTACTCACAAATATTAGGCTTTTTAAGATCCAAATTTTCAAAAGAACTGTGTTAAAAACTATGTTTTTCTTTATACATTGTGCCCAATGCACTCTTGGACAGGACACAGTGCTTTGCATAGCACTGTCTCCCTTTTAGTCTTGCGTTGCAAAGCATTGTCTCTATTTAGAGACAGCGTTGCCTCTTGAAACCATCCAAATTCCCTTGAATTTGTCTTTGAATTTTGTTTCAGTTTGTTTGCTGTTGTGTTTTTAAAATTCTAAGCCTCATATTGACCAGTGAATTCATCGACCTCTTCCTCCTTTGAAATGAAATTTGTTCAATGTTTGTTTAAAGCATTTTTCTTTATCACTGGCAAGTTAATTTCAAACTAGTTTTATTGTCGCATTAGATCCATTTACTTTTGAAAAAGGAAATTATCGTAAATTCTTCGTTTCCTAATAGGAGATATTTTTGTTTCATTCCTCATTTTTCCTTCAAATGAGAAATTTTTGTTTGTATTCCTCATTTCTCAAAAGTAAAAGGCATTTGATTTTATTGATTTAGTGAACTTAGTTTTTTTTTTTCTGCATTCATAACATTAAAGGAACTGAAAAGAAAATTTGCATTTTCATGTAGTGGTTTGTGTGTTTTGCAAAAGGAACAATTAGGAAATCTGCAGTTAGTTTGTGTTGTTTGATTTGTTTGCTCGCAAATTGATTACTCTTTCCCTTTAGTAGCTAGGATTTTCATTGAAAAACTAAAAGTGAAATATTGCTTATCATTCTTAGTTGCATTTTAGGAATTTTCCAATACATCATCTTGGTGAAGCTTTGAAAGGAAAATTGTTAAGAAAGATCAACATAAAATTAATCCCAATTTACCTAACAAAGCATTGGAACCATAACGATAACATTTAGAAGGTCTAGGCTAGAGACGTGTTTCGACGTCGTAAAACATAACAGCTGTCATTAACTTGTCTGCGATACATTCCGAGTGTGATACCTCACTCCACGTACGTATGTGTATCGTAGCTTGTCCACATACTTTCGGGTATATCGGGTCGTGTTACAATACGATAAGTATAAAGGGGTGCTCTGACTGTGCGGTTTCACATCAGACAACACTAATATGGACTTCAGCCTCCATGTACCTTCTGGTATATTTGGGAGGACATATTTTAGGTGCTATCCATCCATAGTGAACTGAGTCAGCTGCCTTGTAAATTGTGATACACCAAACACAAAATTCGGGGAGATTGCCTGCGTGTACTTCTTGGTTCGCCAGGAGGTATTCTGCAGTTCACAGTTTCTTGGTAAACCCTGTCTTCCTAGAATTACCCTTTTATTTTGTTTATTTGTTTTTGGTTAAAGTAAATTAGTAATCGTGGAAGAAAAAAATCCTTTCCCCCGTCGTTCGTGTAGACTAGCTTTAAAACCACCTTTACCGCTAGAAGTTACCTTTGGTAGGTGAAGGTGATCACGATCTGCCGAATCAAGTACAATTCGTACCTTTGGAGAAACATCATCTTTCCATAAACCAAAGTTAGCTCATGTTGTTTCTACACATCCCGATTCGTCTACTATTGTCGAAATAGAGTCTTCGCATCTACCCGTGGTCACGATCCATCCAATCAGTGAGACCATAGCTCTTGGAACTGAAGTTGCTCAACTAGAAATTGATCCAGATCCTATCTCTTCTTTGCCAGAACATCTGAATCCTGAAGTCGTACAACTAGAAGTTGTTCCTACCTTAGTCATACCATAAATTTCTGTAGCTATTGAATCTCCCATATCACATAGTCAACCACCTGAAATATACTTTGGACCTGACGGTGAAATACTTCCCCTTGGTTTAATTGCGATTAAAGAAATCCCACAAGATGAGACACCTTTAACTCCAACCCATTTTTGGGAGGACCTTTACCTGTACAAGTTTTTTCCTCAATAAACACCATCGGCTTTTGTTGATCCTGTTCGTTTTCAAACTCCCTTTGATTCAAAAGGGTATACATTTGGTAAAGTAACCATGCCTGAACCAACATCTTTGTTTGGGCCATCTATTGCAATTACGTCAGCTCCTGCCCTAGCTACCTCGTCGATGTTTACAACTTCACCAGAGTCATATTTTGATGGTGGCCCTTTGGTCCCATCAGGTTACAAATCATTATCTGGCATTTTCTCTGGTGCATCTTCAAATCCATGGACTTTACCAATGTCGTCATTTGGTATTTTAACTAGTAATCCTATAGTGAGTACTGAACGACTTTATTATTTATACACATCTTCAGGGAAATATCAAGCCAGTCCTTCTTGGTCTATTCCTTCAAGTACCATATCAACTGGACTCCTGGCATTTGGAGAGAAATATTTTCCGTCTTATTATCCTCCTCATGCTGGGGGGAAACCTTTGGTCACCCAATATGACAGTACTCCGTCACTTTTTGGTCAACCTAATGTTGAAATGAATGTTTGTAAATGGCAACCCACTCTGCCTATCCAACCACAAATGGTTGTACACTTGTATCAACTAGTTGAACCTGTTACACCCACATCATTTCCACTTGTCAATACATCTTTACCCCTGTTACAAAATAAAAACGTTGTACAACCTTATCAAACGGGTCCTTCAACTCAATATCATCAAATGCTGGGTCCACAAAATCCAAATCCTTCGGTTAATTTACAACAACCTATATCTGGAATCATTTATTCACAAGCTGGTTTACCATTTTATGGGATGTCACAACCACAACCTGGTTATACCTATCAATTGAATCCAAGTTATCCTAATTTGGGTTATAACATTGGTGGACAGACCCTTTGGCAACCACAGGCGTAAATGCCTCAAACTTCATTTCAACAAGTATCATATCCAGGTTTTGGTCAACAGAATTCTCAAGCATTTTCTTTTCAAAACAACCCCAATTTGGGTTACCAACAGCTAATTCCCTATGCTGGTGCTCAAAGGTCTGTTTCTCAAGCAATTCCATCTTACCCTGGCTATGCTCAACCTGACCTTAATCGACAGTTTCTCTTTGTCGCAACTTTAGATTTACCAGATTTAAATTTGCTAACTAATGATCCAATTAACTATGCTCCTTGGTGGCCGATGATACCTCATAAATTACCCTCGGATATTCCTAAGTTCAATGGAAACCCTGGAGAATATCCGTCGACTCATGTTATGACTTATCATTTATGGTGTTCATCAAACTCCCTGAATGATGATTCTGTTCGACTACGTCTTTTCCAACATACGCTCACAGGTCCGACTGCAAAATGGTACATTGAATTACCTGGAGCTTCTTTTGATAATTTCACTGCCCTAGCTATTGTCATTTTGACTCATTTCTAGTTACCCATCAGATATGAAACTGGAATTGAACTCTTGACCAATTTCAAACAGACTAATGCTACTCACATCTCTAGTCATATTCATGAGTGGCGTCGTCTTCATAGAATGGTTAAGACATTTGTTCCAGATCATCTCCTTTCTGAATGGTTCATTAAGGCCCTGTTACCATCTATAACTGAGGATGTGGCTAAGGGTGGTGTCATCACAGAAGAGCAATTTATCGCTCGTGCCCAATATTTAGCACTTGATTTACACTTAGTCTGGCATGCTTTATGAAAAAATTCCTAATGTGCCAAGATCTAATTTTATTGTTCCTCCTAAATTAAAGGACTCTCATGCCAGAGATAGCTTGATTGTAACTACAAGAAAACATCACACTACAACATTTGATCCTGCTCCTATTTCTGAAATTAATTCCATGTCATTTGACAAAGGAAAAAGTGACAAGCAACCCAAAAGTAAGAAAAAGGGGAAATCTAAGAAAAAGCAAACATCTAACCCACAGGAAAGATCATCTAGACCTGGGAAAACTCGTTATCCATGCATAATATGTAATAAGGAACACTTTGTTAGGGATTTTCCTCACCTCTCTAAAATCTCAAAAATCATCAAGACTTCCAATGTGTCAGCTATGTTGACAGACCCATTTTCAAATCTGGACACATACATTGTTGCTACGGATCCAGCTCCTAGTTCCCAAGTGTTAATTTTATTTGTCACAAAACATTCAATAGATATTTTGGTGTCAATGCGTAATAAATATTATGGTAGTCAGGCCACTGATCAACCTACTACCTCGACAATGAATCCATCTATGGAATCAGTACCTCCTACTGCTATTCCTGAATTGACAATCAAGCCACCAAAGGGAGTAATTCACAAATCAACATATAATCCTCAAGCAAGAGCTGCACAAAATTATAATATAGTTGAAGATTTGGCTCAATCCCCTTCATCTATGTCTGCTCTTGAGGTATTAAAAATTTGTCCCTACCAAAAACAAGATTTATTGTCGGCTATTGGTGGAATTGATCCGACTGATTCTAATCTTGTCATCTTTAATCATATGGGCTATGTGCCGTAACTACCAACAAAATTGGCATTCTCCATACAAGTAAATGTTCTCAATCACCTTGTTTATCGCACTATTATTGATGAGGGAGCATCTACATGCATTATTTATATAATTTATTGGAAGTCACTTGGCTCGTCGTGCTTATCACAATCATCAATGACGTTGAAGGCATTTGATGGACGTACATATAAACCTTTCGGTATTATTAATAACCTGCATGTTGAACTAGGGGGGAAAATAGTGAATATTGATGTTGAGGTTGTTGACAGATGCCTTGACTATAATATTTTACTTGGAAGGCCATGGGTATATGCAATGACTACAATTGTTTCTACATATTTTAGAATGATTGCATTTCCACATAAAGGTACTATCACAATCATTAATCAACTATTCTTCTTTGCCTCTGCTTCACAGGTAACTGGAAGCGTTCCATTCATTCACATACCCCAACTAGAACTTCAGAACATTGGTGTATGACTCTTAAAGGATTCCACTTTAATGGGAACCTTTGCATTACCGCCGCCTGCGACGTTGGCAGAAATTGCAAGTATAGACACCTGCTACATGATCTCTTCCACTCTATCTAGCTTAAGGAAGAGTACAGGTGATTATAAAATTACTACATTGGATGAGTTTCTGCCGCCCAGCCCTACTGAGCTAGCATAGGAATCAATCTATTTGGATTGGGCGGAAAATATGAAATCAGTGTCGCTGAGTGTTTGGGGTGATCGTTCCTTAGATTTTGGTATTCCCTCTGATCTTTTTTCCTCAATGTTCTTGATAGATGAGAATATTTTGGAAGCCATGATGTCATAAGGAGAACCATGGGAATATTATCATCATCGCTCCCATCTTCTTGATTAAGAAGAAAATTATCTTAGTGAACTATATCACCCATCCATCAAAAATTTCTTTTCAAATTCTTTACCAATTAATGCAATCGGTTCCGAGCGAAATCTGTCAATTATTGAAGAAACCATTTCTATCGATATTTCGACCAAACATGTCCTTGTAGAAAATATTAATGTCAGTGTATATTGTTCTCCATCAGAACTCGAATCATATCGCTCTCTATTTCGTGAATTCCATGATGTATTTGCTTGGTTTTACGAGGAAATGCCAGGCATAGATACTAGTATTGTTGAACACACTATTAATATGTATCCTGATGTCAAATCGGTGCGTCAACGGCTTCGTCCTGTTCATCCAAAGAAAGCCACTGCCATCAAAGCATAAGTTGAAAAATTTTTGCGTGTTGGTTTGATATACCCTGTTCTGCTAACTGAGTGGGTTTCCAATATTGTTCCTATCATGAAAAAACAATGAAACATTAGAGTGTGCGTTGATTATCAGGATGTCAATATTGCTTGTCCAAAAGACAACTATCCCCCTCCCTTTATCAACCAGATTATCGACGATTGTGCTGGATGTGAAATATTTTCGTTCATGGATGGATTTTTTGGCTACAATCAAATCAATATATGCCCAAAGGATCAATATAAGACAACATTCATTTGTCCCTAGGGCACATTTGATTATAGGAAACTACCATTTGGTTTAAAGAATGATGGAAAAACTTTTCAGAGAGCAATGGAATATGCTTTCAATGACATCAAGCACATTGTTCAACCATATCTAGATGATTTACCAGCGCATTCACAAAATCGGAATGATCACCCGATCCACTTGAGAGCCATTTTATTACGCTGCCGACACTACAAAATATGCCTCAATCCACATAAATGTGTGTTTTGTGTTGGTTCTGGTCGTTTTCTTGGATTCGTAGTCTCAAAAGAAGGAATTCGAATCGACCTATTGAAGGTTCAGGCCATTCTTGATTTTCTTGCACGATCAAACTTACTTCAGATATAGAAACTTCAAGGAAAGGCTAACTTCCTAAGAAGGTTCATTCCAAACTACGCCGAAATCGCTAAAGGAATTACTTGACTATTGAAAAAATGGGTTCCCTTCCATTGGGACCAAGTTGTGCAAGCTTATTTTGATGCTGTCAAGGACACTCTTCTCCAAGCATCATTAATGTATTCCCCTAATTATCAAAATGATTATTTCCATATATTGTCTCAGCCAAAACGACCATTGCTATGGTATTGGTCCAAGTAGAAAATGGAATTGAACATCCGATCTATTATTTTAGTCATAATCTAAATGATACGAAAGTTAAGTATTCATACGTAGAAAATCTTTCCTTGGAAGCTATTCAAGCTGTCCAAAGATTTCGCCATTACATCCTGCTCCGAAAAACCACTATTGTTTCAGAATGCAACCCCATGACTTATATCTTATCACGTAAATTCCTGGGGGGGGGAAATATTCAAAATGGATTTTAATTTTGCAGTAATTTGATTTGGAATTCATCAAATCCATGTCAAATAAGTCTTTAGGTTTGGCTGAGTTTCTCTGTGACCTTCCCTCTAATAGTACTACAACTACGTTGGAACCATCAATTCCTGACGAGTCTTTGTTTCTGATCTGGTCATATGATCCTTGGTATGGATATTTCATCATTTATCTCAAAACTCAAACTTTTCAACCTGATACCTCTCGCACTGAACAACGATGTATTCAATACCAAGCCAAAGATTATCTAATCATCGGTGATACAGTTTATCATCGTGGTGTTGATACCATTTTAAAGAGGTGCCTCACTCATGAGGAGGCTGAAAAAGTGTTAAATGATTGTCATGTTGGGGCTTGTAGTGGACATTTATCTGGTTATGCTACCGCATATAAGATACTCCGCACCGGTTACTTTTGGCCTACTATTTTTCGAGATTGCATCCACGCTGTTAGAATTTGTCATGCATGCCAGATTTTTTATCGTAAAATCCACAAACCGCTAGCTCCAATGCATCCTGTTGTCTCCATGGGAACATTTTCGAAATGGGGTGTTGACTTCATGACCTGTAACCCTTGTTCATCTGGGGGGCACGATTATATTATTGTCGCAGTCGACTATTTTACCAAATGGGCCAAAGCGATGCCTACATTAAACAACACAGCATAGACAGCTGCATTGTTTTTCTTTAATCATGTTATCGCATAGTTTTGGGTCCCACATGCTATAGTTACAGATCATGGGAAGAATTTTTGCAATAAAATGATGGCTGAATTGACTGCCAAGTTAGGATTGTCACATGATAATTCTACTCCTTATTATCCACAATCAAATGGACAAGTTGAAGATATCAACAAGATTCTTAAACGTATGCTTCAAGGAATGATAGGAGTTCGTAAAAGAAATTGGCATTTGATCCTATCTCCACCTTGTGGGTGTATAGAACCTCAGTGAGAAACACAACTAGATTTACTTATTTTCAATTGGTGTATGTTCTGGAAGCTATCTTACCAATCCAATGTGAAATACCATCGTTAAAACTCGCAATCAACTTGTTACCTGACACCTTAGAAGAAGAAGCACGTCTCCTTAACCTCATCCATCTTGATGAAATGCGTCATGAAGCCTAATTGGCCAATGAAGTGCATAAGAGACGTATAAAAGCGCAATATGACAAAAATGTCCAGCCTCACATTTTCTAAGAGGGCGACTTGGTCCTTATTTACGATCAAGAAGCTAATGTAATAGGTACAAGAAAGTTTGAGCCATTATGGCATGGCTCCTATATTCTCAAAATAGTTCTTGCTAAGGGGGCCTATGAGTTGGTTGATTATTATGGAATTCTGTTGGCGCAACCTAGAAATGGGTTGTATTTGAAATGTTACTATGCTTAATCATGAGCGTAGTAATTTTTGTATTATATTGTATATATATGTTGTTGATTTCCATTCACTATCTTAATTTGTTTTTAGAGTTTTCTTGACGTTAGTAACCCACTTTACATTTCATCGTAGATGTCTGAATCTTCTTAACCCTTTGTTGGATATGTTGATGGTGCTAGTCGTAGTACGCAGAATCTATCCTCTGTAGCGTAAGAAATTTTTGCTCTGAACGGTGAGTGAGTTAGTTTTCAAGGGATTTGTATTGGTAGATCGGCAAAGAATATCGCTGAGTATAGCGCGTTGATCGAACTTCTCTCTGGTGCCATTTCATTTGGTATTAACCGTATCATCATAAGGTTAGACTCACAACTTGTGGTATTACAACTTACTAGTGTTTATACTGTTAGAAATCCAACATTGCATAGATTGTTCCTTAGAGTTCGACTTTTGGAAAGACACTTTAATTTTATTCAATATCAACACATTTCCAAAAATTTGAACACATTGAATGATTCATTAGCTAATCAAGTTTTAGAGAGACATTTGCAACATATGTAAAGAAAAAATTCACATCATTGAATAGGATTTCACAATAAACATAGGAAAACACTGAAATCATATAGATAGATAGTTATAGGTTTTTACAAAAAAAATTCCCAAGACACATTGGTCATCTGACCTCAAAATGTATGCAAAATGTCACAAGTAAATTAGTGGTGCTCGTGGTAACATGTTATAGATCTAGCTATCCTACGAAGTAACCACATCCAATGGTTAGGAACCCCAATAGTGTGTCACTGCATTCGCATAGGTAGCTCTTCGATCTGGTAATCCAAAATCTGGAAAGTCAAACCCGCTATGTGCTGCTGAAGCTCAGTCAGAGTCTCAGCCATATCAAGATCCTGAAGGACTGCTCTCTCGATATCCCTCTCTACTGGCACATCTGATTCGCGCTCCGGTTCCACTACTGGTTGAACACGACGAACATCTGCATTACATCAAACATTTAGTTTAGTCTTGGGAAACATAAAAATAAAAAAACATTGTATAAACCTTAGGAAATTAAAAAACATGGTCAAAACATTCTTACCTATTGCACCCCACTGAGTGCCTTCTAGTAATGCTAAATCTGAATCTCCTCGGAAATCAATGCCTGCGTATGCATACTCATTGATGGCGAAATATGTCGCCAGAACCAGGTAAAGAACATAGTCAAGAACACAATGGTAGATTGGCCTGCATGCCTACTTATGAGTTCCACCCATATCTACATCCACGGATCTCTAGGATTAGCACATCCAGTGTCACATGTTATGGCTACTGTTGAGCCCCAAATATGTCCTTATTTTCCACCACATTTCACTTCATTTCCTTTGTCCCTCATCAATTACAGGCTTAAATTATTAATAGTATTGATTAGGATTACTTTAATAATGTATATAATGACCAACTTGCTATGTTTTCATGATTTTGTTGTTGTAGTAATTTTTTACTAGACTCGGCTACAGAACGCAGTAATTCTGTAGCCAGTCACCTATTCCACAGCTATCTTCATGTTCACGCAGGTTCCAGGTGTCACCTCAAGGAAAAACGCATATGGTCGTATTCCACATCACTCCCCCATCATTTCTTTCTCTCCACGAAGTCTGAGCTCGAGTCTACAGGTGGTTATGCACGTGGAAGAGATCCTAGACTTCCAGAGGACTTAAGATCATATATTACATCAAAAAAACCTTTCCCTTCATCCACTGAACCTGTCTTAGAAGAAGATTCAAGGATCCCTGCTAAAGGCACAAACTTTTCCACTTCCACAGAAGAATCAACTATGGCAGAAGAAGGGGGAGGAGGATTCTTTAATGGAGAGCACACACTATTTGGAGGGGGTAGAGGTAGAGGTAGAGGAGAAGGAGGTAGAGGTGCAGAAGGAGAAGGAGGTAGAGGAAGACGTACAAGAGAAATGGGAAGCTCTTTTGGGTTTCCTATAGTGGATGAAGAAACCAATACAACTATGAAAAACATTTCACCCTCTGTCCTTCCAAACTTTTATGGACTTAAAACTGAAGACCCTGAAACCTTCCTATTTGAATTTGAAGTCCTATGTAGAACCTATGACTACTTACAAGATGATCAAAAACTTAAACTATTTCCTTAACCATTGAAAGAAGCAGCATTGAAGTGGTTTATGAGTTTGATCAACAGTTCTATTAGGACATGGGAAGACATGAAACAAGCATTTATAGAGAGGTATTTGGATTACTGTATGCCAGTAAACCATAAGGAGGAAGTGTTTAAAATGCTACAAAAAGAGGATGAAAATCTGGAAGATTTGTTGGAGAGATTTAACTACAACATCAAAAGAGAAAAAATGGAAAACTTAGACCAAGACACCTTGAAAGCTCTCTTTTTGAAGACAATTAGGGATGAATGGTTAGATATCCTTAACATGATGGGAAAAGGGGATATATCTCAGCTCACATTACTTGAAATAGCTGAATTATGTATCAAACTTTCAAGAGGGAAATCTAAAACTGTAAAAGGACCAAGAGACCCTGCTCTTGCAAGGGCAAGTAAGTCTACTTCTGGGACAGTAAGTAGGGCAGAAATAGGACATATGCTTGATGAATTCAAATCTGATATCTTGGGGAGTCTTAGTGAACAAATAGACACCCTTAAGTTACAAAACAAGAAAAAAGCTGAATCTGATGCCTTAGCAATCTTTTGTCCCAAATGTAGAAAGAAACATGCCTTGAGAGAGTGCCCTTTGGATGCCAAAGTTGTGGTGACTTGTGTAATTTGTTTAGAAAAACATGATACCAAGAGTTGTCCTTCACTTCCTGGTCTTAAAGCTGTATTTCAAGAAGAAACTCCTACAAGTTCCACAGAATCTCTCAATTTTGTCTCCAGGAGGCCTTGGCAAGGACCTCAAACACAAGGATTTCATGATCAGTTGTATAATCAACCCCCACCAAATTGGAATTCTTGGCAGTAACCTTGGCCCCAAATTCAAAATCAATCACAAACCTGGGCACAAGGAGCAAAAAATCCCTATGGAAGATACTTTCAGTATTACCAATATCCACATTTCCCTCCTCAACAAAATCCTCAACAAAATCCTCAAAATCCAAAACATAAAAATCAACCACTTCCATTACCATTCCCTCAGAAAACAAATCAGTTGCCTTCCCAACCCATACCAAACCCCAACAATAAAAATCCTCAGAACACATACATGATAGAAGGCCAACAGTTTCCAACTTATTTGATCACTCCTTTAGACCTTAGTGATGTTCAACTTAGGTCTGGAATAATACTTGAAAAGAGGAAACCTTCTGTAATCATACAAGAGCAAGACAATTCTGAGGAAGATTCTCTACAGGTAAATAAAAGTCTTGAAGAGAACACAACTTTCCAAGACTCAAACATTGAAAAATCAAAACAAAAAGAACCAATAATTTCAACTCCTATATTAGAGTAGCCATCAACATCCACTTCTACACCTCCGTTTCCAGAAAGATTACAAATTGATAAGGGTGTAGAAAAACAAATTATGGTGCCTAATTATGATTTCCTAGATGAGCTGAGAAATGTTTGTATTAAGATACCATTATTACAAGCTATCAAGGAAATTCTAATCTTAGCAAAGACAATAAAGGAGTTGAGCATGAAGAAAACAGGAAAAAGAATAAGAGAGACAAAGAAAAATCAACTGGCAGGAAAAATAGCAGATATCATGATGGGTAAGATTGCTATTCCAAAGTATCTAGACCTAGGAAATCCAGTTGTTAAAATTCACATCAATGGAATTGAGATCCAAAACACACTTATTGATTTAGGAGCAACAATCAATATCATGAGTAGACAAATCATGGATAAACTGAAACTTCCTAATCCTCTTTTTACACCCACATTATTACAATTAGCAGACAGATCTGTGATCAAACCTGATAGGGTAATAGAAGACATTCCAGTGTCCCTAGATTCTTTGGAATATCCTGTGGATTTTATGATCCTAACTCCTAAGAATAATCTAGGAGGGCATCCCATTATATTAGGAAGACCTTGGTTAGCTATAGTTGATGCTTTCATTAGTTGTAGATCCGGTAATATGTACATCTCTAATGGTAGTTCAACCAAGAAATTTACCTTGTATCCTCCAGCAAGAACAATTACAGAATTAGATGATACTCAATGGATAGAGGATGAAGAAGACTTACAACCTCTCTTCACAATTTCAGAAATTAGTGAAGATAGCCAGATTTTGAATACCTTAGAAAAATTTGAATCCTCTTCAGAATAAAAACATGAAAAATTTCAAGAAGAATCCAACATTGAGTTTTTATCATCAAGACAGATGTCTCTTTACTCCATGGATAAATTTGAAAGCTCTACAATTGAGATATTTCCAGGCAAAACTTTAAACATAAACAAGAACCTAGAGAAATCTCAACAAGAAGAGCTATTCAAGATATTACAGAGACATTCTTCTGCATATGCATGGGAGTACACTGACATGAAAGGGATAAACCCTAAGACTTGCACTCATCACATCTACATAGAGGAAAATTGTAAACCAATCAGAAAACCTCAGAGAAGGATGAATCCAAATCTTAGGGAGATGGTTAAAGAAGAATTGCAGAAATTGTTAAATGTCAATTTTATCTATCCCATTTCAGATATTCAGTGGGTTTCTCCTTTGGTAATTGTGCCAAAGAAAAATGGTAAATGGAGGGTATGTATTGACTACCGGTAATTAAACAAAGCTACTCTTAAAGATCATTTTCCCTTACCTTTCATAGATCAGGTGTTAGATACATTAGCTGGCAAAAAGTACTTTTCATTTCTAGATGGGTTTAGTGGTTATAACCAAATTCAAGTAGCACTTGAAGATCAAGACAAAACCACATTTACCTATCCTTGGGGTACCTATGCTTACCAAGTATTTCCATTTGGCCTATGCAATGCACCCGCAACATTTCAAAGGGCATTACTAGGAATTTTTTCAGATCTAATACATGATTGTGTAGAGGTATATATGGATGATTTCACTGTTTATTGAAACACATTTGAAGAAGCCTTAGCAAACTTGGAAAAAGTCTTAAGGAGATGTAAAGAAGAAAATATTTCACTAAGTCATGAGAAGTGTTTTATGATGTTTACTGAAGGAATTGTTTTGGGACATCACATTTCAGGGGATGGGATTAGAGTTGATGAGTCAAAAGTTGAATTCATCTCTAACTTATCTATTCCAAGTTGTAAAAAATATGTTAGGAGTTTTCTAGGATTTACAGGATATTATCGAAGGTTTATAGAAAACTTCACCAAGATAGCATCTCCACTTTTCAAATTACTTACCAAAAACTGTGAATTCAAGTGGAATCCTGATTGCAAGGTAGGCTTTGAGACCCTAAAAAAAAAATCTCTGAAGCACCTATTTTAAGGGGACCTAACTGGAAGTTACCTTTTCATATTTCAACATATGCCTCGGATACAATTCTAGGAGCAGTATTGGGACAAAAAGCCCTGATTCCTTATGCCATCTACTATACCAGTAAAAATTTGACTCCTTCAGAGTTAAACTATACTGTAACTAAAAAAGAGTTTTTAGCTGTTGTTCATGCCATAAACAAATTCAGACACTATATAACAGGCTTTGAAACTTTTGTTCACACAGATCACTTTGCAATTAGATATTTAATGAAAAAATCAATTACTGATGGCAGAGTCATAAGATGGTTATTGCTTTTATAGGAATTCAACATTACCATTCTAGATAGGCCTGGAAAACAAAACACAGTAGCTGATTTCCTATCTAGACTCCAAAACATCAAAGACAATACTCTAGTTGAAGATCAATTCTCTGATGAATATATTTTTGCAATTTCTACTCAAACTCCTTGGTTTTCTGACATTGCTAATTATTTATTTTCAGGGAAATTTCCTTCAATAATGAGTGCAAGAGACAAAAGAAAGATCATTTATGACAGTGAAAAATATTCATGGGTTGCTAATGAGTTATACAAAACAGGTCCATATTTTATCATTAGGAGATGTGTTAGGGAAGATGAGATGCCTGAGATCCTCAAGGCATGTCATGATGAACCTTGTGGCAGACACTTTGCTGATAAAAGGACAACTTATAAGGTCCTTCATTTAGGATACTATTGGCCATCCCTTTTTAAAGATGTTAAAGAGTATGTCAAAAGGTGTGACAGTTTCCAAAGGGTAGGGAAACCTTCTCCTTCAGGTGAGATGCCATTGCAGCCTCAGGTACATATTGAACCTTTTGAAAAATGAGCTTTAGATTTTGTAGGACCTATTAGTCCTCCATCAAGACAAAAGAAATATATATTAGTTTGCACTGATTATGTTACCAAATGGGTAGAGGCCAAGCCATTACTTTCTGCTACTGAAGCATCTGTAGTTAATTTTCTTTTTGAGGATATTTTTACTCGTTTTGGTGTCCTAAGGGAAATTGTTACAGATCAAGGAGCTCAATTTACATCAAAGCTAGTGGAACAAATGATGGAGAGGTACAAAATCAGACACATAAAATCTACTCCCTATCATCCACAAGCAAATGGTCAAGTGGAATCTACTAATAAGGTCATTGAAGGGATCCTAACGAAGACTGTTCATTTGCATAGAAGATATTGGGCAGATAGGCTTCCTGAAGCCTTGTGGGCCTATAGAACTACATGGAGAAGCACAACAAGCCATACTCCTTATGAACTTGTTTATGGAAAACAAGTTTTGTTTCCCATAGAGTTTCATATTCAAACTTTTAAAATGGTAGTTCAGCTAGGACTTGATCTAACAGAGGCACAAAAGCACAGATTGGAGCAGATTAATGAATTGGATGAGATCAGACAGGATGCAGTCCAGAGAACAAATATAGTCCAGCAGCAAAGGCCTAGATGGCATGATAAATACATCAAGGAAAAGAAGTTCAAAGAAGGTGACTGGGCCCTCTTGCTTGACTCAAAGTTCAAGGATTTTCAAGGTAAATTCCAAACACATTGGCTTGGACCATATGAAATTATGAATATTTTTGACAATGGAGCAATAAAAATCAGGACAATAGATGAAGAAAAGTTCACTTTTCTTGTAAATGATCATAGATTGAAGCTGTATCATAAGCCACTTTCAAGAGAATAATTTTTCAAGAGATTTTAGGAAAACAATGATGTGAAGTTAATGAAGAAGAATTTTTCTTCTTCATCAACTTAGTTGAATTTTCTGAATTCAAAAGCATTAAAAAAAAAAAAAGTATAAACATGAAAACTAATCACTGATTAGCATGTTTTCACAGAAAAGATATAATGAATATTAGAATCTTTATTCATTCTAATATTAAAGATTCTAACAGAAAAGATAGAATGAATATTAGAATCTTTATTCATTTTTGAAGATTCTAACAGAAAAGATAGAGTAAAAATCAGAATCTTTATGACACTTTAGCTTTTCAAATTTGTTCTTTTTCTGCAAGCAGCTATTACAAAATCATAAGTGCAAACCCATATTTCACTTATGATTCATTTCATTCCATTCATCCATACTCCACTTCATTCCATACTTCATTCATTTCATTCCATGGTCCACCTCATTTCCATCTCAGATTTAAAAAAAAAAAAATTGATCTTTTTTTGCAATTGAATAATACAAATCATAAGTTGCAGGTCACTTTCCATACTTCACTCCACTTCATAATTGTGATTCAGTTCATTCCATTATTCACTTCACTCATACTCCATTACACCATATTTTTTTATCCATTTTTAACTCATTTCATACAACATTCCATTCATGCTTCAAACCATTCCATTCCATGTTTCAAGGCTTCTACAGGCACATTCTGCAATCAGTCAGACATTCTGCAGCCAGTCAGACATTCTGCAACTAGAGATCCTGAAGGCACTATCCAGTAATCACTTGATTTAGTAGAAAATTGATCCTGCATATCCAAGACAACAAGCAAAATCAAAGGAGTTATGAGGACTGAAGATCAATGATTTTCAAAGGAGGACAAGGCATATCAAAACCACCAAAAAAAAATCAAAGGAAAGGCAATGGTAAAAGTTATGAAATTATTATGGTGACAGATCATGAAAGTTTTAGCATAGTTAAGTCATGTATGATTCAAAAATTTATTTTAATTAGTCGTGTTGATCATGCCTATCAAACCTATCATAAAAGCTTTGGACAAAATCCATTTCACTCCACCATTCCAAATCATCATTTAAAACTTAACGGTTAAGTACTGAAGTGACCTAATCAGTCATGTCACTAGCTCGAAGCATTTAGTGATGATTTTGAAATTTACACGAGAATTTTTCCGTGGTCTTTTCTTCCATGATAGCTCTCAACTCATTAATCCGTATGAATCATCCTCACTGCATTATACTCATTTCATAACCACTACATATCATTTCTTTCCGTAGCCAATTCTTAGCCATTCCGGTCTGTAAAACAGAGGAAAAATATTTGGAGTAAAAACATCTCTTTAACAGCCATTTCACCGTGAGCAGAGGATCAGTAATTTGAAGGTTGAGAAAGGAAGCTATGGGTCTCATAGTAAGATCCGAACTAGTTGGAACCAATTACTTGGAAGGTTATCCACAAATCAGAGAAATGCTACAGCAGGCTGGGTGGTTACAATTTTGGAAAAATTTAATGGTTTTCATAAAGAGGTAACCAAAACATTTGCACGGTCCTTCAATGGAGCAGAGGTCGAAATAGAAGATATTAAATGCACTATTACAGAGGCTTTCATTGCAGAAGCAACAGAATTACCCAGACAAGGAGAACGTTGGTCCAAAAATAGGGAATTTCATAATGAGGCATGGAGGCAAATACTCAAAACACCAGGTATGGATGTTTCCATTTTTAAGAAAGGTATTCCTAGCTCGGCACTGAAGAATAAATGGAGGAATATGTTGCTCATTTTGAAAAAATTTATCACTTGTGAAGGAAGATTTGGTACCCTCTATGTTTATCATATTCGGTTAATGATACATTTCTTAGATGAAGAAATCAATTTTCCCTTTTTCCTACTTCATAGTCTGAAAATAATGGCCTCTAATGTTCAAAAGAGGGTTCAATTTCTAGAAACCACTTTGTATCACCATGGTTTAGTCAAAATCCTAATTGAACATCATTTGAGAAAAATGGGAGATAATTGGGATGAGTTTCCAGTGAGGAATCACTTTGAAGAACCCAAGTAATCTCCACCTGAAGGCAAACCTACAAGAAGAAGCAGGAAGAGAAATTTCCAAAGTTGTTGAAACTAAAACTGGTAAATCAATACAAGGGGACAGTGAAGAGATGATTTCTGAGAAATTGGCTGAAATTAAGAAGCAGCTTAAGAAGGAGAGGATAATGAGAAAATATGCCAAAGAGAGAGGTGAAGGACCATCTCAACCAAGACGGAGCCACAAACTTAAAGGTATATTGAAGAAAACAGGGGTTAGACAAACAAGAATCATAAACATTGAGGATGAAGAAACACCAACTGCTAAGTCACCTGAATATCAGTATGAAGAGGACCTTGATGAAGAAGCTCCAGAGATAGACCCAGCACAGCAACAAATTTATAATTATGTTGAGACATTAGAGAAGAGAGCCTCGGAAAGTAGAGACAGAACTCCTAGCCCACCAAAATATGCAATTGATGTACTAAGAAGAGACAAATATGAGTTATAAGTGCTCAATAGGCATATCAAGAATGAGAATGGGAGAAGGTTAAGCTGAAAGGTGATATGAATACAACTCTGTCTCTACAAATGAAAAAGTTGTACAAGGCCAGTGAAAAATTGAAGAAGAAAAACAAAAAGTTAAGCAGGGCACTTACAAATTTGAGATTCAAGTTGATCATAAGGAAGCCCAGGAGGCCATTGACTGTCAGGAAAAGCAGAATAAGGGGCCTAGATTTCCTAGCAGAGGTCTCAGAGTACATGGATTAGTTGCATGAGGACATGCAAAAGCCTTGCAGTGGGGGTATGTTGAGCCCCAAAGATGTCCTTCTTTTCCACCACATTTCACTTCATTTCCTTTGTCCCTCATCAATTATAGGCTTAAATGATCAATAGGATTGATTAGGATTACTTTAAGAATGTATATAATGACTGACTTGCTATGTTTTCATGATTTTGTTGTTTTAGTAAATTTTGACTAGACTCGGCTACAGAACGCAGTCAGTCTGTAGCCAGTTGCCTATTCAGCAGCTATCTTCATGTTCACACAGGTTCCAGGTGTCACCTCAAGGAAAAACGCATGTGTTCGTATTCCACATCACTCCCCCATCATTTCTTGCTCTCCACGAAGTCTGAGCTCGAGTCTACAGGTGGTTATGCACGTGGAAGAGATCAAAACTAGGAATAAGATTCCTACTATGACAAGGATTGTACAGATGTCCTTAAGTAGAATACGAGGCTTTCACCAGAGTCCTAATTTGATTTTAATTTGGAAAGACACTTATCCCTATGTTATCTCAAAGACAGTTATGTAATTTTGTTATAAGTATGGCTCGGGAGACCGAGAGACAGCTAGCTAGATTTTGTTCTATTGTTAGATCTCAGAAGACCGTAATACTCTATTTTTTGAAGAATTTCTCCTTTAATGAAATAGGCATCACTTTATTGCAAGATCTGAGTCAATATTGAGTAGATTTGCATGCTAATCCGGTGGTAGAGGGCCCCTGCTACCTGAGAAGCTTTGTTCATATGGTTTAGATAAGTAACTTAGCCTTGTTTCATTCCTAGTTTAATCAATTTTCTGAACTTTGTGTTTTTATACTTACTTGCAGTGGATGCCACAGTCAGTCTTATCCTTACAAACTATTCAAAAATACCACTAACATTGGATGAGATATAACTGTAGTATTTTAGGAGTTAATTGCATTTTTTTCCGAAACTTTATGTTTTATGCTCATTTGCATTGAATGATACAGCCAGACTTGTTTTTACAAACTATTCCAAAATATCACTCATATTGAATGAGATAGGGCTATAGTATTTCATAGAATTAGTTGCATTTTAGTTCAGTTGAAATACTCCGAAGGTAGATGTCACTCTAGTTTAATTCTATCACTATATTTCAAGTTTGATAATGGCACTCTAGTTCAACTCTGTTCACTGTATTTCAAGTTAGATTAGTGGCATTCTAGTTCAGTTCCAGTTCACTGTATTTCAAGTTAGGTTAATGGCATTCTAGTTTAGTTGTGGTCACTGTGTTTCAAGTTTGATCAATTTCATTCTAGTTCAGTGTTATCCATTGTTCTTTAAGTTGTATTAACTGTCAAAATTAGACTTCACGGCCTTCATTGTTTACAAACTACTCTTGTTCTGACTTTCTATTAATGCATCATCATATGGACAGGAATTAGTGATATTAGTTTAAGGCCTTGATTGTTCTGCAATCTTTTGCAATTTCACAAATAAGCCTTTTCCCAAAAACTATTCTAGAAAATCTCTAACTTTCGAATGAGGCTTAGTAGTGACAAGTTGAGCTGCAGAATGGATTAATCTTAGCATTACAAGTTAATTCAGAGTAGAAATCTTATTGTGCTACAAATAATATTTTCCAATTGTGTTCCAATAAACTTATAGCCATGGATGAGATTCTTTGTAATATTGTAAGATGATTGTTTACTTAGGAGAACCTCATTTGCACTAAACTTGTCCTTTTCTCAAGCTATTCCAACATATTTCTAATGAATGAATTGGATGAGTTCATGTTATGAGTTATTGAGTTCATGTTTTGATTTATTTCCTTGCTATGAGTCATTATCAAGCTTTGCATTTTCTGTTCTTTAGTGCCATACACAGTTTAGAATAGGTTTTTCTCTATTTTAGTGTAACCATCCACTTCTCTTTACCAACACTTGGTTCTTTTCCTTTTTAACATAAAACCATAAAACCAAAAACATCAGAAAAAACACTAAACATAACGTAGTGAGAAATAGATACCTAGGCACATATAGTGCACCTCACTTCAGCAATTTACTAGCCTTGGTTGACAATTTATGACATCAATTTAGGAACACTAAGTTTAGCAGACAACTACATCAGTGGAATCTGTTCCAAGGAAAAGGATATAAGGATAGAACCATAACTGAAATTCTTCTTCTGTCCTCCCTCAACTTTATTCAGTTGTTCCTTTATCTGAGAAAGAACATCTTCAGACCAGTTGAAGACTGTTGGCTCCATACACTCTAGCATGTACTGCATATACGATCTATTCGCTACATGTAGTGTAACGGTGCCGGAAAGTTTTGCGATCATGAAAAGGATAATTCTTAATGGAAAATCTCTAAAATCTCATATGTTTATCTTTCCATATTTTCTCGGCTCTGCCCCTGGTAAAAATGTTGCAAAACATAATCTCTCACTGTCTCTCCTCCAACAATAGACCCTGAGATCGAAATGGGAAATCCTCTCCTCGACAAAACTATAAGAAAGTACACATCCTCAACTGTTATGGGAACCACTTGGTTCTTAATATGAAATGCCTTGATAGCTAGATCCCATGCTCGAACTAAGAACTCCAATAGTTCTATTTTTTGCCTCATCCCAAACAATTTGAAGTACTTAAGCAACCCAAAATATCTTAGGGCTCTTACTGTACCCAGATCATTTAAGGCAATCATATCATGCTCTTCATGTTCTCTTTCACTCCTTGTAATCGTCATTTTAATACGATGGAAACTTGAAATACAACCATAATATCCATTAGATTCCATTCATTGCAAAAAACTAGGCAAAATTTGGGCATAATGTGAGAAACAAAAATCTAGATTGTGCCCAACGCACTCCCTAAAAAGAGACTGTGCATTTTGTATGCAAGTAACCTTCACTGTACTTGCTATGCAATGCAGGTTTTGACATTCAGGGGTGCGTTGCCCTATTTTTGGGCAGAATTTTACTTAGGGGCCCTAAAACCCTGAAAATTTGCAGAAATTGGAAATGAAATGAATACTAAAGGAAAGAGGAGGTTTATATCACTATCCTGGATCAAACGACAACAAAAACAATCAATAAAAATGATCACAATCAGAAGCTGAAGTTCGGGGGAAAAATCAGGTTTAGAGCTCCAAAAATGCAAATGGTAACTATGGAATAGTAAAAATGAATAGTGAAACTACTTTTAATAGTCATTTAATTATTTTCAAATTGAATTTATTTCTATGACTATAGTTTTATTATGTTTTTTTATCATGAAACAGGTATTTTTAATCCATTTAGTGTTGCTCTGAAGCAGGCCTTACAACTGATGAACATATTAGTCATGTAGATTTATTTCAAGAATGATTTGACCACAAAGCATACTTTTTATCCTTATTTTTCGAGCTTTGTTAAAAACAAAAAAGGATTTGAAGCGCACTTTTATTTCTTTTTAGAGCTTCGATAACAACGAAAAAGGAACCCCTGGAGTCTTATTTCAGCTCTTTTCAGACTTCGATAATATGAAAAGATTGCTAAGCACTTGTATTTTCGAGCTCGTAAAAGTAAATGAATTGATATCTACTTAGTATAAATTTAACCCTTTTCCGGACTGAGATAGATTATTTACGAAAAAGGAATACCTTGGTTAAACATGACCAAAGAGGTTCTCTCAGATATTATTTTACACTTTTTCAGATCTGAGTGACAAATTTATGAAAAATTACTTATGGATTTTTCTTTCGTCCTCTTTTTCAAACTCTCTAAATATGAAAAAGGACCGGGCTATCACTGTCGTTAAGCTCGTTAAAACATAAAATAGCGACGGGTTTGTCGATCATTGCAAGAATCAAGTTTCATTCATCGCTAGACTTGTTAAATTATTAAATAGCGATACTTTATTCGCCTGAAGGGTTGAATTATAGATCAAGAAAATGTTATCCTCCTCAAGCTTGTTAAAAAATAAAGAGGTATTAGTCGACAAATGATCGGGGAAAATTTGGGAAAAGTGAGCAAAATTCTTTATGGTAGCAAGTCGCTCTTGAACACGACACTTCCTTCACTCCATATCTGTGACTATTTGGGTTCGGTAATCATCTTGATAGTTCTTTCATACCTATGGTTCATCATACCTTCACTTCAGTTTTGGGTCAATGCTACCAACTCATCACAGTGTCGCTGATATGTTCAAGAGAAGTCATCCAGTGAATAACTCATCCTTCTACAATAATCATAAACCTTCATTCTCATGACTTTCATCCCTGAAAAATTTCTATATCAAGTCATACCCTTGTCTTCTAAATCAATAACTCTCGTTTCGCAATAAGGTGGCTTCCCGTTGACAAAAAATCATTATCTAGGAAGTTCACTTAGAAACATTAGATTCTAGTACCATGAGGCTTGTTACAGAATCAACAACATACTTGCTTCCAAACTTTGGACCGAAAGATTTTGTTTGGCATTCAACATCAAATCATCTATTCACACCTTACGAAATGTACTGCAATGCCTTGAGGGCCATTGACATCAATGGTGGTTCTCTCGCGTTTGTTAAGAACTCACATGATTGGCTGGTAATCAAACGATGTCTTTCCATGTTCGACGATAAATCATATATTCGCATGGCTATAATTGTACCCGAATGATTGAGTGAACGAGATAAGAAGACCTCGGATCTAGTTTCAACCATCCGGGCTGCGATTTCAGGATTGTTGTACACATCATCAGTACGGTGACCTTACATACAGATCGTCATCCGAACATGGGCCTATATCTATAAGCATGTCTGTATTGGGAAACATTCCAATGTAGACGACTTTCTGAATTATGTACATGTTATTAAATTTTTTATGTGTTGAACATGGGAACCTTAGAAATTATGATCAAGAGGATATATCATGATGTAATGTATTGTAAGATTGATCCAGGTCACCACTCCGCTTCATCTCCAGCCCATTACAGTGTAAAGCATATCAATCAAAATATTGTTGCTATTATTCTGACTTCATGCTTTAGGGGGCAATTGTTATAGGTCAATTTGGGCATCATTCCCAATGACCTGGTTAACTGGAAATCATCTCCAAGACCAACGTATAGGGTCTATCATCCCCTAACATTTCAATTGTTACATGCCTTAAGACAAAGAAAATATATCATATGAGATCTCACCAATGTTGCCTCTAAAGGGATTAAGTTCGTTGCATATACAGGTAGCCCTATGCAAGGCTACTCTGCAAAGCACTTCTCGACATTCATGGGTGCACTGGTCACATTGGGAGTGAAATTCTCATTGTTCTAGAATCTCCACTTAGCCAGTGCCTTTTAGAAGAGTTCACATGTGTCAAAATTCAAATCCATGTGTCCATTTGACATCTACAAGATTGGGAACATGTATTTTCTATTATTGGAAAGTCACTGATTGTGAAACTACCTTAGCTCCTTTATAAATTAAGCACAGATCTTAGTTTTTAAGAAGGAAGAATTTGTGTAGAGAAATGCTGGTGGAATTTCCATTGAGGAGATTGATTTGAGTGACAGATTACTGGAGATATCTGCATTGTGATGAAGTTGGGATGCTGTTGGAGATGGTGGCACTAAATCAATCACTGATTTGTAACCTCTCCTTCTATCATCAATAAATACTAATGCTTATTTTTCCCTATATGCATCTGTATAAGCTTTGATTTTCAATATCATGATTTCTTAGTTGATGTATATCATTTATGATTTATTGATTTAGCTAAATAACTTGAATAGACATATGTATTATTTCTATCTCTTATTGTTTAGTGTTCATTCTTGCAGGATATATTTTGCACAACCGGCTGGAATTTGAAGCTACAACAAAAGTGACAAGAGACTTTGGAAGAGCTTGGATCCCAAGTAGGTTCCTTATTTCATTTTTTGTGTCTGTTTATAGTTAGGAAAGATAGTTGTAAAGTCTTTGACTTGTTGTTTTAGATTAGCACCTATATAGGGAAGAATGATTTATTCATAATTCATAATTCCACATAACAAAAGCGTAGGTTGTATTTCTAGCATCATTTGAATACCAATAGTAGGTATTCGAGATGATTTGATCGCTTCTTGGATCAGACAGTGAGGTCGTCCAAGTAGGCGAGGATGAGGTGTGCCAAGTCGTGAAATATATAATTCATGTCCCTCTGGAAAGTAGCTCTAGTGTTTTTTAGGCCAATAGGCATCACCTGGTATGCAAATGTGCCCCATGGGGTGGTGAACGCGGTCTTGTCTCGGTCGGTGTGACATATTTAGTTTTGATTATACCTAGAGAAACCATCCATGAAGGAGAGGGCCTCGTGTCTTGCACAAAAATTGATGACTTGGCCGATGAATGGGTTAGGGTAATTGTCCTTTGGACAGGCTTTGTTCAAATCGTAAAATCGGTACAAATGCCTATGGTGCCCTATTTTTTTAATGATGGGGATAGGGTTGGAAGCCCTTGATGTGTAAGTGATGTGGTAGATGAACCTGGCTTTTTGAAGCTTATCGATTTCTTGTTTAATTTCTTCTACCTTGGATGGTTGCAGTTCACGTTGTTTCTGGCGTACTGGTTGTACGTCAGGCCAGGTGTCAATATGGTGATCTACAATAGTGGGACTAAGACCAGGAATTTCTGAGTAGTCCCATGCAAAGATATCTCGATACTCTTGAAATAACTGGGTGTAATAGGTTATCTCTTCTAGTGAACATGCTGCCCCCAGTGAGATTTATTTGATTTTTTCAGGATTTTGAGAGATATTCACCTTGATGGTAGGCGAAATGTTTGACATGTTCCTTTCTTCGAACGCATTAGGTGCAATAATGGGATTTTTGAACCAATCAACTTTCCCTTATGGAAGGAAATCATTTGATTTGATTGCGTAAATCTCTTAGTTTCTTGTCATTTTAGGGCTGAAATTTTTTTCAGGAAGAAAAAATGAGCGGTGATGCATCGCATCCAACAGATAATATGGCTCTATCATGGCCTCAAGAATATCCTCATCTGAGTGGAATAAGGATCCTAAGGGGGATTGAGTCTGTGCAAAACCATGAGGAAGAGGTTCAATCCTAACAAAGTTAGTCGATATACATGAATAAGATTCCATCGTTGACATGGTGGAACCGGGCATGGTCGATAGGGTATAGATGGATTGGGTTTACACCATTGTTGGTACAACTACTCTTGTAGTTTCAGCTGACTTGACACCTATGACTGATGAGCAGACAACCCAGGTCATGGTTATGGACATGATGGTATGAATCGTATATGATGTATTGTGTTATCAGTGTTTGGTGAGGGAGGAATCTCCATCATGGTTGCTTGCGTGGGGGAAAGTCTGGGTTCCTCATAAGGCTGAGCACTTTCTGAGATTTGGAAGTTGTGCCTAGTGCAAATGTGCTTAAATGTTTCCATTAATTGGCATGCATATGTTTTGTGATTATGGCTAGTGAAAATGGTGCATGGTACCATTGTGCCTACTGAGTAGATGGTGTGAGAACCAACACTACTCTTTGTCCCTGAACTAGACGCTCAGAAAGGATCAGGCGCAGGGGAGAGATTCCTCTACTTCCTTTTTTGAATTTTTTGTTTGGGTAGGTCTAGTTCTCTTGGGGAGTGTAGAATTAACACTACTTTTTCCACTCGAAGCTTGGGGAGGTGTACACATTTCATTGTATGGTGAAAATGTGAGTAGATCCGGCAATAATAGTGTGTGATCTTCTCTTGGTTAGAGAGATGTATCCGAGGGGGGGAGGAGACCATGGGAAATTTGTTCGTGAGGTACTTCAGTTCTTTACACTCATTGAACTAGCGGCCAATTCTATCACATAGCCCGCATGATGACCTAGGTTGGACATGGGTCATGCTAGGTAGATGCGTCAGTTTAACTCACCCAACATGTTGGTATGGAAATGGGGTAGGCTTCCTAGGGAAATCTGCCTTCCATTAGGTTTTCTAAGCTCTGGATTGATGATATCCTAGCGGTGCATTTCTAGTGAATGAATGATGTCAATTAGTGGGTGCACTCGAGGGATATAAGTGCAACATTGATCATGATGGTAGCCATGACATACTAGACAAGAATTTCGTTCTTGGGTTTTCTCATCCTGTTCAGTTTGTGACGTGATCAGGTACCAGCGACATAGCACTTCTAGGTCTGGGCATGTGGTGACCACATGGTTGTGTGTGTTACACAATGCACTGGTTGGTATTCTTCGTGGAGGGTGGGTAGGGATAACTAAGGGTTCCTCGACTGCCTGCTTTTCTGCTGACAGGAAGAGAATGGAACTAATTGTCACATCCTCCTGCATTGTCGAGCTATCCATGGATTTTGTGTCTGAGTTGTCTTCTAAGGAGAGATGAACTATGGCCATGCGTAAACTGGTTAGCGTTGTGCAGAATCAAGGTATGTAATGACAATGGCGTAATGGGTGATCGCCACCAAATACCTGACACGAATGCTGGATAGCTAGAAGGTCAGTGTGGTATACTACATTAACTAGATACCATCGTTGAAGCAATTCTAGGGTTTCACATTCGACGATGAAATGATCTCGTTCATCGCAAAGTGCATAGCGTTGGATAGGAGGGGGGGGAAGATGAACTGGGGTATTTCTGGTGACTATCGTGCCTCCTGCATGTATAATATGATGTGAGGCTCTTCTCCATTTGACTACATGGAGGGATCCTTATGGTATTATCGTTCGTGGGAATGTAAGGCATCCCTGTATCACAGTATTTTGGACAATGATGGGTGTAATGCCCATAATTTCTACAAATAGCGTATGCATGGTTGGTATGCTATGCCTTGCCTTGATTGTTTGTTGTTAGTTCCTTTTTACGGGAACTTCTTCTGGCGATATTTCTTTCGGAGCTTAGGAGCGATTTTAGTTCTTTAAGCTCTAGGAAGATACGAGTAGGATGGCCTACTATGTCACATACTGTGCAAGGTTGTAATTCCTGTTGTCTGATGGGATTTTTTAAATTTTTCCCCTTTTATGGGTTTTCTTGGTCGTGACAATCAGTTTTACGATGGGATTTTGCTTAGATGGTATGGTTACGACAGTCTCCTTAATAGTTGGGGTCTCATCAGGAGTGAGGGGGATCAAGCTTGTGGATATGATGCTTGTGACTCCCATCATGGCAGGTGGGACCAAGTACCAAACTAGTATTGCGAAAGACATGTTTGGAAACACTACAGTTGCCAAGACTTGTTGTGACACAAAACCATGTGGAGGGTATATAAAAGGAGTTTGGGAGATGTCATAGGATAGATAGGCCACCGTGGAAGAGGCCATGGTGTCATTACTACTAGTCTTTGTCTCCTGGCTGGCTTCGATGCTTGATGTAGACATCATGCACACTAAAACTCCTGTGATATCAGCTGATGATTCTGGTATGATAGCGGGATCTACTAGGAATGATTAGAGGATATATAACAGATTTAATTGGCTAGTGCCATATTCTTGGTACTGCGTAAGCGTCTCAACATATGTTTCTACATAGGGTAGAATGACATCGACATTTTTTAGGTATCTCTTGTCGTGGTATGTCAATTGGTCAACAGTAATAATGCGGTATTCCTGGGGGAACATCATGGTTCGGAAGACGGAGGATGCTATGGAAGACATGGCGTGCATATAAATCTGCCTAAGGAGTATATTGTAATCTAGTTGGGCATCTAATACCTCAATGTCTATAAGAACCGTCTTTCTTGCCAAGCAGACTAGGACATTTTTATAGAGACCAACGGGAGCAGAAGGGTGCTTGTCATATGCCCTAAGTGTGATGTTTGATGGCTTCAGCTCGGGAGACCCTAACTTCTGCCAAATATTCTTTGACATGATGCATGTGGATGCACCCTCGTCAATGATACAACGGTGGATATTAATGTTCAAGATTGACACCGGTATCTGGAAGGCGACTAATGAAGGAAGCCTAGGGGTGGCTTTATATAAATAAAAAGCCATTAGGTGTGAATCAACAGGGTTGATTTTTCCTAATGCCGAGAATAAGTCTTTCCTTTTCTTTGAGAAAGATTGCAGGACTTCCAAAGCTAACATGGCAGTGGGAGATTGGGCTAAATCATCCACAATTATAATATCCCAAAAGGGAGAATGCAATAATACTTAAACAAAATATAAGAATCGTAACTAAGTAAACAATAAATCTCAAGACAACATCAGAATTTACAAATAAGCTGAGTCATTTTATTATATGGAGATGAATTAGTTACACAATGTTCAGAAAATAAGTAGATCTAGCCCAAGAGAAGGCTTAGAATCACCCTACAATGGTGCTACAACTAACACTGTGTATTGGTGAGCTTATAGAAGAAATACTATGTTGTCCCTGCTATTGATATGCATGTAAATGCTATAAAGGAAAATGCAGATCTAGGGAGCTCAAGAGCTCTGATGATGCCAAGATTCAAGATCTGGCCAATGTGATGGGTTCCCAAGTTAACCCAGAAAGGATTTTCCAGATCTACAACTTTGGAAAATCACCCTCCTAGGGTTTGATCCTTAATCTGTAGGGATTATAGATATGAAGCTAGATCTGAAAAATAGATGGTTGAAATATGTCACAATATCAGATCTACGCTTGAAGTTCTGATCCCTCCTTCATATATACAAGCTAGAAGCTCTAGAACTAGCTTCTCAATCCTCCAATGATGATTACAGCTGCTGCAACACAACTGCTCATAAAAACTACGTTGTAAGGGAAACAGAGGCTCTATGCTTACTAAAATATGATGCAATAAACTCCAGCTGATGGAAATACTGATGGTAAGGTGAGGGGATGATTGCTCACAGGATTACTATCTGAAATGCTAGCAACTTCCTTCCTCCTTTGGATCTACAATAATGGACAGCGTAATTCTAGAATGGATTACTGCTGCTAGGAGGTCAAGAAAATTTGGCCTGATGCCAGATCTGAAATGAAGCCTTGGGAATGTTGATCCTCAAGCCCAAGGTGATAGTAATAATCCTCCACTAGTTCCTCGACTGAAATGTTGAAGGACAACCTCCTCCTCTTAAACTGATCTTCAGAAATCTGCAATTTCTGAATATGGATGTTTTGCAGAAAGTAGGAAAGATATGTGGCACCAATGCCTGATGTAGAATGAAGTACAATACTCTTTCAAGAGCTACTCAATGAAAGAGGTGGGATTCTCGACCAGAAACACCCTGTGCTAAAAAACACTTGCAATCTTTGCTAAACAGCCCAAGAAAGCAATGGAATGTCACATGAAAATTCCAGATCTAAATAGATCCTCAACATTAATAATCTGAAGCATATCTTCATTCTTGCCTTCATCTTCTTTATATAGTGTTTGAGCCTTCCCATGCCTTGGCCCTCATCTAAAATGTGTTGTGCATGTGGAAAAGATCCTCCATGTTTGACTGTGCTGTCTATCAAAGTTATCCATCATGTCAGGTGCAATGTACACCCTCTCCAACATGTGTGCATTAATTGCACAACTTCCTCCATAATCTCATCATGAATGCTCCATGATATTCTGTTTGATCTCTTCCAAGATCTTAGTTGACTGTGTCAACCTCCATGATCTATCTCATTAATGAGACATGATCTCCAATTCATTCACATTATTAGTTTCTCCACTTCCTCCTTTATGTAAATCTAGGCTTAATTAATCCACATTCATACATCAAAAGTGGATGTAATGTTCCCAATTTTTCATGGAGAAAATTGGAACATCAATTTTGCCATTTTTAACATAGGAGATGAATAAAATGGGTAGGAGACCCATTTATTCCTTGGATATAGAATAAAAATCCTCTTGGCATGAGGGAGAATCACTTTTGGAGCTTGATTTCACACCTCCATGTGTGAAAAGGGGCTTTTGCAAGAATTCTAAGTCAAGTTTGACCAAGTCAAACTATGTAGTAGCATGAGGTGGATAGAACATTGTGGGCCAACACAGTGGGATAAGGAGGGAAGCTTCTAGAGGAAGGAAACCCTAATGAGTGGGGTCCATTGAGAGGGAGCTCACATCATTTAAAAGGAGGGCAAGGCTACCATTGCAAATCATCTTGAGTATTATTCATCTTTGGTCCAGTGGACTTGCAACAACATCTTGCTGGTTAGCAAGAATTGCCAAGGGAATTCATGTTTAGGATTTCCTCTCCCTTTTGAGTAGCTCTTGGAGGATTTCACTCTATTCCCCATATTCAAACATTGAGGTCAAGTATCATCCATATTCATCAGCACAGTTCTAGGTGGAGTTTGTGCAGTGTAGCTGGGTGTTGGTGGGGAGGTTTTCCACAACACCATCCTTGGCCAGTTTTTCAGAGAAAGGAGCTTCCATATCTTTGAGAGATCAGCAAAGGTGGTTTTTGAGCTTATTCCACCATATTTGGCATCAGGCCAACCACTTGCCATCATATGTAGCGCAATCCCTCTCTTAGACAGCGTTATTCTTGGAGAGCATTTGTTGTGAGGGGTTTGCAGATAGTTGGAAGGTGAAATATTAGGTGAAAGAATCAGTCTTTCACTTCAGATTTCTCATTGGGGGAGGCCATTTTAGATTGAGGATCTCATTCAGCCATTTCCTCCTATTTTTTTTATTAGTTGCTGCTGCCCAGCAACTCTGGCATTATTGTATTTTTCCATTTTGTACATGTATTGTATTCAATCCTTCTAAGGATTGTTGTACTAGTGTTTTTAGGGGTTGAGAGCTTGCTCCCCCTTATTTCCTAAGCTATCATTGCTATATCATTCTATTTCCATTTTATATGATGTAGTTTCTCCATATAACTACGCAGTTTCAGCCATGGTTTTCTTCATGTAGTAGTGTGCTTTCATTTTCATGTACAAGATTCATTGAGGCCTTCATTGCCTAACTTGAAAGATTGAATCCTCAAGTATTGTACTCTTTGCTGCTGCAATACACATTTATTGGCTATTGTATCTTCATATGTGCAGGCTCATAACGCAGTGAACCCATTGTATGTTCATACATTGTTGCAGCCCTATTTCTTGGGCAATTCCTAAGGAAGGAATTTCACATATCTATAGATAGAGTCTGTGAAGGGCCAGGTAGCCTCTGGATCTCACCCTTCCTTGTGAAGGTGACATATCCGAAAAATTCCCCCACAGTATATCTCTGGAATAGACTTGTGATATTTCTGAAAAAGGAATATTGTTGGAGCTCCAACTTTAGAATATCTTGAGATATTCTCATCGTTGTAGCAAGTTCCTGAAAAAAGGAACATTACAGTGGTATCAGAGAAACTTTCTTGGCTCAGCCTATGATTCTTCGCCAAAAATATCAAAAGATTGAAGAAGATGATGTAGAAGATGAGTTTGATCTCATCTATCTTCATAACAGAGAAGAGCCTCCCCAAGGAGGATATGCAGAAAGAAGAGGAAGAGCCTTGCACTTCCTATTCTCATCAAGGAGACAAAGAAATAAGCAGAAGAAAAACTCCATCCTTTGGAGAAGAAAAAGAAAAAGGGGATAAGCTTACCCAACTTCTTCCTAAATCTGTACATATGATTCATGAAGAGTATGAGGAGATCTGGAGAAAGTATAGGGAATCTCCTAGAGGGTTTGATTCAAAAGCAAACTCTAGACTAGAGGAGTGTGAACATGCAGCTACACACCATCTTGTACAGTGCAGTCACATGCCCAGGATTGCCAGAAGAGAGATGGAAAGAAGAGAATAAGTTGCTGGGAGGGAAACCTTTATTGATTTCTTGAAGGAGTATGAGTTTCAAACTCAGAAATTCAAAGATCATCTCAGTTTTTCAGAGTTTTGCAAGATGAAGGTGAATGGAAAATAGCAGCAAGATAGATTTCTTCTATCTACCTTTGAGGGTTCACCTACATGTTCAGCCAAAGTTTTGGTGGAAGAGTTAGAGGCCTTCTTGCAGCAGCACAAAATACTGGAGGATGAAGCCATCAAAGTTGCAGCGCTGCATTTGAGAGGTAAGGCTTATGCTTGGTGGATCTTTGAATCCTTTTCTTTGAAAAATGTAAACATTTCATCTTATGCAAATTTCACTAAGGCATTAGTGGAAATATTTTATAGAAGGATTCATGAGACACACATGGTGGATCTAAACAAGAAAACTCAGATAAAACCTTTGCATAAGAATGCAGTACCATTGCAGAAAACCATAGAACGGGCTGAAAACTTGCAGCATACTTTGTCGGAAGAAAGGTTTTCATCTCACACCTTTGAGCAAGGGAGCATGGGGATCTCTTTTCCAAAGGAGGATCCAATCATTGAGAGGTTTCCCACTCATGTTATAGATATTGAGGGCAGCAGCGCTGTTAGATTTGGAGTTGATCTATCACCTCATGCAGAGGGAAGAGGAGATCTTGCTCCACATAGAGGGATGCTTGCATATTTGCAAGGAAGTCCCCAGGATCTCATGTATGGAGATCAAGGCACATCTCATGTTTTACCTGTGCCATTGTTGAGGAGGTGTGGAACCATGGAGACACAACGAGGAAGTAGGGAGAAGACCCAGCATCATGAGATGAGCAGCACACATCCCTATTCATCTATGAAGGTTGATGCACCTAAGAAGGTGATTGGATTGTGCAGTGGAAGCATGGAGGGTTATCTCCATTCATCTATTCAGTCATCTTTTGATTATGATGTCTCATTGCATGGAGACATTTTGCCGGGAAGTCCACTGGATCAGCAGAGGAGGATGGGTGTTTCACATGTTAAGGCATCAATCATTGATTTCAGGAGGGTGGAAACCTGGAGAGAGCTTGATACAACGCTGGGAGTCTGGGGTAGACTCAAGGATGGAGAGAGCATTCTCTCAACATCATCAGTACCCACTTCCATTTCATATTTTGCGCTGTGGTAGAAGCAGTTGGGGAAGGAAAACAGCCTTCAAGCTTGCATCTTTGGCATAGGAGATGTCAAAGATGAGGATGACCATGTGACAGCTACTCTTCATGAGAGATCATCAGCGCTGTCACTTTGGAGGATGGATCTATATTGGAACCCCCAGCTGTTAGTGGAGTATTACAAGGATATTTTTACTTGTATGATCTTGGATGGCCAGTTGCAAGAGGAGGCATATTCAGTCAGAGATGGGGTCATCTTTTATCATGGAAGGATTTTCTTTCCTAGAGCTTCCAAGCTCAAGGAGAATTTGCTACATGCAGCTCGAGAGGTTTTCCTTTTTAGCCCCACTTGTTCTATGAGAACATACCACACCATCATGGAGCGGTATTTTTGGAAGGGCTTTGAGGAGGAGATACAGCAACATATGAGTAGATGCATGAACCATATGGATATGGAGGAGAGACATGACTCTTTGAGAGAGTTATCATAGCCACCTCTTTTCACTTTTAGGATGAGAGGAGACTCCTTTATGAGCCACTCCATTTGTATGAGCAGAGAATATGGTAAGGGTATTCATTATTGTTTACATGAGAATTCATATGATGTATGTACATGCCCCTTAACCATACATGAGCAGGATATTGCTCCAAGGAGGAGCAACCTTTCTTTTGAATTTCATGGTCTAGCTGAGGCCATAAGCATTATGGATGGCCATTCCCTAGGAGGACTTGGGGAAGAGGCATATTATGGAGGGCATACTCTTTGTACATCTTTCATTATTCACTTCCTCCATACTTATGAGGAGATTAGAGCAGCAAGCAAGTGGTTGAGAAGCCACTTATTTTATCAGTCTCCATTGTAATTGAGGGTCAAGCTGCACTAGTTGCACTTGAGGGACCATTGTCCTTCACATTTTTTGCACATGGTAGCAAGTATGATTCTCATTTTTTCTCCCTATGGTTCCATTGTTGCTATCTTTATGAGGGGCAAGCTTGAGAGAGAGACACATTGTGTGGATGTGTCCCTTGAGGGAGAAATTCCTCACCATTTTTTCTCTACATGTTCTAAGGGGAACATGAGAGATGATATGGCCACTAGAGCAACTCACTTGTTTCCATATAAAGTAAGCCATATGATGGATGACATACCATATGTTGATTACTTCGAACTCATCATATATGGAGATACTTGGGCCAGCTTGATTGACAACGTTGGGGGAGAAATATTTGGGGGTATAGTCCTCATCTTGCCACTTGAGGGAAAACTTATTGCAGCCCATGGACATCCAGCACTCTACACTTATCATAAGTGGAGAGATGGATAGCATGGGGTAGGCTACATTGCTTACCATGTGCATATTTTCATCCCACCTACTTTACCGGAGCTGAAGGTGGATGATAGCTTTCAGGAGTTGCCTAGCTGGAAGGTAACTCATTTTGAATGGCTCATAGCTTGGAGATGGAGGATCCATATGGGAAAGATAGTTCCCATTTTATTGCAGATCCAATTCTTCAAGGGGACCTCTAGACATCACTTTTCTATCCTCTTGAGTATTTCACCTTTACATGATGGTGGATTGATAGCTAACTTTCATGCTGAGGAGGAGCATTATGGAGATTTGGTTGATGAGATGGCATCACTTTCCTTGGAGGAGATCATCATACAGGAATTCTATAGGGAGAGGAGAAGAGAATAACTCAGTCTATCCTTGCACTTGCTTGAGGACAAGAAATCTTTGAGAGGGGAGGACTGTAATGTTCCCAATTTTTCATGGAGAAAATTGGAACATTAATTTTTCCATTTTTAACATAGGAGATGAATAAAATGGGTAGGAGACCCATTTATTCCTTGGATAGAGATTAAAAATCCTCTTGGCATGAGGGAGGACCACTTTTGGAGCTTGATTTCACACCTCCATGTGTGAAAAGGGGATTTTGCAAGAAGGCTAGGTCAAGTTTGACCAAGTCAAACTGCATAGTAGCATGAGGCGGAGAGAACATTGTGGGCCAGCATAGTGGGATAAGGAGGGAAGATTCTAGAGGAAGGAAACCCTAATGAGTGGGGTCCATTGAGAGGGAGCTCACATTTTTTAAAAGGAGGGCAAGGCTACCATTGCAAATCATCTTGACTATTATTCATCTTTGGTCCAGTGGACTTGCAGCAACATCTTGCTTGTTAGCAAGAATTTCCAAGGGAATTCCTGTTTAGGATTTCCTCTCCTTCTTGAGTAGCTCTTGGAGGATTGCACTCTATTCCCCATATTCAGACATTGAGGTCAAGTATCATCCATCTTCATCAGCGCAGTTCCAGGTGGAGTTTGTGCAGTGTAGCTGGGTGTTGCTGGGGAGGTTTTCCACAACACCATCCTTGGTTAGTTTTTCAGAGAAAGGAGCTTCCATCTCTTTGAGATATCAGCAAAGGTGGTTTCTAAGCTTATTCCACCATATTTGGCATCATGCCAACCACTTGCCATCATATGTAGCACAATCCCTCTCTTAGACAATGTTATTCTTGGAGAGCATTTGCTATGAGGGGTTTGTAGATAGTTGGAGGGTGAAATCTTTGGTGAAAGAATCAATATTTCACTTCAGATTTCTCATTGGGGGAGGCCATTTTAGATTGAGGATCTCATTCATCCATTTCCTCCTATTTTTTTTATGAGTTACTGCTGCCCAGCAACTCTGGCATTATTGTATTTTTCCATTTTGTACATGTATTGTATTCAATCCTTTTAAGGATTGTTGTACTAGTGTTTTCAGGGGTTGAGAGCTTGCTCCCCCTTATTTCCTGAGCTATCATTGCTATATCATTCTATTTCCATTTTATATGATGCAGTTTCTCCATATAACTACGCAGTTTTAGCCATGGTTTTCTTCATGTAGCAGTGTGCTTTCATTTTCATGTACAAGATTCACTGAGGCCTTCATTGCCTAACTTGAAAGATTGAATCCTCAAGTATTGTACTCTTTGCTGCTGCAATACACATTTACTGGCTATTGTATCTTCATATGTGTAGGCTCATAATGCAGTGAACCCATTGTATGTTCATACATTGTTGCAGCCCTATTTCTTGGGCAATTCCTAAGGAAGGAATTTCACATATCTATAGACAGAGTCTGTGAAGGGCCAGGTAGCCTCTGGATCTCACCCTTCCTTGTGAAGGTGACATATCCGGAAAATTCCCCCACAGTCTATCTCTGGAATAGACTTGTGATATTTCTGAAAAAGGAATATTGCTGGAGCTCCAACTTTAGAATATCTTGAGATATTCTCATCGTTGTAGCAATTTCCTGAAAAAAGGAACATTACAGTGGATATTTATTCATCATGAGGATTATGGGTCCCTCCACCCTTTTATTTTCTTAATTTATTATGAAAATTAAGAACTCTAATATTCCAAATATCAGGTGAAAATTTGGGAATATTACAGTCCTCCCTGGCAAAATGTTCCTTGACCTCAAGAAACTGCAAAGTAGATGCATAATACATCCATTTCCCTCCAAATGGCATCCACATAAGGAAGGCATCCTCCATTTTCTGCTATGTGTCATGCATGTTTGGTTCCAAGGTTGTCTCTGAAGAATGCATGGAATGACCTTCAACTGTATGGTTAGATGTCCTCCTTTCCTCATGAAGTACCAAGTGACAATCATATGATGTCCAACATCATCATCAATACATGAGATACATAAAACAAAGTAGATATTTCCATAAAGGAAAAGCTCCATCTCACAATACATCTCTTCATCCCATGTTTCATGAAGTATATTGAGCATTGACATGCCCTCATTTCTAGCCTTGTTGGCCATGTTGGTTCCAAGCATCATTTCAGCATTATGCAAAAGAAGAAACAGATACATATGGGAAAACATGAAAAATGTTCAGCCATATTCTCCTAATAACAACCAACGCAGCAAAGCCTTCTACTACCATGTTGGATCATCATGGAAACAAGTAAGAGAGCCATACTCTCTCAAAAGAAGCCACTGGAACAATGCTTCTTGTTGCCATGCCAAATCATCAATGAGAATATGAGAGCCATACTCTCTCAATAGTAACCATCTCAGTAATGCCTCTTGCTGCCATACCACCTCATCATCGTACCAAATGTAATGGCCATATTATCTCAAGAGAAGCCACCTTAATAAGGCATATTTCTTCCCCATCACAGCATCATTATACCATGTATAATGACCATAATCACCCAACAGAAGCCAATGTTGTAAGGCCTCCTGTCTCCATCCTTCAACCATGTCATGCAATATATGGGAAGAATTCAGCCCATACTCTCCCAATAGTAACCATAGAAACAAGGATTCCTGCTACCTTCTTGCATTGTCATGATGCAAGTCATGGAGAAACAATAAATTAATGGACATGTGAGATATCTCATCAACATAATACAAACAAGCTCCTTTATGCCACATCATGTGAGATTTATACTTTATCCCAAACCCAAGTACATACATGAACATGAGATACATCCCAAAAAAAAATGCATGTAGAGACATGAGATACATCCCAAAAAAAAATGCATGTAGAGACATGAGACATATCCCAAACAAGAGTAAATACATGGAAATAAGATATAACATGTGATGTTCAAACTCGCTCATCAATAACCAAAGTAACCATGCCTTTTTCTTATGCATTCTTCTAGTGATGTATAAGGCATGAATCAACAACATATGACTCATTGAGTGGTAGCCATACTTACCCAAGAGCAACCAGCGCAACCATGCTTCTTACTAGCCTGTATCATAGATCTGCAGGCGGTTTGACAACCCCTTGCTCCATAATATCAACCATTCATCCCAATGTGGATGATGGATCTCATTCTGCAATTACTTGGTATTCTCCCATTATAGGACACAAACCTCCTCAAACTGATGAAGAACTTTGCACTCCATGAAATGTTGAAGTGCACCTCCAATGAGATCTCTTAATGAGACCTTCTTCTCATCCATCGCCTTCCAAAACTATTGGAACAGGGTCTCCTACGAGCTGCGAAATTGGACCATTTTTTAGTACTTTTGATTATATTTAGTCGAGTACAGGGATTTTGGGGTGGGTCAAATCCCCGAAAGCATTGTAATGGGTAAAAGGGTAAAACGAGGGGTCCGAAAACCATGGTTTGCAGACCATAGGAAAGCTTAGGCTAGATTATTATAAATAGAGGAACATTTTGTATTGTAAGGTAAGAAAGAAAGAGCTATTGACGTGGATTGTGGTTTAAGTTGTCTGTTTGGGTTTTTGGGGAAAGGACTCCTACTGGCTGTGTGTGCGGAGATCCAGAGTCGAGCTGTGTACGGTCCCTACTACTGTGTGTGCAGGCTGGGAAGGGGATTGTAAGAAGGAACTGATGAATTGTTGAATAAGAAAGGTTGATAGAGAACTGAATCTATGTGTACTGTCTTTTGCGAATCATTGGTACTTACTGCATTCTCTACTTTCTGTATTTAAGCTACGAAAATCTTGTGTGAGTGTGTTTACTGTAGCTGGATCTGTTCTGTTTTGTTTTATGCTATATTGTGCTACTATCCTAGAAATATATAACTATAGATCTAGCGCATGTGGATGCGAAAGAGACCTATCGACCCTGCACGGGAAGAGGAAATCTGGGTATTACTAGGTCGAACGCAGCTCTGCTTGCCTTACCTATCCTTTCTCAGGGTGCAGAAACCTGGTTCTAGCACCCACCCATACTACTTCGGGTGAGACTTTGACCTGCGAAAGCAAGTCACTGCCGAAAGTGCGAGTAGTATAAGGGTTTGTTGGAAAACCTTGAACTCCGAACCTGGGTTAGGACCCCTCGAGCCAACAAATGGTTTCGTTGCCAGGACCTGAAGCATTTTGAGAAAGGGATCGGGTAATGACAAGAGAATATTGGAAGCCTGGAAGAAAGGAAATTGAGGACTGGCTCGAAAATCAGATCTAGGAATTCGCGGTAAAATAAAATCGCAGTGCGAAGTTAACAGCGGAAAGGTGGAAAAATAGGTACATTCTTACCGAAAGCTACGAAATATTCTTTATAACATTTGCGATTGAGCTTCAAGAGTGGCTGGCTAGACTTGTATAATTCCAAAAGTGTTGGAAGGACGAACGAGTCACTCAGTGGACCCTAGAGCTGATCCAGCATCTGGAAAAAATTGATAATATTATCACGTGCATAGTATATCACTGGGTGGATAGTTTGCTAGGAGGATTTGTGACAGAATTTTCCATTGATCTGTTTGTATCGTACTCTGAGGCCGAACGAAGATTCTTTAAAGGGTTCTAGGGCAAATTTCTGAGGACATTACCATTGCTGATTAAAATATTAGTGTGTGAAAAGAGCATTCTGTGTAGTCATACCGACTGAATGACCTCGGATCTAGACGGAAGCGTGACGCGCAGTGGTAAATACTATCGGACCAACCTTGATAGGGGGATATCCGCCTACAATATGTTGCAAGAACAGGCTGCGCAAGATCCCCTGCCGCCCAGGCAACACAAAGGTAAGAACTCACCCATACCACCACCCCCGCTGGACAGCAATATGGCCGTGCACCTGAGACTACCTACCTTCAAGAGTGTAGGGGATGAGGATATGGACCGATTTTGGTTTGTTGCAGATTCCATCTAGACTGCACAAAATGTGGCAAACCATATGGTGAAAAGGGGGCAACTGTCCCTAGCATTCGAGGATAGAGCACTGGACTGGTATATGAGATACATTGCCCAGAATGGGAGTGCATATATTCAAGATATCAAAGACGCCCTAAAGAAATAGTTCCGAAAGCCAAAATCTTACTCTCATTTGGTAGCGGAAGTAAAGGACTTCAAACAAGGTGCGTCTAAATCGGTGTGGGAGGTTGATCAACGATTGAAGAGAGCAATCAGGGAAGGAGAATTTGAGTATGATGATAGAAAACATATGGAATGGTTCATCGATATGTTGTTACCTCACTTGCACATGCCAATGAGTCACCAAAAATTTGAATCGCAGTAAAAATTTATGGAAGTCGCTATGAAACTAGAAGCTGCACCCAGAGAGGATACGTCGGTAGGGGTCCAGAAAATTCAGGAATAGCTGGGAGCTATGCATATGGAAATTCAGAATCTACGAAAAGAGCAAGGAAAGGACACCCGTGCAGTTCTATGGTGCATACTATGTCGGGTATCTGGCCATACGAAGGATCAGTGCCCTCTACTGGCAGATTACATGCAGGTGGGAGGACCTAGTCCGGTACGCCCAGGAGCAAGTGGGGAACCCATCCTATCGCAACCAGGCTCAATCGGACCTGCGCTATGGTGCGACGACTGTCATGTAGCAGGGTTACATGATATAAACCATTTCACTCGGCTAGGCACATATGTCTCAGTACTAAAGAAACAATGGTGTAGGTTCTGCTGGTCGGTAGGACATGATGAGTAGAACTGTCGCACTTACAACTTGATGATAGATTGTGGGAACTTGTATAGGGTACAATCAGACACTGCGTCGCCAAGAACGTCCGCAAGCTTCGGAGGCTCTCCAGCATGGGGCAGATGAGGTCGGGGAAGAAGTGTAGGATGAGGACGTGGGCAGTTAATTTGTTATAACTGCGGGGAGCTAGGACACTTCACTAGGGACTGCCCAAATCCCACCAGGCAATCGTGCAAATATTGTAGACAGCTAGACCATGTGTTTGAAGAGTGCCCAATTTTAATAGCCAAGATGCAGGAGAAAAAACCCACCCCTACCCAGAATGTGCAAAGGGTTAAAGCCGAGCTAAGAAACATAGACCCGAGTGTAAAAGTCATAACACGCAGTGAGCTGGTCACCCAGGGAGAAAAGGAAATGCCTGCCAGGGATCTTACGACCTCTGTGGAAGGATAAAACATCAAGGAACAAGATATGATAACAGCTATTGCGCAAAGGCCACCACAACTCAAGATAGAGGAGGGGGTGGAGCATTAATGCATAGCTGCACAGCTCAGCCTGATCCAATTCCCATAATTAAGGATGTACACAAGCTATACAGATGTAAAAAATGCACCAGAAGGGAAATGCGGTTGACTTTGTAGATTGGTGACTACGAGATGGATCAAGTTATTTTAGACCTTGGATCAGATGTGAATGTATTAACAAAACAAACATGGCAACGAATGGGAGAGCCTAAATTGGAATGGTCTACCATCTAGCTGCGCATGGTAAATCAACAGAAGATCATCCCACTGGCAAGACTACCAAAATTCATGGTAGATATCACTGGGGTAAAAGTCCTAGCTCACTTTGAAGTAATCGAAATCGTGGAAGATGCAGATCCCTACCCTGCAGTCCTAGGACTAAACTGGGCTATAGATATGGGAGGTGTCATCAATCTCAAAAAGTGTAGCACGGTTTTTGAAAACAACAGTACATGCGTAATAGTACCACTGGATCCCATAGAAGGTGCATGGTATACAGAGCTGGCACATGATGAGGAAGAAATAGATCACATTTAAAAAGTGACTACGTAGGATGAAGACTAGATTAACCCCACAGCGAAAGGAGTACTTTTCTAGGAAAAGGATAGTGAATGATTTTCCCACTCCGATGGGGAACTGGAAAATTGGCAAGGCCGGTTGCATGAGGTTTCGACACTACGATGTCTTCGGGTCACAAGGAACTTCCGATGCAACTCCACCAAGGTAAGAGACCTGCCCTACCTTGAGGACGCGGGTGACATTAAATTTTTTTTACGTCCATTCGAAGTCGAAGTTCCCAAGGAATGCAGGCTAGGAGCACTTCCACTAGCCCTGCGTGGAGCATCTGCGCATTGGTGGGATATGCATGTGCCGGTAATTCTCACTTGGGAGGAGTGTCGGGATAAGATAATCCTACGATTTGGAGCTCCATCTGGAAGACGGACCTAGAGGTTCCTTGGGTCAGAGGATCCATGCAGGTATTTGCTGGCATGGGAAACACAAGGGTGTGATAGGACTCCAAACGAACAAGTTCACCTGGTTATCAATGACCTAAGCTTGTGTTCGACTGTGTGGTATTTAGATGCAGGGTTGTACCAGTACATGCGCAATTTGGAGAATTTGCGGGCTGAGTCCTTGCAAACATTTAAGGTGGTAGATGGCACAAGGATGCTCGTTGCAGCCATACCGCACATGGACGCCTCGACTAAAGGAAAATCACACCTGCCAAGAGGTACGGTGGCCAAGTTGCTAGAATGGTAATTGGACCGCATTACAAAACCCCTGGCATCGGCTTTAATTCAGGATACGTGAGCAGCACGCAGGCGTCATCCATAATCTATAAATCCATGGGAAAACCTTCAAGTATGAATAACACCTGTCAGATCACTACACGTTGGTGAGAAGGGAACCTTACCATTAAAGAAAATGGGTGACAAGCCATCAATATAGCAGTTAATGGCAAGTTCATTCCGTACAATCGATGGGAAGTTTCAAGTGGAGTTTACTCTACCATACGATGGCCCCGAACAATATAAGGTCAATAGGATGGTTGCACTCGAGGCCTCATATTGTCTCTATACCCTGCCTCTATTATTCTCCTGCTTGTTTATTGGGATATTTCATGTTGTCTGGGAAGCCTGTCCTTTTTTTCCTATGGCAGACCCTAACTCTTCGGCACCTACCAGTTCAACGCCTGCAGACATCGTGTTGAGAGGGTTCGAGGATGCCAAGCTTGATATGATGATTGGCCTCTGGCACCCTGTAGGAAGAATTGACTTTGAACCCCGTGCAGAGGGGCACCACAGCTGCACGATGGAAGTTCCCAACCTTTACGACCCTGGAACGGTCACAGGGCCCAGCCGGATGGCCTTGGGTGATACCACAAAGGAGGATACGCAATTGCCCCAGATCACCACCAACACTATAGCAGCCAAGTCACAGCTAGTCCTGTGCAAGGAGGGAATGAAACGATATAGGGATATGTTACAACTTCTCCGCAGTCCCAGATTACCGACCAACAGAAGCCATATTTGTTCTCTCCCTCGCACTGTCATAGTTAACGACCACGTCCCAACAGTCACGGACCTACAAATAGATTTTGTGCAGCTATCCAAAGAGGCACTACAAGGATTATACACCACTGTGTTGCAAGAGATCCGTCACCGTGGCCGGACTACACGACAGCAGCGTGAAATACCCCCGGAAGTTCAGGCACAACGGGTCGCATGGATCATAGAAGCAATGAATATTATTAAGGAGCAGTTTACTCAGGGTGCTCAGTTGGTCAACATGGCTACGCAGCTGTGGACAGCGTTCCGGTTCCACCCCATGCTTCAGCATATCTAGGAAGACTTACGATAGACAGAATATGTGTTCGATTAGGTTGAAGCTACCTTGCCCTCCCACGTCGTTGTGCAGCGTCTAGCCTTCATGAACACGATTGCAGATCTCCACTGTGAAAAGCACGTCATTAGGAAATGGTTGAAACCTTGGGGCAATACCACCCTCCAGATCTCCCAGGATGCTCATACCACCATCGCGCGCCTCCACTAGATGTTAGAACAGGTTACCATGGCTCCGAATGGCCCTGCCTCCCTGACACTTGTCAACATCGCACAGCGAGCTGTTTCCCAAAGTCAAGAAGTGCTCCCTCCGCTCATCACTCTCAATACCTTGCGTGCGAATATAGCAACCGCACCACGATAGTGACTCAGGACGAGTCACAAGATTGTGTTGGGGGACCGTTGGAACAGGGTCTCCTATGAGCTGCGAAATTGGTCCATTTTTTAGTACTTTTGATTATATTTAGTCTAGCACAGAGGTTTTGGGGTGGGTCAAAGCCCTGAAATCATTGTAATGGGTAAAAGCCGGGTAAAACCAGGGGTCCGAAAACCATGGTTTACGGACCATAGGAAAGCTTAGGCTAGATTATTATAAATAGAGGAACATTTTGTATTGTAAGGTAAGAAAGAAAGAGCTATTGATGCAGATTGTGGTTTAAGTTGTCTGTTTGGGTTTTTGGGGAAAGGACTCCTATTGGCTATGTGCACAGAGATATAGAGTCCAGCTGTGTGCAGACCCTGTTGCAGTGTGTGCAGTTTGGGAAGGGGATTGTAAGAAGGAACTAATGAATTGATGAATAAGAAAGGTTGATAGAGAACTGAATCTATGTGTACTGTGTTTTGCAAATAATTGGTACTTACTGCATTCTATACTTTCTGTATTTAAGCTATGAAAATCCTATGTAAGTGTGTTTACTATAGCTGGATCTGTTCTATTCTGTTTTATGCTATATTGTGCTACTGTCCTAGAAATATATAACTATAGATCTAGCGCATGTGGATGCGAAAGAGACCTATCGACCCTGCACAAGAAGAGGTGATTTGGGTATTACCAGGTCAAACACAGCTCTGCTTGCCTTACCTATCCTTTCTTAGGGTGTGGAATCCCGGTTCCAGCACCCACCCATACTACTTCGGGTGAGACTTTGACCTGCGAAAGCAGGTCACTGCCGAAAGGGCCAGTTGTATAGGGGTTTTTTGGCAAACCTTGAACTCCGAACCTGGGTCAGGACCCCTCAATCCAACAAAAACCAATGAGGTTTTGGATCTACTGCAGGTAGAAGTCTCTCTTTGAGCCGTGAAATTCTCATTAAGAAAGTGTCATTAATAAAGGAGAAAATATTTCTCATCTTAAGATGTCTACCATTCATCATCTTATCCTCCTGACTGAAGCTACCTTCAGAACACTCCAAGAATGATGGGGCCTCTTCATTACCACTGCTACTAAGTGACATCATTGTAGATATACAGGGTAATACATATACTATTTCAAAGCAAGGTACAATACTGATCTCATAACCAGTCATTGTACATAGGATCATGCCCATCCCTTCTTCTGAAACTCTACACTTCAACTCAAAAGGTTGAATGTAGTCCATCCATCACAAATTGGGATAGATTTTCATCTCCTCCTTGATTAGATCAAGGGTCCTTTGCGCTGTAATATGTTGCTGCTTCAAATTAGCATTTTGTTTTAACCTTTGGTTATGCATTGGCCCTGATGGCATGTCCCCATAAGTTTCAATAAGATCTACTGAAACAATAGGTGATGAATGTGTATGCATACCTTGGATCAACTGATGTGCGGAAACCTCTTGACAGAACACAAGAGTTCCTCCAACTGGGAAAATGTTGTCTCCAACTAGTGGTAAGAGAGATGGATGCTCTTCTACCAATGTACCAGCGCTGGAATCTTCCTCCTCTTCCTCATGCATCCCCTGAATCATGCATGGGACTGTATGTGTCAGCATATCAAGACTATCTTGCAAGGTTGCAAGTGCCTCTTCTCTAGATTCAAGTACTTCTGCAGCTGGTAGTGAATGTAGCAACCTCTTGTCCAGAGTGACAAGATTGCCATCCTCCTCTATTTCCTTAGGAAATGTCTCTTTGTGGCACATCTCTGTCTTATTCACATCAAAATTCTTCTTCAACCTGTGAAAGAAATATGAATATTTAGTCACCTTTGCATGCTCCATTTGACTAAACCACCAATCCTTGGCTTCACCTAAGAGATGAAGTGTTGCAATTTGGCCAGCCTCTTTTTTAGCCACAGGATGTAGCATGAAAAATGAATCTAACTCTTTCCTCCAAGCCTTAACATTGCTTGAGGAAGACCCATAAAATGTAGGAAAATAGAATCTATTATGCCTCTTCCTTCTATTGCTGCTATAGGATCTTCTTTCTTCTTTGAGTTCAAAGAATTCTTAGAGAGTTAGACTCTCTTTGAATGCTCTAGATTGTTCCTTGTATTCTTCAAGATACAAACTGAGATTCTCGTGAGTCTCAGGTTCTCTTATTTATTCATTTCTATACCTCTCACCTTCTTCAAAGAAAGTGGGCATAGTAGATCTATGAGGAGATCTATGATTCTTTGGTTTTATTTTCTGCTGATAGGAAGTGCTTAGACCTTTCTCTTCAAATCTTCTTCTTGGATCCTTCCTTTGCCTTTTCTTCTTCATTTGATAGACCTCCTTGGAGAGATATTACATGGATCTAAAGAGAGGAGTGGAAATGTTATCCTTCTTCATGATAGATCTCATCTATCTGCTTCTTCTTTTGATGCAAAATTTGAAGTGTCCACAAGCTGAGCCAAAGATCATGCTCTGATACCACTGTAATATCCCAAAAGGGAGAATGCAGTAATACTTAAACACAATATAAGAACGGAAACTAAGTAAACAATAAATCTCAAGACAACATCAAAATTTAAAGAGAAGTTGGGCCATTTTATTATATGGAGATCAATCAGCTACACAATGTTCAGAAAATGAGTAGATCTGGCCCAAGAGAAGGCCTAGAATCACCCTACAATGGTGTTGCAACTAGCACTGCATAACTAGTGAGCTTACAGAAGAAATACTACATTGTCCCTACTGTTGCTGACATGCATGTAAATGATGCAAAGGAAAATGAAAATCTAGGGAGATCAAGAGCTCTGATGATGCCAAGATTCAGGATCTGGCCAATGTGATGGGTTCCCAAGATAACCTAGAAATGATTTTCCAGATCTACAACTTTGGAAAATCACCCTCCTAGGGTTTGATCCTTAATCTGTTGGGATTACATATATAAAGCTAGATCTGACAAATAGATGGCTGAAATATGTCACAAGATCAGGTCTAAGCTTGAAGGTTTAATCCCTCCTTCAGACCTACAAGCTAGAAGCTCTAGATCTAGCTTCTCAGTCCTCCAATGATGATTACATCTGCTGCAACACAACTGCTCATAAAAACTGCACTGTAAGGGAAAGAGAGGCTCTATGCCTACTGAAATATGCTGCAATAAACTCTAGGCTGATGGAAATACTGATGGCAAGGTGAGGGGATGATCCCTCACAGGATTACTAGCTGAAATGCTAGCAACTTCCTTCCTCCTTTGGATCTACAATAATGGACAGCATAATTCCTAAAGGGATTACTGCTGCTAGGAGGTCAATATATTTTGACTCGATTCCAGATCTGAAATGAAGCCCTAGGAATTTTGATATTCAAGCCCAAGGTGATAGGAATAATCCTCCACTGGTTCCTCAACTGAAATGTTGAAGGACAACCTCCTCCTCTCAAAGTGATCTTCAGAAATCTTCAATTTCTGAATATGGATGTTCTGCAGAAAGTAGGAAAGATATGTGGCACCAATGCCTAATGTAGAATGAATTAAAATACTCTTTCAAGAGCTACTCAATGAAAGAGGTGGGATTCCTGACCAGGAACACCCTGTGCTAAACAATACTTGCAATATTTGCTAAACAGCCCAAGAAAGAAATGGAATGTCACATGAAAATTATAGATCTAAACAGATCCTCAACATCAATAATCTCAAGCATATCTTCATTCTTGCCTTCATATTATTTATATAGTGTTTGAGCATTCCCATGCCTTGGCCCCATATAAACTGCGTTGTGCATGTGTACAAGATCCTCCATATTTGACTGTGTTGCCTATCCAAGTTATCCATCATGTCTAGGTGCAATGTACACCCTCTCCATCATGTGTGCATTAATTGCACAACTTCCTCCATCAATCTCCATATGAATGCTCCATGATATTTTGTTTGATCTCTTCCAATATCTTAGTTGACTATGTCAACCTCCATGATCTATCTCATTAATGAGACATGATCTCCAATTCATTCATATTCGTAGTTGTTCCACTACCTCGTTTATGTAGATCTAGGCTTAATTAATCCACATTGATACATCAAAAGTGGATATTTATTCATCATGAGGATTATCGGTCCCTCCACCCTTTTATTTAATTAATTCATTAAGAAAATTAAGAACTCTAATATTCCAAATATCAGGTGAAAATTTGGGAATATTACAACAATGCTATAATTATGGGATGCTTTGGAGTGTTTTCCTGCTCTCCTAGTGGTTCCTTTAGCCATATTTGGCAAAGGTTCAATAGACATTTTCGATATAGTCAATGGTGTTTTTGGTGCACTCATGCTAGCCCCTGACGAACTAGTGTCTGGTGGGGTATCATAACTTCGATTGCATGCTTGAAAAAACATTTCCTTGCTAGTCATATAGATTTTGTGGTTGTTGTTTCCGGAATCGTTGAGGGGTGTTTGCTGCTATTGGGTACTAACCACCGCTTGGTGGGGGAAGGGTTCTTGCATGACAGTTTTCTGCGTGTGGGTCCCCCTTGTCCTCAGTTACCCTGAAGCTTCTTCATGTCGGGGTGTTTGGGATAGTGATGAGTGTAATATCCATACTCACCACAAATTGCGCAAGAGTGGTTGGTCCTAAGATTAGCCCTCTTGTTCTCCCCTTTGGTGTTATTTGGCTCCTAGTTTTTATTTCATTTGGATTTTCCCCCAGCCAGATATCGTAGAGGGCATTGTTGGTTGTTGCCCCCTGTCCAAGATTTCCCTTTTGTTTGTGTTTTGATTTTTTACTTGCCGCATTAGGAGGATAACTAGAATTATCCTGGTTGTATGACTCGCGCGGTTGTGCATGGGAAGGTTGCACAAAGTTCATCAGTGCATTATTCTACATTGGTGGGTTTTGTGCTGGGGATTGGGAATATTAGGGTCCCTATCCCTGGTTTGTGAATGACTGTTGCAGGGGAGCTCTTCCGTCAACATTTATAGCTGCGTACTGGGTCCCCTACGTAGGAGGGTATAGTCCTCCTTGTTGATGATGGTACGACTAGGCCCTATTAGTTATGTTCTACGAAAATTAGGGAAATTTTTAGGTCTAAAATGGGCCTCCTAAGGAAATTATAAAATAATAGTGGAAATAATAAAATAATATTTTTTTACATCATCAAATTTTATAGGGAAAAAGGAAAAAACTACTTTTTCAACTCGTATTTTCAACTTATCTCCCAAATTGTTTCCTCAAATTTCAAGCAGGAGTACTTGTTGGATGCAAAATTTAATTCATGATCCAAGGAGTATCCATGTTTCATACTTTCTATGGGTCCCTCTACACGAAAAATGAGAAATACATGAAAAGTGTGATTGTAATCATGTTATTTTATGTATTTCTCATTTTTTGTGTAGTAGGGTGCTTCAAAAGTATGCAACATGGGTACTCCTTGTATGAGGAATTAAAATTTACATCCAATGAGTTCTCCCACTCGAAATTTGAGTAAAAAATTTGGGAGCTAATTTGAAAATACGAGTCGAAAAAGTAGTTTTATTATTTTATTATTTTTTAATCTTTTTACCCTTTTACTTAAGAAATGGCGAATCATCCCCCATGGTTGATTGACATAATCATCTTGAATCATATGGGTTCTGATAAAGTTTATTTTTGTTGTAATTTTTTCTTATGAGGCCCATGTAATGTTCCCAATTAGCTTATTGCTAGTTGGAATATTATATGTTTCTTCTATTTCCATTTTAGAAGAATAAATGGGGTAAAGGAGACCCTTAAATCTCTTTAGTAGGAATAAAACACTTCTAGTGTGAATGTGGAATAGTTTAGATAGACAAAATAAAGCCACCTTGGGTGTGAAAGGGAACAATGCATGTGGAATAGATCAAGGTTTACCAAATCAACAATGCTGCCAAAGAAGAGAGTGGAGCTAGTGGGAATAAAAAAGTTCTGGAGGAGGAGTCTTTGCATGTAAGTAACCTCATAAATGAGTGGGGCCAAGGGTGAGGAAGCTCACCAAGAATATAAGAGAAGGGATGGTAGCCATGAGAAGCATTAAAAATATTTTTTATGTTTGATTCATATGACTTATGTCATGCTTCAGTTGTTTAGCTAGGTTTGTTGTACTATTTAGTACAAGGGTATTCTCATGCGGGAATTCCACACTCTTTCTTGGAGGAATTGGTGAAGAAATATGATAGGAGTATTCTGGGCTTCATTTCCTCCATCTGGCATTGGCCCATGTAGTCACCTACAGCCACAGTACAGTCTCCTTGAGGAACTGCATTATTTTTCATGGTGTTGTAGTGGAAGGGTCAAAACCCTTGTTGATGAGCTAGTCTCCTAGTGGAAGGATCAACCTTTTACCCGAAAATCTAGTAAGGAGAAATTACAACCACTTCTTTGTCTTTTCAGCGATATATATCTAGAGCTTTAGTAAGTGTCAGGTCCCTATATAACTAGTATAGTCCCTTATTGTTGTTAGTGTAACCCCCTTATTGTTATTACTGTACCCCTGTAACCCCCATATTTTTATTATTGTGCCCTTAAATTATTATTGTTAGGTCGGCTAGGATTACATTGTGGCCCCACTAGGATTACATTTGGGCCCTAATAGACCCTATATATAGAAAGGAGGTTTTGTAATTTGTATCATCCAAGAATTGTTCATTCATGTAATGTATTGGAGGTTTCCCCCTTGAAGTGGCTTATTTATAAGGCATTGATATCTCTTTTCTTCTATTTTTGGAGCTAGTTTCACAACATTTGGTATCAGAGCTTTGGATTCTAGGGTTTCGCTGCTCCAAATAGGTCATCGTGGAATTTTCGTTATAACTTTTTTTCTACAAAGTTTCAAAGCTGAAATTTTTTGGGTGCAAAGCCAAAATCCTAAGGAATATCGCTGCAAAATTTCAGAGCTTGGTTCACAACATTTTTGGAGATATGATCTATGGAAGTTAGGTCTTTTTGTAGGCTCCTCAATTTAATATAAACAGGTCATCGTGGAATTTGCGTTATAACGTTTTTTCTACAAAGGTTCAAAATCTGAAATTTTTAGGGTGCAAAGCTGAAATCCTAAGGAAACTTGTTGCAAAATTTTAGAGCTTGGTTCGCAACATTTTCAGAGATATGATCTGTGGAAGGTAGTGCCTTTTTAGGCTCCTGAATTTCATCTCAAACAGGTGATCGTGTGAAAATATTCATAACTCTCTCTCTGAGCATCATATTGGAGTGCCATAAAAATTGGCCTCAAGTACATGGACTTTAGTTTCTTTGCTATCAATTTCAAAGAAAAAAGATGAAACTGTGACACGTGGCAAGTCGTACAAATTAAATCTACTAAAACAGTCCATAATTAGGTCATTGTGGGAGATTGGACATAACTTTACCTTGAAGAATCCAAATCAGCTCAGACCTGTGACATTCAAAAGAGGATTCAGAAGGCTACCTCGGTGCCAAATTTTAGATATTGAAGAGATGTAACCACAGATATAATCCAATTTAAATATCAATCTCTTCAAAAGCAAGAAAAAGGTGTGTAATTTTTTCTAAATTGCATAAGTCTTGTTTGAATAATCAATTTGAATTGATTCCAAGGGCATATTGTAGAATAGATATCAGTATTGGGTTCTAAAAAATGCCCTGTAAAAATAATTCAACACCCATTAAGCCTTCAGAAGGCTCTACTATGACTCATGAAGATGAAGAATTGCAACATGATCTATCAAAATTACAAGAGCAAGTGCACCAAATTTCACTCTCGCAAAGAGAAACAAAAAATGAAATGGAAGTTTTGAAGAAAGGCATGGAAGAGAAGATGGATGGTTTGAAGAAAGGTGTGGAAGATAAGATGGATGGCATGGAAGCTAATATGGATGACATGGAAGAAAAAATGAAAGACAACATGGAAAACATGAAGAATGATCTAAAAGCAGACGTGGAAGGTTTGATAAAGTTGATACAAGAAATATTTCCTAATGGTGAAAAGATAGTAGAGGAAACTCATGATGAGAACAAAATAAATGTTAATCGTGACTTCATAAACTCTAATGTTGGTGGGAAGAACCACCATATTCAAAAATGGATATGAGGAAGTTTGATGGAAAGGATCCTGTAACATGGATATTTCAGATGGAGCAATATCTTGATCTCCATAATGTGAAAAACACACAAAAGGTACGCATTGAAACTTTACATTTAGAACAAAATACATTTGTATGGTATTGATGGCTTTGCTCCCGTAAAAAAATTGTCACTTGGTTAATTTTTGCGGAGGAAATGATAGCACATTATGAGGATACAAAAACCAACACCTTCTTTAGCCAATTGATAATTCTCAAACAAAAGGGTTTAGTGGGGCAGCACATTGAGGACTTCCAAAAATTGAATATAAGGGTAACTGATATTCTAGAGGAACACAGGATTGATCTCTTCATAGGTACTTTAAAGGATAACATCTAACATGAAGTTCGCGTTTTGGAACCTGATTCATTGGAGAAGGCATTCAGGTTGGCAAGAAAAATTGAATGTAAAATTATGGCGACAAGGAAGCCTACCACTCACTTCTATAAAGAAGGAAGTGTTGCTACACCTAGATTTCCACAACCTAGAATGTTGACACCACAAAAATTGGAAGAAAAAATAGCAAAAGGGCTTTGCTACAGTTGTGATAGCAAATACCCTAAAGGTCATAAGTGTGCTGAGAATAAATTATTTTACATAAATTGTGAAGAGGAAGAAGAAAATGAAAAAGAAGAGGATATACACCAGGAACCAGCCCTAGAAGAGGAAGAAATGAGTCTGACCATATCGTGTAATGCATTGGCAGGAATTACCACTCCTCAAACTCTCAAGATAGAAGGGCATATCAAGAAGAAAAAGGTAATAGTGTTGATTGATTCAGGTAGCACCCATAATTTTATTCATTGTAAGGTAGCCAAGGAATTGAATTGTTTCCTATACCCAGCACCAGAATGTCAAGTGATGGTTGCAAATGGAGGAACTATAAATTTCTCTGGAAAATGCAATAATATCAAGCTAACCATGGGGGAATATGTATTGACTAGTCCAATGCTTTCCATTCCTATGGGAGGTGCTGATGTTGTACTAGGAGTACAATGGTTACAATCTTGGGGACGGTAGCTTTTAATTTTCAAGAACTTTTCTTGAAATTTTTTTCAGAAGGAAAGGAAGTCGAATTACGGGGTATTGCGGGGAATCCAGGAAGGATAATAAGCTCTAATGTCATGACAAAGCTTATAAAGAAAGAACAGCGAGGCGTAATTGCACAATTATGCTCACTAGAAGTTCCAACATCAAAATCATCTATTTCTACAGATCTCCAACAAGTCTTGGACAATCATTCCAAGGTGTTTGAAACTCCCAAAGGACTCCCACCTATTCATGATCATGACCATGCTATTCATTTGATTCCAGGAAGTGTTCCTCCAAACATCAGGCCTTATAGATATCCTTATGTCCAAAAGAGCGAAATTGAATTTATGATTGCAGAAATGTTAGAGGCGGGTATAATTCAACCTAGTCAAAGTTCTTTCTCTGCTCCTGTAGTATTGGTACACAAGAAGGATGGATCATGGTGAATGTGTCCGGATTATAGGGAGCTCAATAAGCTCACAATTAAAGATAAATTTCCCATTCCTGTGATTGATGAATTATTGGATGAATTACATGGAGCAATTTATTTTACCAAGTTGGATCTTCGTTCAGGATATCATCAAATTAGAATGAAGACCGAAGATATTCCAAAAAAAACATTTCGAACTCATGACGGTCATTATGAATTTTTGGTCATGCCTTTTGGCCTTACCAATGCACCTTCTACATTTCAAGGGTTGATGAATTCCATTTTCAAACCCTTCCTTAGAAAATTTGTGCTAGTATTTTTTGATGATATACTAATCTACAGCAGTCTTGGAAGGATCATGTTGAACATGTTGACAGGGTGCTCAAACTATTGCAGGAGAAACAATTATATGCAAAAACATCCAAATGTTTCTTTGGAGTACAAGAGGTGGAATATCTGGGTCATATTGTATCTCACGAGGGTGTTAAAGTAGACCCTAACAAAAATAAAGCCATTAAGGAATGGAAAGTCCCCACAACCATAAAGCAGTTGCGAGGATTTCTCGGGTTAACAGGGTATTATCGCAAGTTTGTTAAGAATTATGGGAGAATAGCAGCACCTCTAACAACATTATTGAAGAAAGATGCATTTTCATGGACTCCTGGAGCAACTAAGGCCTTTGAACGGCTTAAAGAGGCAATGTGCCTAGCACCGGTCTTAGCTACGCCAGACTTCACAAAAACCTTTATTGTGGAATGTGATGCCTCAGAAAATGGAATTGGTGCGGTTTTAATGCAGGAAGGAAGACCCATTGCTTTTGAAAGTCGTCCAATCAAAGGAAAGTATTTACATAAACCTATTTATGAGAAGGAAATGTTAGCAATACTGCATGCACTAAAGAAATGGCGAACTTACCTAATGGGAAGACACTTCAAGGTAAAAACTGATCACGATAGTCTTAAACACTTTTTGGAACAAAGACTATCTTCAGAAGAGTAGCAAAAATGGGTCACAAAGATGTTGGGTTATAACTTTTAAATAATATACAAAAAATGGAAGCTTAATGTTGTTGTAGATGCACTCTCAAGAAAGAATGAAGAGGTGGAAGCATTATTTGTGCCATTTCTATTACCCAGCCAGATTGGATAACCGAAGCAAGAGATGAATGGAAGAAGGAAAAAGAAGTATGGACACTCATTCAAAAGTTGCAGCAAGATCCTAGTACATCTGATACATTTAGTTGGAGAAATGACTCTTTATGGTACAAATATCGCTTATATATTTGTAAGAATTCCCAACTAAAACAAAAGATTCTTTTGGAATTGCATAGTTCTCCTTTAGGAGGACACTCAAGATTTTTAAAAACTTACCACAGGGTGAAGAAAGAATTTTTTTTGGATGGCCTTAAATCTAATATTCAAAAGTTTTTGGCGGAATGTTAGGTTTGCCAGTAGAATAAAGTTGAGACAATTAAGATCCCGGGACTTCTACAAACTTTATCCATTCCAAGTCAACGTTGGGAGGATATTTCAATGGATTTTATCACAGGTTTACGTAAGTCTGAAGGAAAGAGTGTCATCATGGTGGTAGTTGATAGACTTACCAAGTATGCACACTTTTGTGCATTATCTCATCCATTTAAAGCAAGTACAGTTGCTACTACATTTATGGACACAATTCAAAAGCTACATGGAAACCTAAGGGTTATTGTGAGCAACAGAGATCCCATTTTTACTGGAAATTTTTGGACAGAGTTATTTTCTTGTTTGGATACTCAATTAGCTCATAGCTCTTATTATCATCCTCAATCTGATGGTCAAACTGAGATAGTAAATAAATTTTTGGAAGGATATATTCATTGTTTTGTATCTGATAAACAAACATAATGGGTCAAGTGGTTACCTCTCACTGAATGGTGGTATAACACTTCCTTCCATACTGCAGCAAAAATGACCCCATTTATGGCACTTTATGGATATCATCCACCATCCATCACATCATCTTTAAGGGAAAATTCGAAGGTTTAAGCAGTGGAAGATCACATCGAGCATCATCAAGAAGTTCTCCAACTCTTAAAGGATAACCTGAATTTGGCACAAAATCGAATGAAACAACAGGCAGATCAACATCGCAGCGAGAGAAGTTTTGATGTAGGAGATTGGGTATTTTTACGGCTACAACCATACAAACAAATGTCCCTCAAGCAAGCTAAGAAGGATAATAAATTATCGCTAAAGTACTATGGTCCTTACAAGGTGTTGCAAAAGATTGGTACTATGGCATATAAATTGGATCTTCCTGCTTCTTCACGAGTGCATCCAATTTTCCATGTTTCATTCTTAAAGAAGGTTATACGTGAAAATATTCCAGTTCAAATAATATTGCCAGAACTTGATGAGGAAGGAAAAATCATATTGGAACCTGAAGCGGTCATGGAAACAAGAACTCGACAGCTACAGAATCGATCAATTTCAGAGTATCTCATCAAGTGGAAGAACTTAGCCACTGAAGATTATACATGGGAGGATGAGAATTTTATATAGAAGCACCCAGAGCTACTCAAGCGTTGAGGACAACACTTTTTTTAACGAGAGGGGCATGTTAGGTTTCTATATTACTAGTATAGTCCCTTATTGTTGTTAGTGTAACCCCCTTATTGTTATTATTGTACCCCTGTAACCCCCATATTGTTATTATTATTCCATTAAATTATTATTGTTGGGTTGGTTAGGATTACATTGTGGCCCCACTAGGATTACATTGTGGCCCCATGGACTCCTATATATAGAAAGGAGGTTTTGTAATTTGTATCATCCAAGAATTGTTCATTCATGTAATGTATTGGAGGTTGCCCCCTCGAAGTGGCTTATTTCTAAGGCATTGATACCTCTTTTCTTCTATTTTTGGAGGTGGTTTCACAATAGTAAGACAGTGTGATTCAGCCACAGATCTATAGTTTATACTTTTTTTATCTCATGCCTTTCAAGAAACCCTTGCCGGGTTATCTTGGGATTGTGTAAAAGAGACTAGATCTCCATTTTTGTTCTCTTTTGAGTAATATATCAGCAGATCCATTTGTTTCTATATTTTTATAGAAGAAACCCTCATTAAACTATGCTATCACGTGCTTCAGAATTTGTGTTGCAGTAATCATGGGGTTGTAGTGTTTTTGGGCTGTATTGGGCTTGGGAGATCTGTTTAACTAAGCTAGAATGATTTTTTTACGATCCCATTGTATGTTTGGATGCTATAATAAATAAATTAATGGATCCATGGGCTATAATTGACTGTTATATATTAATTTTCTGAAAAATGTGTTTTTGGTGCCTATATTGCTAATTTTCCTAAATAGGAATATTACAGTGGTATCAGAGTTCTGATCTTGGCTCAGCTTGTGGGGACAATACATCTATAGCCATGGAAGAGAGAGAGATCCAAAAAATTCTCCTTCAGACTATGCAGGACATTTCCAAAGATATCAAAGAGATGATATTTGAAAGACAGAAGGAATCCCCTAGAGGTTTTCACCATGGAGAAAGCTCTGGCACCTCACATTGTGGAGGGAGAAAATAGTAGCACAACCTTCTTCAAAATGCTCCACTATGCCCACATTCCTATCTTTGGAAGGTGAGGAAGGAAGGCCATTAAGGGAAGAAACTCTTGGTGATTATTTCATGCAATATGAATCTCAATCCCAAAGATTCAAAGAACATTTGAACTTCCAGGAATTTGATCGGATCAAGGATGGTAGGAGATCCTTCAATCACCATAAAAAGGGAGGGTATATGCAGAAATCAGTTCTACAACACAGTTTAGGCAGGTTCTTTTTGCCGTCTTATCATGGATCACCCAAGTGCACAGCCAAGGCTTTGGTAGAGAAGTTGGATACTTATTTCCAACTCAACAGAGTTTCTGAAGTGGAGGCTATCAAAATAGCAGCACTACACCTAGAAGGTGAGGAAAATGAGTGGTGGTTCCATGGGTTATGTACACTTGGTCATGCTAGTATCACTTCACATTCAGACTTCAATAGGAGGTTGGTGGAGAGATTTGATCCCTGGGATCCAGAGGATCACTTTGTTGAGCTAACCAAGCTTAAGAAATTGGGAGATTTAGAAACTTACATCTATGAGTTTCTGAAGCTTTCAGTCATGGTATCTAACCTCACTATGAACCAGAGAATATGCATGTTTATTGATGGGATGGTTGAACCATTGCATGGGTTGGTGAAATCCACTAGGCCAACTACAATCCAAGAAGCTATGGAGAAGGCTAGGGATTTGCAGCATGATTTGCCCAAGGCGAAATCACCCTTTCAGCAAAATATCTCTTCATGCCCAAGGGAGAAATAGGAGAAGACATATCTTGATAATTATTGAAGAGATCTAAGGAGGAAAAAACTTTGTTTCACTTGTCAGGAGCCATGGGTACCAAATCACTAATGTGTTGCAAGGAAAGCAAATTGCATTGAGATATTTTCTGATAGGATGGAGGAGACCAGTGTTGTAGCAGCAGAAGGAGGTGCACCACCCTCAAAAGATGTAGTAAAGGCATTTGCTCCAATGGGAGGGACTCTTGCATCTTTGAGAGGAGTTACCAAGTATCTAACCTTGAGAGTTAGAGGGACTATTATGGGGCAAAGAGTATCAGTATTGGTAGACAGTGGAGCTACCCATAACTTTATTGATATACAGTTGGTGCAAAGGAGGGGTGTTCACATAGAAGACTTTGAGGGGTTCTTAGTTTTGGTTCCAGGAGCTAGAACCATGTAGTGTGCCAAATATGTTCTAGCATTAACCATTACTATGGGAACCTACACATTGATAGATCACTTCTTTGTGGTTGATATTCTAGACACCAATGTGATATTGGGTGTCTAGTGGTTAATCACCTTAGGGAAGGTTACCACTGATTGGGAAACATTAGAGATGGAGTGGACAGAAAAGGGGAGTGGTAAACGTCAAAAAATCAAAGGCATACACACCTATCCACCCCAAATTATCTCAGCCCACAGGATGGAAGCATATTTGTTCAGAGGGGACATAGAATGGGCAGTAGAAGTACGTTTGTCAGAAGTTGGAAGCAAGGATTCATCAGTACATCCAGATGTACAATCTATTTTGGACCGATATTCTATAGTATTTGGAGATATTCCACCTTGGAGACCTCCTGACCGAGGTTTTCAGCACACTATTGAGTTGGAACAAGGGATCCAAGCAGTGATCACCACACCCTATAGGAATCCCAAAGCCTATAGAGATGGGATTGAGAAGGCCATTCAGGAGCTTTTGGCTTTAGGACATATCTGGCCTAGCACTATTCCATTTGCCTCTTCAGTGGTCTTGGTGAAGAAGAAAGATGGCACATTCAGAATGTGCATTGATTATAGAGCATTGAACAAGAAGACCATGAAGAATAGGTACCCAATTCCCCAGATTGATGAATTGATGGATGAACTAAGAGGGTCCAAGTATTTTTCCAAGATTGATTTGAGATCGAGGTATCATCAAATCAAGGTGAGGGATCAAGATATCCCCAAGACAACATTCTGATGTCACTATGGGAATTTTGAGTTTTTGGTAATGCCTTTTGGGCTAACCAATGCTGTGGAAACATTCCAATCTTGTATGAAACACATCTTCCGTAGTCACTTGAGGAAGTCTGTATTGGTCTTCTTTGATGACCTTTTTATTTATAGCCACACATGGGAGGAGCATTTACAGCATATTGAGGCAGTGTTGCGTATTCTTAAGGAGCAGAAATTCTATGGTAAGCTCTTCAAGTGTGAGTTTGGACTCACGGAGATGCTTTACTTGGGCCATATCATTGGAGTGGATGGGGTAAGAGTCCATTAAGAGAAGATCTGTGCTATTAGAGATTGGCCTGAACCAAAGAATGTCACAGAACTTCAGGGGTTTGTAGGCATATGTACCTATTACCGAAAATTTGTAAAAGGGTTCTCTCAACTAGCAGCACCGCTTATAGATCTAACCAAGAAGGGAGCTTTTGGTTGGACACCCATAGTGCAGATATCTTTTGATAAGCTCAAGGAGGTGATGAGTAGCTGCCTAGTATTGGTCCTACCTGATTTTACCCAACCCTTTGTGTTGGAATGTGATGCTTCAGGAGAAGGCATTAGGGCAGTATTGATGCAATGGGGACACCCCATAGCTTTTGAAAGCCAAAAATTACTACCACATGAGAGAATATACCCCATATATGATAAGGATATGTTGGATATTATGCATTCTTTAGCCAAGTTCTGACAATATTTGGTGGGAAATAGATTCTGAGTGAAGACTAATCATAATAGTCTCTGATTCTTTCTTGAGCAGAAGCAGCTTCAGGAGACACAGAAAAAATGGGTGAGTAAGATCCAAGCATATGAATTTAACATAGAATATGTCAAAGGGAAGAGTAATGTAGTGGCATATGCTCTATCCAGGAGGCCAGCAACACTATCCTTGATGAGCATGGATGTAGATTGGAAGGCTCAGTTGTTAGTAGAATACTCCAAAGACCACTTTGCATGTAAAATCCTAGATGGATTAGTGACTGATGAGAGGTATATAGTGATGGATGAGGTCATCTATTATCGAGATCAGGTCTTCTTGACTAGATATTCTAAGCTAAAGGAGAAGATTTTGTAGGCATCACATGACTCCCCACTTGCAGGGCATCAAGAATTCACCAAGACTTATCGAGCTATTCAGGAGAGATTCTGATGGAAGGGTCTCAAGGAGGATGTACTCCAACACATCAAGGAGTGTGTAGTTTTCCAACAGAGAAAAGGAGAGCACAACCATCCTGTAGGATTATTGCATCCACTCCCTATCTCGGATGGGAAATGGGAGAGTATTTCCATGGACTTCATCACCGGTCTACCTACAGTTCAGGGTAAGTATTGTAACTTTGTAGATGTTGATTGACTAACAAAGTATTCAAATTTCTTTGCTATTTATACATGATATACTGCTTCACAAGTAGCTGAAATTTTCTTTAGGGATGTGTTTAGACTCCATGGTCTCCCAAAGACCATAGTCAGTGATCGGGATAGTAGCTTCATTGGTGGATTTTCGCAAGAACTTTTTCGGTTAGTGCGTACTGAGTTGACACCAAGTACCAGCTATCGCCCACAAACCGATGAAAAAATTGAAATAGTGAACAAGTGGTTGGAAGGCTACTTGAGGAACTATGTTTTGGGCCAGCAGAGAACATGATTGCATTGGATCCATTTTGGGGAGTATTGCTACAACATAAATTTTCATATGTCCATTGGCATAAACCCATTTCGAGCCCTTTATGGGTATGATGCACTTTCATTTTCTGATGTGATGTTTGGGGCAAGAAAAACTCCTAGAGAAAAGGAGTGGATTCAAGAGAGTCAGGATATACTCCGGTCCCTCAAAGACAGCATTGCTACAGCACAAAACCAACAAAAAATATATGCAGACCGTGGTCAAATAGAGAGGCAGTTTGAGGTAGATGATTTTGTCTATCTTTTTCTTCAGCCATATAGAAAATCTACACTCAAGGAGAAATGAGCTTAGAAGCTCAAACCTCAGTTCTATGGACCATACAAGGTGATCCATCGTGTTGGAGAAGTAGCATATGAGCTAGAGCTTCCTATTGGAAGCAAGATCCATAACATTTTTCTTGTCTCATGCCTCAAGAAGGCCATTGGAAAACATGTGGTTACCACTATGGATCTCCCACCTATTAATGATGAGGGCCATCTAGTTTTTCAACCAGAGGTTATCTTGGATAGTCGGGAGAGGCAGCTAAGGAGTAGGGTGATCAAATAATATCTGATTCGATGGAGGAATCTTTCTGATGAGGATGCCACTTGGGAAGGAGAGAATATTTTGTAGCATCCTTCTTTACTATTGCTTGAGGAAAAGAAAATCTTGGGAGGGGAGGACTGTAATATTCCCAATTAGCTTATTTTTATTTGGAATATTATATGTTGCTTATTTTTCAGTTTAGAAGAATAAATGGGGTAAAGGAGACCCTTAAATCTCTTTAGTACGAATAAAACACTTCCAGTGTGAATGTGGATCAGTTTAGATAGAAAAAGTAAAGCCACCTTGGGTGTGAAAGGGAACAATGCATGTGGAATAGATCAAGATTGACCAAATCAACAACATTTCCAAAGAAGAGAGTGGAGCTAGTGGGAACAACACAGTTTTGTAGGAGGAGTCTTTACATGGAAGTAACCTCATAAATGAGTGGGGCCAAGGGTGAGGAAGCTCACCAAGAATATAATGGAAGGGAAGGCAGCCATGAGAGGCATTCGGAATATTGTTTATATTTTATTCTTATGACTTATTTCATGCTTCAGCTGTTTAGATGGGTTTGTTGTACTGTTTAGTACAGGGGTATTCTCATGCGGGAATTCCGCACTCTTTCTTGGAGGACTTGGTGAAGAAATATGAGAGGAGTATTCTGGGCTTAATTTCCACCATCCGGAATTGGGATAAGTAGTCGCCTGCCACCACAGCATAGTCTCCTTGATGAATTGCATTATTTTTCATGGTGTTGCAGTGGAAGGGTCAAAACCCCTTTTGATGAGCTAGTCTCCTAGCGGAAGGATCAACCTTTCACTCGGAAAGCTAGTAAGGAGAAATTACAGCCATTTATTTGTCTTTTCAGCCATATATGTATAGAGCTTCAGTAAGATAGTGTGATTCAGCCACAAATCCGCAATTTATACTTTTTGTATCTCATGCCTTTCAAGAAACCCTTGCCGGGTTACCTTGGGACTGTGTAACACAGACTAAATCTCCATTTTTGTGCTCTTTTGAGTAATATATCAACAGATTCATTTGTTTCTATATTTCTGTAGCAGAAACCCTCATTAAATTGCATTGTCACATGCTTTATAATTTCTTTGTTGCAGTAATCATGGGGTTGTAGCGTTTTTGGGTTGTATTGGGCTTGGGAGATCTGTTTAACTAAGCTAGAATGATTTCTTTATGATCCCATTGTATATTTGGATGCTATAATACATAAACTAATGGATCCATTGGCTATAATTGAATTTTATAACGTAATTTTCTGAAAATTGTGTTTTTGGTGCTTATATTGCTGATTTTCCTAAATAAGAATATTACAACCCATTTTAGACCTAAAAATTCCCCTAATGGGTGCATGATGATTCTGATGGTAGCCTATTTGTCGGATGTTTTGGTTAGGATCATATGCATAACCAGGGTACAAATTACTGCTGCCTAGGTGATTTTGGGTCAGTGACCCTGTTTTACCTTAAGAGACAATCCCTTATATGTGATAAGGAATCCGTACTTAAGACATTTATACAATTATGTCACAGAAAATTGGTATTTGTTTAATCACCTTCAAATATTTATCATTAAACCCTCAAAGTTAAAGAACAATGAATGTCCCACAATGCTATTATCTGTTGATATAGAATGGAATGATCAGAAGAACATGAGAGAAAGAATCCCAAACTGATATGTTTTTGTACAGAATATATCACCTCAAAATCTAGAAGGATTATAAGAAAATAAATAGTTAAAATGAAGGAGCACCTATTAAGGATTTTGACCCTTATTCACACAAGTAAAAAGATACCTTAGCTTCATTACTTCATTTTATTCAGAGATGGAAAGCACACAATGTAAACTAGAGGACACATCAACAGCAAAAAATGCCAAAAACTTTCTTTTCATTCATTAATCATTTGAAATCTAAGTACAAAAATTACAGTCCAAAGGTCCAAAACTCGGAACCTTTCTCTTTCTTTTCTATCTCATTAAATACAATACAAAGCAGTTTGTAACTGCTGTAACTAATCCTAACTACTTCAACTACTTAGGACTTTGTCAACTATCTATTACATGTCCTCAAAATGTCTTATTACAATTACATTCACTTTAAAAGAGGAGAATAACATGAAATTAAAATCCTAATCTATGTGTTGAATTTGAATTGATGACGATGCTGCTACATTTCCTTGACTGGCTGGTTTATCCTTCTTTGAATTCAAGGGGTCCTTTGGTAAATCTGTCATCCAGGTTCTGCATTTCTTCCATATTTCGGTGTTTGTCTTGGGTGAATGAACTAGCTTGTGATATTCCAATCTGAAAGCTGTGATTCTGTCGAAAGATGATCTTTCTACAAATAAATTTTTCGCTAACCACAACCGCTGAAAATGTCTTTGAAGGAAATTGATCACTGTTGCTCCTTTAAGAACTTGAGTCTTTTCATGAGTACTATCTATCTTACTTTTTGCCATCACTAGTAAGGGTTCATAAGAATTCCATGATAAAAGGCCACCTCCAAGACCCCAACATTATGGCAAACCTGCTCTTTCTATTTTATCAAATAATTTATCAAACTGGTTCAATGCTTCCTTGAACTCAATCAGCTTCTTTACTGTAGACGTCCTGCAATCACTTTTGACAATCATTTTATTAATTTCCACAACATATAAAATCCTGTATTTAATTTAATTTTCTTCCAACTCTTGTTTTGTTTTGGAATCAATGAAATTAATAAACTTTCTTTCCCAAATGGCCCTATTAATTGTCCTCTGCTTGTTTGTCATGACTTGTTCTTCAAACTCCTTGATAATACTTTTTTCTTCTGCAACAATAGTCAGAAAATCCCAAATTTTTTTCATTTATGCAATAATATCATTCTAGAAGATATCCTTAGCCTGTATTAAGGATATATTTCCCTTCAATTTTTCTTTGATATTTTTAATCTCAGCATCAATAGTTTGGCAAACCATTTTATATTTACTGACTTCTCCCTCTGTGGCTTGTATGATCTTTGTTGCTATTTCTAAATCAGCTTGTGCCCTTTTTTTATCTCTTTCTTCCATCTACAATTAAGTGGTTAATTAAAATATTTGTGCTAATGGATCTTCATTACCTGATGGAAAAACAAAAGTGCAAGTATGAGATTCAATATGATTCTGCAATGACAATGAAGTTTTCTTTAATTTTGTGATTTATTCTTCCTTTTGCAAGAGCCGCTGAATAAGTTTTTCTTTCTCATTTTCTATCTCTGCAACCTCTGCTTCCAAGGAGTGTTCTCCTGTAGGCAATTTCAATTTTTTCTTCAGTACAAAGATTTTTGATTTAGTACTTTGCAGAAGCTTCTGTACAGCAGACCTGTCATTGGGATCTACTCCAATATTCATTATAATCTTTTTGAGCTCCTCATTATGGATTGTCAAAGCCCTAGAATTGGCTTTCTCTAAATTCAACTACTTGATCACTTTTCCAAGCATATTTTCAGCCTTCAATGCCATTGCATTATTTTTTGTTAGGTCATTCAAAATCAGTTGACCTGTTTGCATATGTAAATTTAAGTTGTCAAGCAATGGAATTTTCTTCACATCTATAGTCAGATTCACAGTCTTAAAATTATCGGATGAACCAATAGATATATCAGAGTGATGTGAAAGGGAAATCTTGAATTGATCCTTTTTAAGATCCATTGTAGTTAGAAGTGTCATTTGATATGGGGCTATTTGGTACTTAGCTTGAGCCTCCATGCTTGCCTTCATCTTCTGATTTCTTTCTTCAATCTAGGCAAACATTTGTTTGATTAAGGGCACTTGTTCCTGAGTGCTTTCATGTCTCGAGGGTGAAGCAGGAAAATTTTTCTCATCTCCCAATTGTAATGAGAAACCAGGTTGAGCATCTACAAAATCTTCATTGAACTTTGTTCTCTTCTCAGTCCTCTATTCTTCATCCTCTGAATCAATCACTGCCTCTTTACCTCTCTTATTTGATTTCTCTGATATGAGAGGAGTCTGAATATTTGAGCTCACTGAACCTGCAACACTTTTACTTGCCATTTTTTCTATATCAGGTCTACTCTCATGAATGAATGTTAAATACCCATTTTCAATTCTCCTATTAGAAATCACACTATCAGGGTCATAGTCCCACTTCTCTCCTAAAAGTAGGTGCATTTCATCTAACATCTTGGTGACTTCATAAATTTCTTGTCTCATATTAAATATAAAAGGACCAATAGTCATTGGAAATTTAAACATATGACCTTTCTTCATAGGCACAAAGTATACTTGATCAACATTTAAACTTTTCCTAATGAACTCCAAAGCGAATAATATCATAGGCACAAAAACATGAAGCCTGTAAGGTTCTACACTAGCTCCATAAAGTCTAATCTCATAATGTTTTTGAAAGACAAACCAATCACCAAACTTACAACTTGTCCCAAACTGCAAGAACTCTTGAGCTTTTGGAAAAAAGCAAGGGGGAGTAATTCCATTCAAAAATTTATATGCAGTAGACATGAAATGACTAGAAAAATCAAATAAACCACCCTCATTCTTCTCTTTCCTCTGTATGTTTGCTTCTACATTTTGATATGAGAAGAGCTAAATAACAAGAGAAGGAAACTTGAATGAACCTGTCAGTGATAGGCTCATGAGCTGAGAGTTGACAGCTTCTTGCCAATAAGATGGAATATCCAGCACCACTCCTGGCTTCATCATCATGGTGAAAATTCCCATAACTGATTTTTCCACTGTACTATCATCATATTTTCCCAAAATCTTTGAAATGTACTTCAACTCTGGTCTGACTTCTATATCAAAAACCTCCATGGGGAAATCTTTATTATCAGGTCTAAATTGTTTTGTATTTGGCTTCATGAAAGAGATGAATTGGTTGTACTCCTGACCTTCAAGACTATCATAATGTGCCATTAATGAATCCTCAGTAAATTGAACATATGAATCTGACTCAAGGTAACACAGAGCATGATGAATTAATTGAGTTGAAACCTGCAGAAAATTTTCACCTTGACAGTTCATTACAAAACACTTCCCTGGGTACATAACAGATACTAACCAATACACGAATTCAGGGAAAAGATGTGTTCTTGGAATACGTGCTGACAATACACCAGTTTTTACCATGGCGGTATAAATTGGAGAGGCCTTATCGTTTAAGCAAACTTTCTAATAAAATGAAAGGTGGTTATCCCTCTCAGTGTCCATGAGAAGGATGTGACTAGAAGAACCTGACAGGGATGAGCACTTAGCCATAATTCAACTTAGGATAGTAGACAATTGACAAGGTGAAAAATATTTGACAGGTTGACAGATAGCTAAGAAAAACATAGCGCAGACAAAATTTCAAACATAAACTATCAATAATAACCTCAGAAAAATGAGAATCCTTCTTAAATAGGTGGCGCGGACTTTAAAATTAAATGTTGATAAGACGTGCCAAAAGACCGTTAGGAAAACCCGACGTGGACTACAACTATCACCAAATTGGCTGCATATGTCACTACGGGATGCCTCGAGGTACAGAGAACTCATTGGGCTTATGACCCTGTAGTGAATATCGACCGTTGATATGGATTGCTTCTACAGTCAACAGGGTCAAATGCGAAGGCACTTTCCTCGTTAACACATGCGCTGAAAGTGCCCACAGGTTGAGCCTTTTATTCACTGTTTGATAAATCATCGAATCCCACTCCATAATATGCTCAATATTTAGTCTGTGAATTGGGACTCACTTCCATAAAGACTTAAATTATTTAAAATTTAAACTTTAATATAATGAGCAGATACATTTTTATGCTAAAGTATATAAAATTTGATACTTTAACATATATTTTAATAATTTTCTATTTCTTTTGTATTTTTTAAAATTAAAAATAAAGGATATTGCAAATGAGCCACAACAGACCCTATTAATCCATCTACAGTGTTTGATGCGACTGGAAATTATTTAGAAGTTTTTAAGTGCGGGGCATTAGGCAGGATGTTATAAATGTATCCTAACTACGTGTATATCAAATCGAGTTGTTGGGCTTTGCTGATGGCATCCTCTCTGGAAGTAGGTCCTTGAGCCACGTCCTTTGAAATCTCTGCTGTGAGAGTTTTCAGGAATAGGTCCAGTAGAACTTGATCGTCGAGTTTGGCTTTACACAAACTTCGACATCATTTCCATTCATGGAGATGGTCTAAGATATGGACAGCTGGTGTCTGTCTAAAATGTGTTAGCAGCTCCATTCCTGAATAATGGTGGATGGGTAACTAAAAATATGTGAGGAATCTAGTAGCGAGGGTGATAAAGGTTCCATGTGTAGTAGAAGTTTTCTCCACATACCATTTCCCGAGTCGTCCGGTTAAGGTGCGCTGAAATAATCTTAGCCAAATAGTATCATTAATAATATTGTTCGACGAACACCACAAGTGGAAAGTCATTACATGGTTTCCAGGGTTTTCCACTTGCTTCCCTTCAAATTTTGGTATGTCTGAAGGGAGCTTCATGGGCATGGGGGTCCAAGTGGGGTTGTGTGCAATGGGGTCATTCGTTAACTTTGATAGATCGGGTAAGTTCAAAGATGCTAAGAAAAGTGACCGTGCGTTGAGCACCATTGTAGACTGTGAAAACACAGGGTTCTGGTTAGGTATGGGGTTTGTCTGTGATGTACCTGTTAGACTCCTGTATTTTTACAGTATCACAAGATGACTGCCTATTCCTTATATTTTTATGCTGAAAATAATATTCCTTGACTATCATTTATTTTCAGAAATCTCACTGCCTTCATTATTTTTCATTTAACCTCACCATTACCTTTCATTTTGCCTTTTCTGAGACTCCCATGCTCTGAAATCCCATTTTAACCCTAATATTCCCCCAAAATTATCCCCTTTCCCCTTTTTTTCCCCTCTCCCTAGCTAAACCCCTATTCTCATTGGTAATATCCCTTCCCCTTTACTCATTCCCCTTTCTTTTCATTAAAAACAATATAAAACCCACTTTTATATTGTTTTTAAATAAATTTAATCTATCGAACCCTTTTAAATAAACCCTGTTTATTTAATCCTGACCCCCTATTATGTTAAAACCTGACTCAGACTTATGTTAAATCCTCCTCTTTAATAAACCTCCCCCTCAGGTTTATTATACCCTCAGGCCTCACTATATATTACTACCCACCATTCTTATTAAAACCCCGCTTTCACATTATTACCCCCTCGGTGTGTTTAACCCTGGCCCCACTTAATGCTTAAACCCTCCATCTTCATTCAAACCCCGACCCCACCATTCAAATTAACCCACGATCAACCCATCGACTGACCACCGTCCAATCTTCACCCCCTCATCTGATGGCCTCTGCTTCATATTGCACCCCCAACTACCTGATTTTTAAACACCACAAGGGGTTGCGAAATGGGTGGTTTTGCAACCCTCCCATCCACCACGTGTCATCCCCACGACTCATTGCATACCCTCTGACTAAGCCACCTAACCACTCCTACACCGCACGATAAACCGTAAACCACCTTTCCATTAGACCACTCGGTCCCACCTCTTACCGTCCATCTGAAACTCTGACAGCCGTTCAATCTCCCCCCATCTAATCCAAAAACCTACATCCCTTTTCTTACTCCCTACCTATATGCCTCCTAAAAAAATCAAAGGGTATGGATTTGAATGTTTTTCCGCAAACAAGGATTATGGGCAGAAGAGCAAATTAAAGTAGGAAAAGGAGCAGTCGAGGTAAAAAAAAAATATTCACTATGACAGTGAAAGGTGAAGGGAAGGTGATAAAGTAAGGTAAAAAATAAATTTACAGTGACAGTAAAGGCAGTAAAGAGATATGTAGATAAGGACAGTTTAAATTTTAAAGACAAATTAGAGGAGAAAATCAACGAGAAAGACAAAGACAGATATCAAAGATCACTCAGCATTTGGCCTCTTCTCAGACATGTTGGCCACCTTCAGCCCAATTTTGAGATAATGAAAGCTACCACAGTTAATATGAAAGTCAGAGTTATTTTAGCATCAGTTCAAAAATTTATTATAAAAGTTATTTCTGCAGGCAGTTAGTCAAAGATGTTTTAAAGTTAACTCATGAGTTAAATATAATTTTATTATTACAATAGATCTGTCAGAGATATTTTTGGCTTGGGCCTTGCATGGTCTCAATTGTCAAAACTTCATTTACTCTGTATTAAATGCAATATGTCACCCTAGATTAGGGAAACTTCCTCAGTTGCAGTTAAATACTACATGTATTTTTCATTATCAGCACTAGTTTTTTTGGTTGGACTTTCTTTAGACTCGAGTTGCAAAGATTATTGTATTGGAGCACTATAACTATTTTGAGTTGGACAAAAATGATACAAGCATGTTCACATGATCCTTGAGCTATGTTAATGGTGATTTTATCCCTCTTTTGTTAATGTTTTTTCTTTGTTTTTCCCTATTATACATCAATCTCCTTGATATTAGAACAAAGATTCTAGATTAAGATATGCTACATAAGAACCTTAATTCTATCTGTTACTATTATCTCAATGTTTTCCTCTGCAAAGTATAATTGAATAATTCTTAACTGCTCTTTAGTTTGACCTAGTTGTTATCTTAAGGTTTTATTTTGAATTTTAACTAAAGAATTCTTAACTGCTCTTTAGTTTCTCTGAAACTGTCATCTTGAGGATTTTTCTTGTGAAGTTGGGTTAAAATAATTCTTAAATTCTCTTTACCCCCACTAAACTGTTATCTTAAAATGTTTTCCTCTAAAGACCTGAATGCAGAATTCAGAAACTGTCTTCTCTACACTTATGTTGAAGTATAGTTAAAGAATTCTTAACTTGTATTTAGCTTTATAGAACTCACTACCATCTCACATTCATCTTTCCACAGAGATCCATCTAACATAGTTAGCTTGCCCTATGAAAACCCTTGATAAGTTGATGTACAACTCAACCCTTTTATGACTTCATAGCCCAATGGATTAAGTTTCCCACATTCTATCTATCCAACCAAACAAACAATCAAAAAAACAACCCCAATCTTTATAACTAGCCTAAAATCAGAGAATATAATCATAATTCTAAATCAGTTAATCATAAATATAGAGAGACCCCTCTCTGAGCCTAGGAAGGCTAGGTCCTAGAATCCAAAGTGGTTTGATGTGGTTCCCTGCTACTAGTTCTTGCAAATATTACAAATTATAGGGAGATAATAGTACCCGGCTATGTGTTTTGTTGGATCCCTGAATGGGTAGCACTCCTATGCCCCCTAAGGGTTGTGGGAGGAGTGGTGTGTGGTGACCCTGGGGGCGTTTCCATTGGTGTGGCATTGGGTGACCCTTGGGTGTTCCCAAATAAAGACTCCCTGATAAAGGTTGAACTGATAAGGGTGGTGGTGTTCTGCCTTTGATGCATAAATGGAAAAAGTCCTAGAACTCCTCCCTCTAATGGGGGGATGTCCAAAATACATCTAGATCGATGAGGTCTTGTTGGGTCCATTATGGTGTCGACTAGGTATGGTTTTGGAAATATTTTTTAGTTCTATGAGAGGAGAGAGATTATATATCAAAGAAAAAAGGTGATCACATATATAAAACAAAGCGAAATAAAAAGGTTAATTTCCCTTTATATTAGTTCTAAGTGATCAATAAATCAAAAAATGGTTTTGGTTGTTTTTGCGTGTGATACTCAAAATCCTAAAGACCTAAATGCCCTCACACCCTCAATTGTAACTGGGCCTTGCGAATATATCTTCTGGTGGGTACTTTGGCTAATGTCCAGAAATAAATAGTGACGCCTTCCAGTAGCCAAAGAATCGACCAAGGTAATGGAAAGAGGATCTAGTGTTTCCTGCACCGTCACCTATAGGGAAGGATGCCCTAGATTTGGCCACTAAGTACCATCATACCACATAAGCGTTCGAGTCTTGAGCTTACTGGTAATCAGCTACTAGTAATGAGCATTAGATGGGTCAGGTAGCCCCAAATAATACTGCATGCACTGGGTCTAAGCTTAACCCCCTCTGAATCGAGTCTTTGTGGCGCTCAGGTTTTATTTTCTGTGGGCAGATAGATGGGTTTAAAGCTCACTATAAAGTCAAATTATATGTTTCAAGATGTAAACTGACCATGGAGGCTTATTGAATACCTACCCCCATGGTATTAACCTAAACTAGTAATTATCTTGTGGCCCCTATGGGTATATTTAATGAGTTCACTTATGGTTAGATTTAAGGTGGCTTAATTTTCTTATGGTGTGTCAATCTATGTGCGAAAGTGAACAATCACAAAGTTTGTAAGATGTGGATATGTGGTGATATTTTACACTTCCCCCTATTAAACTATGTTTTGATGGTTCCTTTCGAAAAGCAAATGATGTGCGGATAGTGGGCCACTTACAATTTTTCCTATTAAACTAAATGTTTGACTAAAGGGAGATGGAAAATTATCAAAAGAGAGTGTTCATAGGCATACCTAGGGTCACCAAAAGGTGCAAGGGCAGTAGATATTACTTTCTCTCTAAGATAATTTAGTCCTGGTCTCAATTCCTGGTGCAAAAATTTAAACTAAAATTAATGCTACAACTAGGAAAAAATAAATGGAAACTAGCTAAGCATGCATGGATATGGGCCACTTAATCTTTGCTAATTACCTATGTGTTTTGGTGTTTATTTTTACAAAATAGGTTTTACTCAGATAGCATGGGTGAATTTTCGCCACTTAATTTCCCCCTAATTAAACTATGTGAGTTTTGTGAAGATAAACTTTAAAAATTAAAACTATGAAACTAGCAAGACTAAAACACAACTAGAAGCATGTTCTAAAAAGTCATGGGACACCAAAAATGGTGTTGGCATATTTTCTCTGGGCTGCCAGTCACTTTACAATTTTGAAAACTAAATAAAACCACTGAAAAATAGGTTCCAGGTATCCGTGTGGAAACTTCCTACATAGGCGCGCAAATCTGCGCGCAGGTCTAAGCTGAACGCGCACGGACTGCTTTGTTTGTCTGTGTAAAATACGTGTGGTTTTCTAGCATAAAAATTTCCGAAACTCCTGAAATGAAACTCTTCACAGTGGGTGAATGAAGGGAGAAGAGGAGGAGGAGAGTTGGTCCAGCAACAACCCTGAGTAGAGATAAGGCCCCTGCAAAAGCACAACCACTTAACTAAAGTGTAAAGTAAGTGGAGTCACCAATCTTGTTGTGGTGTGTTTAGAGCATGAGTGTACTAAACCACCAGTGCATTGTAGGAGTGGTTGCAACCTACAACCATGGTCACAGGTAGAAAACATGGTTATCAGGTTAGTGAACACATGCCAATATATAAGACACACTAAATTATGGAATATAGTATAGTGCAAGTAAGAAGAAGAAACACAACTATACTAAAACAAAAACACAAGCTCAAATTAGTCAAACGAGACAATAATACAAACGGTGGAATAATCCCCTCTTGTTGACCATTATTAGTAAAGAAAGGTAGAATGTTACACACTTGCCAAAGGATCCTTAGAGCTATGGAGCTCTAAGACCTAGTGTAAGGAGGGATTTACCCTTGAGCTAGTTTTGCAAGGCCTCTCTCTTCTCCTAAGGGATTGGAGTTGTTGGGTGGCCAACAACATCATCCTCTTAACTCTATTGCTTCTCCGGATCACACACTGCTGGTTTTCTCATGGTAAATTTTGCCAACATAACAATGTGTTCTCATTTTTTTCTTCTTGTGGATAGTGACCCAAGAGTGGGGGTTGATTCCTTTGTGTGCTCACTTGAGGTCCCAAGGTGGCTCTATTCGGCTATCCTTGGGTGGCCCCAAGTGTAGGATCTTCTCCTGAAGTGTGTCAAGTGGTCCCGGATGGTGACTTCCGCCACTCCCAGGACCGCACAAATTTTTGAGGGAAAGCCGCGTAGGGAGGATCTACCGACCAAAAAGGATGTTTATAATGTGAAATGTGGGGAGATGATAAACATGGTCAGGTGTTTAGAACCTATGGTTTATTTCTTGTGGAGAAATGATGTCAGGATATGCAGAGTTTTTCTGGGACTCTATCATGTTGAGGGTAGGAAGATACTTGCTCTGGGACCTTCAGTGCATGCGGCAATGGATGGTTTGTACAATACCTACAACAAAATACCCCAAGTGAAAGCATATTTCTCATTCAAACATTATTGAAAACATGCATGAACAGAGGATAAGAGAGGGCATACCTGTCAGAACTGAAAAATTTATTTTTTCGGAGGTGTGAATGTCTGGAGCCTCCTTTGGGCGTTATGAGGTGTTGATCACTGTGTTGCTTTTGGTTCTGTAATTGGGCCCTCTAAGATCTCATTATGGTCCTAAAAACAATCTGAAAAGGGCGACATGTAGGCCAATATGGCTCATTTCAGCTCATTTGTGACATTTGAGTGTTTGAGAGTTTACGAGGTGAGAGGCTGTTGCTGAGCTCTTCTTTCTGTTGTGGTTAGCATGTGCACTTGGGATTCCTGCTACTAGAGCCAGGTATGCCCCAGAACATCTTGCATTTAATTTTTGTAGTGTGACCAGGCCAGGGTCCATACAAACTGGGTTTGTACGGAACCCAAGCAAATTTTTACCTTGACCGTGCAAGCGATCAAGGTATAGGCACGAAATTTCTGTGAGAAACTGAGGTTTTGCGTGCAAATTTCACGTTTGTCATGGCTTAGTGCACATGGCCTCCACGCCTGTCTGAGATACAGCCGCTTGGTTAGCGTGCTTATTTGAGAAACATGCGCTGCTAAAAGGTCGAAGCTGTTTTTGGAAAATGTTTCAATTTTTTAGTTTTTTTTATATCACTGATGTATGCATGTTTGATGACAGGATGCTTTGGAGGGAGATAGACTAGCCTGGCCTCCGAATGGCCGTGGCGCAAAATGCCAACGCCTGCCAGCAGTTGGCCCGATGGGGTATTCTCAATTTTCTTGAGAATGACCTTCTACAATCACATGATTGGTTACTGCGCTACTTGGTCTGTTGTTGGAACAGGTGACATAGAGTTAGGGTGGAGCTCCTGGTGACGAGGCACGCCTGTCTGGAGAGGGTAGTAGTTTAGATGCTACTGAGTGTGCTGTAGTGATCGCTCGTGCCGAAGTGGCAGAATCTTGCATGGTAGAGATGGCAGAGAAGATGGTTTGCTTAGAGGTTCAGGCCTCTAATTTGGAGGATTCATAGAGCCGCATGGACCGACTAACCCAGGGTATGCCTACCCATGGGTTTGTTGATAATTTGTACGATGTATGGTTAGAGACATTGATGGCCTGTGAGAGGGGCTATCGACCGAATTTGCACCATGTGGCGACTTCAATTTTGACAGCTGCCCCAATATTGGCACTGGGAGCAGCTGCGGGTCTAGGTGCCCAACTTGGAGGGGCACAACCCTAGATAATGTTTTGTACACATGGAAAGCACCCGTTATGAGGATGTTTCCATTATTTTTGACAATTTTTGTATATGTGTTTTTGTCTGACCTATGGGTCAGATACATGACTCATAATTTGTAATCAGACATACATTTTTTGGTATATATATGAGAGATATTTTTTATGGCTCTATATGGTGTGTCTATTGTTTATATGTTTTTATTGATGATGTGAATTGCTGATGGATATCTATGTTTTCTATGTTTTTTTGTTTTTAGGTATGATGGTTTATCTGAGATGCATTCTATTTTAGGATGTGGTTAGCTATGTGATCTGCTTTCTCTTTTTGATTTCTTAGCACATGTGTGATGACGGCTTAATCTTTTTGCATGCAAATATTTTCTAAACAGATGCGAATCCTGTACCTCAAACTCTTGGTTTAACTACGAAAGCACTAACTGGGAATCAATTTAGATATGCAAGTGGCGAATGCCTTGATTGAAGGAGTCACACATGAGCCCAATGACGGCGTCATATTCTGCCTGATTTTTTGTCGCTAATCCGATGCATACCCCATTGGAGAATAATGGTGATCGGTCAGGGTGGTAGATGACCAAGGCAGTGGCTGCTAAACTTTGAGACCATCATGATGCTCCATCAGTGAATCCAAAGTAATGGTTGGGTTGAATATCCATTTGTGACACTAGAGTGCTTTTTTTAACAAGTCCGTGATAAAAAAGAAGGTTTTGGTGTGTGTATGTTAACTCTAAGGTTGAGCCCTCTTCGCCCTTATGGGTAAAATTTCTTGAGGTAAAGACTACTGACGGGGTTTCCCAGGCATGTTTCGTCGGGCTCTATCAAGATGTATGCCCCCTTTAGGAGACAATTTTCTATGATATAGGGTCATTTCCACAAGGTTTCAAATTTTCCTAGCCCTAGGGCTTCTTTTGCGACATCGTAGCGGAGGAATAACTCTCCCTTGGTAAATGATCGAGGGGTGATGTTGCGATCGAACAATGCTTTCACCCGCTTTTTATGGGCCTCCTTGTTCTGGAGCGACTTTAATCGACGAACTCTAGTTGTATTAAGCATTGCTCTAGAGGTTGAGTTTCATCGAGGAGCTCGATGGCAGCGTGTAAATTCGAGGTCTCACATTCTATGGGAATCATGGCTTCAACCCCGTATACCAAGTGGAAGGGTGTGAACCCCATTGATTTTTTCACTGTCATGCGACATTCCCATGGGGAGGAGAAAATCATGTGATTCCAGTTCGTTTTGTGGTTATTCACCATGCAGTGTAACATTGTTTTGAGTACTTTGTTTAGAGCTTCTACCTGTCCGTTGGATTAGGGGTAGTATGGTGATGTGAATTCATGTGTGAATCCAAGATGGTAAGATAGCTCCTGGAAAATTCATTTTGGAAGTGTTTTCCATGGTCAGAGACTAACTCCTTGGGTACACCGAACCGGGCAATGACATGGTTAAATAGAAATCGTGCAGCAATTTCTGCGGGGTTTTCCTATATGGGCATAGCTTCCGCCCACTTGGTGAAGTAATCGAGACCACAATAATATATTTTTGATTTCCCGATGATGCTGGGTTACAATTGATGAAGTCAATTCCCCATTTGCAGAAGGGACCAGTGACGATGACGGGGTGTAGGGGAGCGGGAGGGACTCTTTCCTTGTGAGGGAAGTGTTGACATCGCTTGCACCTCTTGACTGATAAAATGAAATCACAAAATAAAGTGGGACAAAAATATCCTGCCCATAGGAATTTTTGGGTGATGGCCATTCTAGATAGGTGGCCACCGCAAGCTCCATTGTGGCAGTCATTAAGGGATTTATCAGCTTGGTTGTGGGTGAGGCATTGACGTAAGATGGATTCGATGCCCCATTGGTATAAGACATCTCCCATGAGGAGGTATTGTAGGGCCTGGTGGCAGATGCGTCGACGATCGTCACGAGTGAGGTAGGGTCTGAAATTTTGAGTTCATAAAAAGAGGAGAATATATCTGTACCAAGGGTTGTCAGTTGCTACAAGGAAGAGATGTTCGTTGGGTAGTGAATCGTTGACCGGTGATCCTTTGGTATGACTTGGGAAGTTCGTGATGAACTCGGCTAAGATTAAATCCTTCTTTCTCTAGGGGGAGAGAAACTGTAAGTCAAATTCTTGCAGAATAACTATCCAGCGAGCGTACTTATGGTTCATTAAATGGTGCATGAGCAGGTATTTTATGGGGCTAATATCTACGGTGACTATTATGGTTTTTAATATAATGAAGTGGTGAAGTCTTGGATGCTGATATATATAGGATGTAGTCGTTGTTGTAGTCTGGGGAACTGATCAGTGGTGATAAAGACAATGTGTCTCTCATCGTGTCAAATTATTGTTGGGCTTCATCATCCCATTTGAACGGGATGTCCTGACGAAGGAGGCGCAAGAATCCTTGAGCGCAAGCGGCATAATCTGGGGCAAAACGTCTCAAAATTTTGGCTTTTCCCTGCAAGCTTTGTAGTTTCTTGAGGGTTCGAGGTGGAGGTACCTCTTTGATAGCTTGGAACTTGAGGGGGTCCACTGTAATTCCTTGTTGGGACATGATAAAGCCTAAAATTTGTCCTGTTGTGATGCAGAAGATGCACTTGAGGGGGTTCAAGAGTAGGTTGTATTATCAACATCATTGGAATACCAATCACAAATCCTCGAGGTGGTCTGATCGCTTATTGGATCAGACAGTGAGGTTGTCCAAAGTAGGCGAGGATGAGGTGTGCCAAGTCATGAAAGATATAATTCATGGCCCTCTGGAAGGTGGCTCCAGTGTTCTTTAGGTCGAATGGAATTACCTAGTATGCGAATGTGCCTGAGGGGGTAGTGAACGCAGTCTTGTACTGGTCAGTGTGACAGATTTGGATTTTATTGTACCTAGAGAAACCATCCATGAAAGAGAGGGCCTCGTGATCTGCACAAGCACCGATGATTTGGTCGATGAATGGGGTAGGGTAATTGTCCTTTGGACAAGCTTTGTTCAAATCGCAAAAATCAGTACAAACACGTATGGTTCCCTATTTTTTCATGAAGGGAACAAGGTTAGAAACCCAATATGTGTAAGTGATGGGGTAGATAAACCCGACTTTGTGAAGCTTATCGATTTTTCGTTTAATTGCTTCTACCTCAGATGGGTGCAATTGACGTTGTTTCTGGCATACTTGTGGTACGTCAGGCCAGGTGTCAATGTGGTGCTTTACAATAGTGGGACTAAGCCCAGGCATTTTTTAGTAGTCCCACATGAAGATATCTCAGTACTCTTGCAATTATTGGGTGTAAGAGGTTATCTCTTATGGTGAACATGCTTCCCCCAGTGAGATTTCTTTGATTTTTCTAGGATTTTGAGAGATATTCACCTTAATGGTAGGCGAAATGCTTAACATGTTCCCCTCTTCAAACACATTGGGCACAGGAATAGGATTCTTGAGCCAATTGAATTTTCATGATGCAAGGAAATATTTTGATTCAATCGCATAAATTTCTTGGTTTCCTGTATTTTTAGGGCTGAACGTTTTTTCTAGAAGAAAAACCAAGCAGCGATACATTGTATCCCATGGATAATCCACCTCTGTCATGGCCTAAAGGATATCCTCATATGAGTAGAATAAGGATCCTAAGGGGGATTGAGTCTACGCAAGGCTGTGAGGAAGAGGTTCAGTCCTAATGGAGCTCGTTGACAAACATGAAAAGGATTCCATCGTTGATGTGGTGGAACCGGATGCAGTTTACAGGGTGCATATGGATTGGGTTTGCCCCATTGTTAGTATAGCTACTCTTGTAGTTGAAGTTGACTTTAAAACTATGACTGATGAGCAGACAACCCGAGTCATGGTTCCGATACATGATGATACGAATTATATATGGTGTATTGTGTCATCAATGTTTGGTTGGGGAGGAATTTCCATCATTGGAGCTTGCATGGGAGAAAGGCTAGATTCCTCATTAGGATGAGCAATTTCCTAGATTTGGAAGTTATGCCTAGTGAAAAGGTGCCTGAATGTTTCCATTAATGGGCATGCCTCTGGTTCATGGTTATGGCTAGTGATAATGGTGCACGTTACCACTGTGCTGACTGAGTAGATTTTGTGGGAACCAACACTACTCTTTGTCCTTGAAGTGGACGTCCAGAAAGGATCTACCATAGGGGAGAGATTTATCTGCAACCATTTCTGAGTTTTTGGTTTGGGTATGTCTAAATATTTTTGGGAGTGTAGACTTAATACTACTCTCGCCACTCAAAGCTTGGGGAGGTTTTCACACTTCATAGTATGGTGAAAATGTGAGCAGATCCGGCAATAATAGTGTGTGATTTTCTCCTAGTTAGAGAGATATCTCTAAGTGAGGGAAGAAACCATGCGAAATTTTTTCGTGGGGTGCTTCAGTTCTTTACACTAATTGAACTTGTGGCTAGTTCTGTCGCATAGCCCGCATGCTGGCCTAGGCTAGACATGGGTCATGCTAGGTCGATGCGTCTCTTTGACTCACCCAACGTGTCTATATGGAAATGGGGTAGGCTACCTTGGGGAAATCTGCCTTCCATTATGTTGTCTAAGCTCTGGAATGTTGATATCTCGATGGTGCATTTTTAATGAATGAATGATTTCAATTAGTGGGCACACTCAAGGGATATAAGTGCAGCACTGATCATGATGGTTGCCCTAACATACTAGACAAGAATGTCATTCTTGGGTATTCCCGTCCTGCTCGTTTGGTGATGTGATCGGGTACTAGCAGCATAGCACTTATAGGTCTAGGCATGTGGTGACCAAATGATTGTGTGTGTTAAACAATGCAAATGTTGGTCTTTTCCATGGAGGTTGGTTTGGGGTGACTAGGGGTTCCCCGATCGACCGCTTTTCAGCTGACAAGAAGAGGATGGATCTACTTGTCACATATTCCTGCATTGTCGATCTATCCATGGATTATGTATTGGAGTCGTCTTCTAGGGAAAGGCATACTATGGCTGTGCATAAACTAGTGAGTTCTAAGCGAAACCGAGGGATGTAATGGCACTGCTCTAATGTGTGATTTCCATAACATATCGGACATGAAAATTGGGTTGCTCGCAAGCCAGTGTAGTACACGCGTTCTACGGGATACCATCTTCAGATGAGTTCCAGGGCTGCACAATCGTCGATGAAGTGGTCACATTCATTGCAAAGTGCACAACGTATGATAGGATGGGGGAAGATGAACGAGATTCTTTCTGCTAACTGTCGTGCCTCCTGCAGGTATAAAATGATGTGAGGTTCTTCTCTAGTTGACTGGATGGAGGGATCCTCTTGATAGGATTGTTCAATGGCATGTAAGGCATCCTTGTATCACGGAATTTCTAGGAAATGATGGGTGTAATGCCCATAATTTCCACAAATAGTGCATGCGTGGTTGGTATGCAATGCCTTGCCTTGATTTTTGGTGGCTGGTTCCTTTTTATGGGAACTTGTTGCCGCTATATTTACCTCAAAGCTTAGGATTAGTTTTAGTTCATCCAGATTCAGGCATATATGGGTAGGGTGGCCTATTATGTCACATATAGCGCAAGGTTGTAATTCCGGCTGTATGGTGGGATTTTCTACCTTCTTCCCCTTTTTATTGGTTTTCTTGGTCGTAACAATCGATTTTGTGACAAAAAATTCCTTTGATGGTATGGTTGCAATAGTCTCCTTAACGGGTGGGGCCTCCTCAGGAGTGACGGGGTTTAACCCTGTAGAGGTGACGTTTGTGACTCCTGTCGAAGTAGGTGGGACCAAGTACAAAATTGGTATTGAAAAATATAAGTTTGGCAACACCATTGTTGCCAAGACTTGTTGTGACACAAAACCAGATGGAGGGTATAGGAAAGGAGTTTGGGAGGCGACGTAGGCTAGAGAGGTTGTCATGGCCGAAGTATTGGTGTCATTACTGCTAATCTCTATCTCTTGGAAGGCTTCGGTGCTTGATGTAGACATCATGCACACCTGAGTCTCTGTGATATCAGCTGATGGTTCTCACATGATAGGGGGATATCCAAGGAATGATCTGAGGATAGACGACGGTTTGAATTGGTCGAGGCCATATTCTTGATACCGTGTAAGAATCTTAACAGATGTTTCTACATAGGGTAGAACGAAATCAACGTTTGTTAGGGGTCACTTGTCATGATATGAAAATTGGTAGAAAGTAATGATGCGATCCTCATGGGGGAACATCATGGTTCAGAAGACAGAGTATGCTATGGAAGACATGGCGTACATATAACTCTGCCCAAGGAGTATATTGTAATCCAATTGAGCATCCAAGATCTCAATGTCTATAAGGACCATCTTTCCGACTAAGAAAACGGGGAAATTTTGATAGAGGCTGATGAGAGCGGTTGGGCGCCAGTCGTATGCTTTGAGTGTGATGTCTGATGGCTTTGGTTCTTTGACATGATGCATATGGATGCACCCTCGTCAATGATACAATGGTGGATAATGATGTTTTGGACTGACACCTGTATCTGGAAGGTGACCAGCGAAGGAAGCCTAGGGGTGGCTTTATTTAAATCAAAACACATTAGTCAAGAATCGACTGAGTCGATGCCGCCTAACGCAGAAAGTAAGGCTTTCCTTTGCTTTGAGCATGATTGCAATACTTCCAAAGTTGACATGGTGATAGGAGATTGGGCTAAATTGTTGACAATGCTATAATTATGGGCCTCTTTGGAGTGGTTTCGTGCTCGCCTATTTGGTCCCTTAGCCGTATTTGGAAAAGTTTCAGTAGGTATCTTCGATATAGTCAACGGTGTTGTTGGTGCACTCCTACTAGCCCCTGACGAACTGGTGTCTGGTGGGGTATCGTAATTTCCATTCCATGTCTGAAAAAACATTTCTTCACCAGTTATGTAGATTTCGTAGCTGTTTTTTCTGGAATCATCAGGAATTTTTTGCTTCTATTGGGTGTTAATTTTCCCTTGGTGGGGGAAGGGCTCCTGCATGACAATTTTTTGCTGTGAGGTTCCCCCTTGTCCTCAGGTACCCTGGAGCTTCTTCAGCTCGGTGAGATCAGGACAGTGGTTAGTGTAATGGCCATACTCAGCACAGATTGCCTAGGAGTGGTTGGTACAAAGATTCGCCCTCTTGTTCTGCCCTTGGGATTTATTTGGCTCATGGTTTTGATTTCGATTGGAGTTTCCCCCAGCTCGAGATCGCAGAGGGCATTTTTGATTCCCATCCCTCCTGTCCAGGATTCCAATTTTTTTTTTCCTTGCCGCGTTAGGAGGATAGCTAGGATTATACTGATTATATGATTGGTGTGGTTGTGCTTGGGAAGGTTGCATAAAGTTCACTGGTGCGTTATTATGCATTGGTGGGTTTTGTGGTGGGGATTGGGAATATTTGGGTCCCTGTCCCTAGTTTGTGAATGACTACTGGGGGGAGCTCTTCCATCAACATTTCTAGTTGAGTTCTGGGTCCCCATCATAGGAGGGTATGGACCTCCTTGCTGATGATGGTACAAGTGTGCCCTATTGGTCAAGTTTTTCAAAGGTGCATGATGACTTTGATGGTAGCCTGGTTGCGGGATGTTCTGGTTAGGATTATATGCGTAACTGGGGTACAGACTATTTCTACTAAGGTGATTTTGGGTCATTGACCCAATCAATCCGTCTGTAGTGTTCGACACTCCTAGAAATTCTTTATATGTTTGCAGATGCTGGGTGCAATATTCCCAATCAGCTTTTAGCTACTTGGAATATTATATGTTGCTTCTATTCATAGTCTAGATGAATAAGTGGGGTAGGGAGACCCATAAATCTCTTTAGTAGGAATAAACCACCTCCAATATGGATTGGGATCAATTTAGATAGTCAAAATAAAGCCACCTTGCATGTGAAAGGGGGCAATGCATGTAGACTGGGTCAAGATTGACCAAATCAATAGCGCTACCAAAGGGGAGAGTGGAGCTAGTTGGGACAACGTAGTTTTGGAGGAGTCGTCTTTGCATGGAAGTAACATCATAAATGAGTGGGGCCAAGAGTGAGGAATCTCACCAAGGATATAAGGAAAGGAATGGAAGCCATGAGAGGCATTCAAAATATTGTCTATGTTTGATTCTTATGACTTCTTTCATGCTTCAGCTATTTAGCTAAGTCTGTTGTACTGTTTAGTACAAGGGCATTTCCAGGCCAGAATCCCATACTCTACCTTGGAGGACTTGACAGGCCATATAGGAGGGTTATTCTGAGCTTAATTTCCACCATCCATCATTGAGCCAAGTAGTCACCTTTAGCCATAGTGCAGTCTCCTTGAGGAACTGCGTTATTCTATAGGGTGTTGCAGTGGACGGTTGAGAAACGTTGTTTATGAGCTAGTTTCCTAGTGAAAGGAGCAACCTTTCACCTGGAAATATAGGGAGGATAAGTTACAGCCATATATTTTCTATTTCAGTCATTTTCTAGTAGATCTTTAGTGATACAATGTGATTCAACCATAGAGTTGCAGTCTGCACTTTTTGCATCTTGTGTTTTTCAAGAAACCCTTGTCGAGTTATCTTGGGATTGTGTTTGAGAGACTATTTCTCCATTTTCAACTCCTTTTGAGTACTATATCAGTAGATCCACTTGCTTCCATTTTCCAGTAGCAGCAACCCTCACTAGGACTACGCTATCATGTATTTCAGCATTTCTGTATTGCAAATCACTTGGGATTCTAGTGTATTTGGGCTTTGGAGGCTTGTTTGCCTAGTTTGAGTGATTTTTTCCTCGACACATTGTATATTTTTCTAATATAATACATAATATAATGGATATATGATTTTTTCATGTGTTTTGCATCATTATTTTCTATATATTTCAGTTTCGTGTTCAATATTGATGTCTTTCCTAATTTTCAATATTACAGTGGTATTAGAGCTCTAATATTGGCTCATCTTGTGGGGCAATACATTTATAACAATGGAGGAATAAGAGATCCCAAAACTTCTTCTTCAGACCATGCGGAACATTGCAAAAGATATCAAGGAGATGATATTAGGAATACATAAGGCATCCTCTAGAGGGTTTCATCATGGAGAAAGCTCTGACACTTCACATTCATGGTGTGAGAAACCAATAGTACAACCTTCTTCACAACGCTCCACCATGCCCACATTCCTATCATTCGAAGGCGAGGTGGGAGGACCATTGAGGGAAGAAATCCTTGGTGTCTATTTTGTGGAATATGAATCTATATCTCATAGGTTCAAGGAGCATTTGAACTTTCAGGAGTTCTGTCGGATCAAGGATGGAAGGAGATCTTCCAATCACCATAAAAGTGGGGGGGTACATGCAGAACCATGATCTAAAACACACTATGAGCAGATTATTTTTTCCCTCTTATGATGGATCACCCAAGTGCACAGCTAAGGCTTGGGGTAGAGAATTTGGATATTTATTTCCAACTTAATAGAGTTTTAGAAATGGAGGCTATCAAAATAGCAGTGCTGCACCTAGAAGGTGAAGCAGAAGAATGGTGGTTTCATGGCCTATCTATACTTGGGCATGCTAGTGTCACTTCTTATTTAGAATTCACCCAAAGGTTAGTGGAGAGATTTGATCCCAAGAATCCAAAAGAAAATTTTGTGGAGCTAACCAAGCTCAAGAAAACAGGATATCTAGAGACTTATATCTCTGATTTTCTAAAGCTTTCAGTCATCGTAGCTAACCTCACTGTGACCTGGAGAGTGTGCATGTTCATTGATAGGATGGTTGAACCATTGCATGGTTTGGTGAAATCCACTAGACAAACTATTCTCCAAGAATCTATGGAGAGGGCTAGGGACCTATAGCATGATTTGCCCAAGGAAAAAGACCCTTTTCAGCAGAAGTTATCCTCTCAAACAAAGGAGGATCATGAGAATAAATCCCTTGATGATAATGTCTGAGGAGATCTAAGGAAGAAGAAACTTTGTTTCACTTGTCAAGAGCCATGGGTACCAAACCACCAATGTGTTTTAGGAGAGGCACATTTTGTTGAGATATTTTCTGATGAGGAGAAGGAGACCAGTGCTGTAGTAGCAGGAGGAGGTGCACCACTAACATGAGATGTAGTGGGAGCATTTTCTCCAATGGGAGGGACTCTTGCAGCTTTGTGGGGAGTTCCCAAGTATCTAGCATTAAGAGTTAGAGGCACTATTCTAGGACAAAGAGTATCGATATTGGTAGAAGGTGGAGCTACCCATATATTTATTGATACTCAGTTGGTGCAGAGGAGGGGCATTCACATAGAATATTTTTAGGGTTTCTCGGTTTTGGTTCCTGGAGTTAGAACCATGCAGTGTGCCAAATATGTTCCGGCATTAACCATAAATATGGGAACCTACACATTGACAGACCACTTCTTTGTGGTTGATATTCTAGAAACCAATGTGATATTAGGTTTCCAGTGGTTAATCACCTTAGGGAAGGTTACCACAGATTGGGAAACATTAGAGATGGAATGGACAGAGACGGGGAGTGGTAAAAATCAGAAAATCAAAGGCATACACTGTAGTCAATTTAGCGTCCTAAATTGCTAACATAAATTATCAACCAGGGCTAGTAAACTGATGAAGTGTGGTGCACTATATGTGCTTAAGTGACATCTTCCTTACTTCGTTGTATGTGTTTTTCTTATTGTTTTTGGGAACATAAATGTAATCTACCTCCGGAGTACTCTCACTAAATTAACATGCAACTAAAAATGCTAATTAACTCAACATAATACAACCAAATCTTTTTCATCTAATAATGATATGTTGGAAGAGTGTTTTAAGAAAAAGAATGATTGTAAGATAATGATGATCTTTTAATCTAATTGCAAAACAAAAAACGCTAATTAACTCAATATAATACAACCAAATCTTTTCCATCTAATAATGATATTTTGGAAGAGCGTTTTAAGAAAAAGAATGATTGTAAGATAATGAGGATCTTTTAATCTAATTGCAAAACAGAAAATGCTAATTAACTCAATATAATACAACCAAATATTTTCCATCTAATAATGATATTTTGGAAGAGCGTTTTAAGAAAAAGAATGATTGTAAGATAATGAGGATCTTTTAATCTAATTGCAAAACAGAAAATTCTAATTAACTCAATATAATACAACCAAATATTTTCCATCTAATAATGATATTTTGGAAGAGCGTTTTAAGAAAATGATTTGTGAAGATAAATGGAAATCTTTAACTAAATTGCAATATGAATGTTAACTCAATATAATACAACCAAATGTTTTCCATCTAATAATGATATTTTGGAAGAGCGTTTTAAGAAAAAGAATGATTGTAAGATAATGAGGATCTTTTAATCTAATTGCAAAACATGAATTAAAAGCTACTTATCTAGAAAGCATGTAGAAGCCTCCTTGGATAGCAGGGGCCCTCTGCTACCAATTTGGTGAAGTCCTTCAGCTCCTTAAAGTTGTAATCAAAACATCATCAAAGAACTGAATTTCTTTATTGAAAATCTCACAAATTCACATCCCATTCCATCTTGAACTTTGTTACAAAATTTTATTTTCCTACTTCTTCTATTAACCATGATAGGAGAAAGCTTCTTCCTATTTTATATGCAATATGAGGAGTCATTCCATTAATGAGAGTTCATGAATTTCTCCCTCCAACTCTAGAGTTACAATCAAAATAGGAAATGATAAGACACATGTCTTTCTAGAATTTCAACACAACTTAAGAAAGGAGACACATATCCTCTTAGAGTTTCAATACAACAAGGAAGTGAGACACATATCCTCTTAGAGTTTCAATACAACAAGGAAGTGAGACACATGTTCTCATGATCCCATAATCTTCTCCACCCAAATTCGAATTTGGTCTTAGAGTGCCACATAAGGGTCTTCTAGAAGTCTCCTTTTGAACTACACATGTCACAAAACTCACAACACATATATAGATATATGAAACTATGTTAATTTTCTAGTTTCTAATCATAAATTCACTTTAAATACATAAAATAAATAACTTTGGAAAACAAGGATCCTAACCCATATATTTATGAAAATGGTTACTTGATGTAGGGTTTTAGGTCAGATGGCTATGAAATAAGAGCTAAATGGTTATGACATAATGAAAATATGTATGAATATGGAAAACACTTTTGAGACTCAACATACCCCCCAACTGAAGTTGTTGCATGTCCTCATGCAACTATTGCAATGATTCACTTGTCCATGAGTTGATCTTTGACTCATATAGATTTGTTCCAAACTTTGCTTCTTGATATTTTCTTTTTGGCAAAGTATAATACATTTGATTGCAACATTTTTTTGAATGGTTGGTTCTTGTGTGACAACCAATTTTTTTTTTTTTTTTTTGAGCAATGGTTCTTGTGTAACAATGCTTTATTTTCTTTGTTGCATCAAAGTTCATGAAAACATTTAGAATCAATTACTTCATCAATGAATTGATCATTTGCAAGGTATATAATCTTTTGGATCATGTTGCAACAATAGTTGGTTGGGAAGTATATGTGGGTGGAAATGAAATGAAAATGTGTGATAGTGTATGACATGTGGATATGAAATGATGTTCCTTCCCCCCCAACTAAAGATATGACAATGTGAAAAAGGGAGTGAGGAATTTTTCCAAAGTTACAATTTTAGCATTCTAATGAATTACATGACTAAAAATTATAAAACAACATACCTTCACTTACCTTAAATGTGGATGAGTTGTGTATGTGTGGTGGCTGCAAAATTCTGATCATATTCTTCTTCAAGTGGCTGAACAAGAGGAGTCATGGATAAAGAGATGAGATGACTTTTTATTGCTCCTACTAAAACTTGCTGAATCTGCTCCAAAATGTTGAAAATAATAGTCTTCATGTCTTCAAAACTCATTGGCACAATTCCTACTATGTGAAAAGATGTTCTGATGTCGAACATAGTAGGAAATTGTTGACTTAGTGGCCATTAATGGATGCCACTAGTCAACACGAGAACTCTCACCATTAATGACAATGAGAGTCAAGATGCCCAAACACAACTTGCTAGGTACGAATGATTTTGCCGATGTCGAGTCACCTAGAAGATCTGACGAACAAGGGACATTAATGTATTCCCATTGTTTGTCAGCATGAGAACTTGCTATTAAGGCATGCAAGCCTCAAGGTGTTTTTACAAAGAACTTAGACTCAAAGGACTATGGACTCAATAATTTGCATTGAAGCAGGGCTTATTTGCGGAATGAAAATGACAAGAAATGGAAGATGAAAATGGAAGATGGTAATGGAAAGTAGAAATGGTAATAGGCAATAAGCATGTGAATGAGCCTCTCGCTTTTATTTGTGGGTTATGAATGGACAAAAAGAAATGGAAAGTGGATGTGAATGTAAATGGAAAATATGAAGTGGAATGAGTTAAATGGTTTATTATGAGATATGGATGTGATGGAGACAATAGTATCTGAAAGTTTTTCAAGTGTTTGGATTTGATTTTGCATTAGCATATTTCCTTTTTGTTGCTGATCATCCTCTTATGAAACAAATTGGTCTCTTAGAGAGACACCATTCTCTTGTAGTCATTTGTCCTTCCTCTTGGAACCAGCAAAAAAACTAATACTTCTTCTGCAATGGAATGTAAGATTATCAAAGGAGAGAGGTGATCAATCTCTCTAGTTATGATATTTACATACAAAACTAAGAATTTGTATTAATGAAACAAGTTCTCAAAGGAAAAATCAAAAGAATTTATACATGTTTTGGAATTAGTGCCTCAAGTTGAATGTTACTTCTTTTCAGCAATTTATTTCATTATTTACCTTTTCAAACTTTAATGATGGATTTCTCACTGTGTAGATCTTGTTGAGACATTTCCAACGATACTTAAATCATCAAAATCTGATTTTTCATGAGAAAGTTAAGCTGATTTGAACAATGAGGTTTTTCAGCTGCTAAAAATCTTGAATAAAAAGTTAGTCATTCATCTTTCATCATCAGTCCAAAATTAATCAATACCTTCAGAAAAAGTGAGCAAATAACTTATTCATTTCATTGATTCAATTTTTTTTTTTTTAATATTTTTTTTTTTTTAATTTTTTATTATTATTTTTAATTTTTTTAATTTTTATTTTTAATTTTTATTGAAATAAAGCATGGATGAAATAATTGTCCTTATAAATATTTTTTTGAAATAAAATCATGCCAATGCCTCTTTCATGCAAAATAAAAATAAAAAGCTTGAAATTTCTAAAGTCAAATTCCTAACTATGAAGGAGATGAAGGCAGAGTCCTTTTCAATTTATACAACTTGCATTTGATGCACATGTGATAATGTGTTTACCTCAAATAATCCATTTGTCATTCATCATGTGCCACCACACATGAATTCTGCCACATTTTCCCTCAAATAAAGAAATTAGTTCCTTGATTATTTCTCAAAACCGTGACTGTTTTCATAATAAATAAATAAAAAAACATTTTTCTCTCACACACACTGCAAATTAGTGCTCCGAAGAACCCTGAATTTCTCCCAAATGGCTACGAATTTCAGAAAGTTCTCACAAGATTACCTAATTAACCCCGTTCCCGAAAAAACCCATGTTTTATTTTTTTCTAATTCGTCTTGGTTTGCTCAGAAAATTCGTTTTAAAATCGGGTGTTTTTGACAATTACGCATTTCGTTTTCTGGCAATTATTTGTGGTTTGATTTGTTTTTATTTTGTAGGTTTTGAAGTGTAATGGCCTGTATCTCACAGAGAAGTTCAGATTGATCTTCCTCATTCCAATTACTTGCAATGGAATCTACAATCTTCTCTTCATCAACAGTCTGAAATCTTCTCTTCATCAGCAATTTCTTCATATGATACACTTCCATTGTATGTCCCTACAATTGAATTTGTAATCTTCTCTTAATCAGCAATTTGCACTCTTCTTCTCATCAACAATTTGTAATATTTTCCTCATCAACAGTTTCTTCATGTGACATACATTCATTGTGTGCAAATTTTTTTAAAATGATTTCTAATAACTGTTGTTTGAAGAAAAATGAATATGAAAAAGAGAAGGTTATTTTTTTTTTTTTAAATTGCAGTGCATGGGTCTTTGTGTGGATTGAAAGTCTGCATATATGCATAAGCCAAGCCAAAGAATGGCCTCATGCGTATGCATGGGTCTTATTTCCATGAGTTTTTTTTTTTTTTTTTTTAAATTGATTTGTTAATAAAATTATGTATGTTATATTTTCAAAAATTTAAAAATACACATATATATTTCATTAAGCAAAACAATGTATTGGAATTTTTTTTTTTTTACATAACAATTCTTTTTCTGATCCTCCAGATCACACAAAGTGCAAGAGGAGAGCATACTCAAGAATTATTATATATATATTTTTTTACATAACAATCCTTTTTCTGATCTTCCAGATCACACAAAGTGCAGGAGGAGAGCATACTCAAGAATTATTAATAATTTTTTTTTTTAGATGTAAGAAATAAGGTCTCCTAATTACACTTCCCCGGCAACGGCGCCAAAATGTGTAGTCAATTTAGCGTCCTAAATTGCTAACATAAATTATCAACCAGGGCTAGTAAACTCATGAAGTGTGGTGCACTATATGTGCTTAAGTGACCTCTTCCTTACTTCGTTGTATGTATTTTTCTTATTGTTTTTGAGAACAGAAATGTAATCTACCTCCGGAGTACTCTCACTAAATTAACATGCAACTAAAAATGCTAATTAACTCAACATAATACAACCAAATCTTTTTCATCTAATAATGATATGTTGGAAGAGCGTTTTAAGAAAAAGAATGATTGTAAGATAATGAGGATCTTTTAATCTAATTGCAAAATAGAAAATGCTAATTAACTCAATATAATACAACCAAATCGTTTCCATCTAATAATGATATTTTGGAAGAGCGTTTTAAGAAAAAGAATGATTGTAAGATAATGAGGATCTTTTAATCTAATTGCAAAACAGAAAATGCTAATTAACTTAATATAATACAACCAAATCTTTTTCATCTAATAATGATATTTTGGAAGAGCGTTTTAAGAAAAAGAATGATTGTAAGATAATGAGAATATTTTAATCTAATTGCAAAACAGAAAATGCTAATTAACTCAATATAATACAACCAAATCTTTTCCATCTAATAATGATATTTTGGAAGAGCGTTTTAAGAAAAAGAATGATTGTAAGATAATGAGGATCTTTTAATCTAATTGCAAAACAGAAAATGCTAATTAACTCAATATAATACAACCAAATCTTTTCCATCTAATAATGATAGTTTGGAAGAGCGTTTTAAGAAAAAGAATGATTGTAAGATAATGAGGATCTTTTAATTAAACAAATAATGCAAGACATGAATTAAAAACTACTTATCTAGAAAACATATAGAAGCCTCCTTGGATAGCAGGGGCCCTCTGCTACCAATTTGGTGAATTCTTTCAGCTCCTTAAAGTTGTAATAAAAACAGCATCAAAGAACTGAATTTCTTTATTGAAAATCTCACAAATCTACATCCCATTCCATCTTGAACTTTGTTACAAAATACTCCTATTTTCTCCTACTTCTTCATTAACCATGATAGGAGAAAGCTTCTCCTATTTATACAAAATATGAGGAGTCATCTCATTAATGAGAGTCCATGAATCTCTCTCTCCAACTCTAGAGTTACAATCAAAATAGGAAATGATAAGACACATGTCTTTCTAGAATTTCAACACAACTTAAGAAAGGAGACACATATCCTCTTAGAGTTTCAATACAACAAGGAAGTGAGACACATATCCTCTTAGAGTTTCAATACAACAAGGAAGTGAGACACATGTTCTCATGATCCCATGATATTCTCCAACCAAATTCGAATTTGGCCTTAGAGTGCCACATAAGGGTCTTCTAGAAGTCTCCTTTTTGACCTACACATGTCACAAAACTCACAACACATATATAGATATATGAAACTATGTTAATTTTATAGTTTCTAATCATAAATTCACTTTAAATACATAAAATAAATAACTTTGGAAAACAAGGATCCTAACCCATATATTTATGAAAAATGGTTACTTGATGTAGGGCTTTAGGTCAAATGGCTATGAAATAAGAGCTAGATGGTTATGACATAATGGAAATATGTGTGGATATGGAAAACACTTTTGAGACTCGTATACTCCTATCCACCCTATATTGTCTCAGTACACAGGATGGAGGTTGATTTGTACATAGGGGACATAGAGTGGGAAGTAGAGCTATGTATGTCAAAATTAGGAGGCAAGGATGCACCCATACATCTGGATGTACAATCTATTTTGGAATGATATTCTACAGTATTTGGAGATATTCCACCCGGGAGACCTCTTGACCAAGGGTTTGAGCACACTATTGAGTTGGAGTAGGGAATTCAAGAAGTGATCACCACACCCTATAGGCATCCCAAGGCCTACAGGGATGAGATTGAAAAGGCCATTTAGGAGCTTTTGGCCTTAGGGCACATTCGACCTAGCACCAGTCCTTTTACCTCTTCAGTGGTTTTGGTGAAGAAGAAGGATGGCACATTGAGGATGTGCATTGATTACAGGGCCTTGAACAAAAAGAAAATGAAGAATAGGTACCAAATTCCCAGGATCAATGAATTGATAGAAGAACTAAGAGGGTCCAAGTATTTTTCCAAGATTTATTTGAGATCAGGATATCATCAAATCAAAGTGAGGGATCAAGACAACCACAAGATAGCATTCCGATGCCTCTGTCGCCATTATGAATTCTTGGTAATGCATTTTGGGCTAACCAATGCTCTGACAACATTCCAATCTTGCATGAACCACATCTTTCATGGTCACTTGAGGAAGTTTGTATTGGTCTTCTTTGATGACATTCTTATTTATAGCCGCACATGGGAGGAGCATCTACATCATATTGAGACAGTATTACACATTCTTGAAGAGTAGCAATTCTATTCTAAGCTCCCAAGTGTGAGTTTGGGCTCAAAAAGATGCTCTATTTGGGCCACATCATTGGAGTAGATGGGGTGAGATTTCATGAAGAGAAGATCCATGCTATTAGAGATTGGCCCAAGAAAAAGAATGTCACAGAACTTCTAGGGTTTGTAGGCATCTGTACCTATTACTGGAAGTTTGTTAAAGGGTTCTCTCAACTAGCAGCACCACTTATGGATCCAACTAAGAAGGGAGCTTTCAGTTGGATAGCCACAATGCAGAGAGACTTTGATCAAATCAAGGAGGTGATGAGTAGATGCCCAATATTGGTTCTACCATATTTTACCGAACCCATTGTGTTGGAATGTGATGCTTCAGGAGAGGGCATTGGAGCAGTGTTGATGCAAGGGGGACACCCCATAGTTTTTGAGAGTCAGAAGTTTCTTCAACATGAGAAAATATATCTGATATATGATAAGCTGATGTTGGCTATTATGCATGCCTTAGCCAAGTTATGGAAATATTTGGTGGGTAATAGATTCCAAGTAAAGACTGATCATAATAGTCTACGGTTCTTTCTTGAGTAGAAGCAGATTTAGGAGAGGCAGCAGAAATGGGTGAATAAGATCCAAGCATATGAATTTTACATAGAATATGTCAAGGGGAAAATAAATATAGTGGCATATGCTCTATCTTGGAGGCCAGCAACACTTTCCTTAATGAGTATGGATACAGATTGGAAGGCTCAGTTGCTAGTGGAATATTCCAAAGACCACTTTTCATGTGAGATCATAGATGGACAAGTGACTAATGAGAGGTATAGAGTGATGGATTAGGTCATTTATTACCGAGATCGAGTCTTCTTGGATAGAGATTATAAGCTCAAGAAGAAGATTTTGCAGGCATCACATGATTCACCACTTGCTGGGCATCAAGGATTCACCAAGACATACTGGGCTATTTGGGAGAGATTCTCATGGAAGGGTCTCAAGGAGGATGTGCTCCAACACATCAAGGAGTGTGTAGTTTTCCAGCAGAACAAAGGGGATCAAAACCATCCCGTGGGATTATTACAGCTACTCCCTATTCCAAATGGAAAGTGGGAAATCATTTCCATGGACTTCATCACCGGTCTACCTACAGTTCAAGGTAAGGATTGTATCTTTGTAGTTGTTGATTGACTAACAAAGTATTCACATTTATTTTCTATTTTTGCACGATATACTGCTTCACAGGTAGCCGAGCTATTCTTTAGAGATGTATTTAGACTCCATGGTATTCCAAAGACCATAGTTAGTGATCAGGATAGTCGTTTCATGGTTGGCTTTTAGCAGAAGATTTTTTGGTTAGTGGGTACTGGGTTGAAACCAAGTACCAGCTATCACCCACAAACCGATGGACAGACAGATATAGTAAAAAAGTGGTTGGAAGGCTACTTGTGAAACCATGTTTTGGGGCAACAGAGAGCATGGATGCGCTGGCTCCATTTGGGGGAGTATGGCTACAACACGACCTTTCATATGTCTATTATCATGACCCCATTTCAAACTCTTTATGTGTATGATTCTCTATCATTTTCTGATTTGATGTTTGGAGCAAGCAAGGCTCCTAGAGCAAAGGCGTGGATTCGTGAGAGTCAGCACATACTCTGGGCCCTTAAGGACAACATTTCTACAGCACAAAACCAACAGAAGTTATATGCAGACCGTGGTCAGATAGAAAGGAAATTTGAGGTGGATGATTTGGTATATCTTCTTCATCAGCCATATAGACAGTATACACATAAGGAGAAGGGGGTTGAGAAGCTTAAACCTCGGTTCTATGGGCCATACAGGGTGATCCGTTGTGCTAGGGATGTAGCATATGAGTTGCAGCTTCCTATTGCAAGTAATATCCAGAACATTTTTCATGTCTCATGCCTCAAGAAGTCCATTCAAAAACATGTGGTTGCCACCATGGATCTCCCACCTATTGATGATGATGGCCATCTAGTTTTGCAACTGGAGGCTATCTTGGATACTCGGGAGAGGAAGCTAATGAGTAGGGTGATTAGAGAGTATCTGATTCGATGGATGAATCTACCTGATGAGGATGCCACTTGGGAAGGAGAGAAGATTTTGCAACATCCTTCTTTACAGTTTCTTAAGGAAAAGAAACATTTGGGAGGGGAGGAGTGTAATATTCCCAATTACCTTTTAGCTAGTTGGAATATTATATGTTGCTTCTATTCACAGTCTAGATGAATAAGTGGGGTAGGGAGACCCTTAAATGTCTTTAGTAGGAATAAAACACCTCCAATATGGATGGGGATCAGTTTAGATAGTCAAAATAAAGCCACCTTGGACGTGAAAGGGGGAAATGCATGTAGATTGGGTCAATATTGACCAAATCAACAACGTTGCTAAAGGAGAGAGTGGAGCTAGTGGGGACAATGCAGTTTTGGAGGAGGAGTCCTTGCATGGAAGTAACATCATAAATGAGAGGGGCCAAGAGTGAGGAAGCTCACCAAGGATATAAGGAAAGGGATGGTAGCCATGAGAGGCATTGAGAGTATTGTTTATGTTTGAGTCTTATGATTTCTTACATGCTTAAGCTATTTAGTTGAGTTTATTGTATTGTTTATTACAAGGGAATTTCCTGCCGGGAATCCCATACTCTACGTTGGAGGACTTGAGAGGCCATCTAGGAGGCTTATTATGAGCTTCATTTCCACCATCCGACATTGGGCCAAGTAGTCACCTTCAGCCACAGTACAGTCTCCTTGAGTAACTGCGTTATTCTACAGGGTGTTGCAGTGGAGGGTTGAGAAACCCTGTTTATGAGCTAGTTTCCTAGTGAAAGGAACAACCTTTCACTAGGAAATCTAGGGAGGAGAAGTTACAGTCATATATTTGCTATTTCAGTCATATTCCATTAGAGCTTCAGTGATATATCATGATTCAGCCACAGAGTTGTAGTCTGCACTTTTTGCATCTTGTGTTTTTCAAGAAACCCTTGCGGGTTATCTTGGGATTGTGTTTGAGAAACTAGTTCTCCATTTTCAGCTCCTTTTGAGTATTATATAAGTATATCCACTTGTTTCCATTTTCCTGTAGTAGTAACCCTCACTAGGACTATACTGTCATGTATTCCATAATTTCTGTATTGCAGCATCACTTGGGATTCTACTGTATTTGGCCTTTGGAGGCTTTTTTTCCTTGTTTGAGTGATTTGTTCATCGACACATTGTATATTTTTCTGCTATAATACATAATCTAATGGATCTATGATTTTCTCATGTGGTTTTCATCATTATTTGTTGTATATTTCAGTTTGGTGTTTAATATTGTTGTCTTTCCTAATTTGGAATATTACACGGGGTGTTAGGTAGGATGTTATAAATGTATCATGACTACGTGTAAATCAGCTCGAGTTGTTGGGCCTTACTGATGGCATCCTCTTTGGATGTAGGTTTTTGTTTTTCTACATCTTTTGAAATCTCTACCGTGAAAGTTATCAGGAATAGGTCCAGCAGGACTCGATCGTCGAGTTTGGCTTTACAAAAACTGTGACGTCGCTCCCATTCATGGAGATGGCCCGAGATATGGAAGGTTGGTGTCTGTCTAAAATGTTTTAGTAATTCCATCCCAGAATCATGGTGGATGGGTAACTAAAAATACCTAAGGAATGCAGTAGCGAGGGCACTAAAGGTTCCATGTGTAGTAGAAGGCTACTCCACATATCATTTCACAGATGGCCCGGTTAGGGTGCACTGAATTAGTCTTAGCCTAATAGTATCATCAATGATGTTGTTCGACGAGAACCACCGGTGGAAAGTAATTATATGATTTCTGGGGTCTTCCGCTTTCTTCCCTTTGAATTTTGAGATGTTCAAAGGGAGCTTCATGGGCATGGGGGGGCATGTAGGGTTTTGTGAAATGGGGTCATTCGTTAACTTGGTTAGATTGGGTAAGTTCAACGATGATAATAATGGTAATTTTGTGTTGAGCACCATTGTAGATTGCGAAAACACAGGGTTCTGTTTAGATATGGGGTTTGTCTGTGACGTACCTTCCTGTGTGTTCAGTTGGCTCCCCGAATGGGTAGCGCTCCTCTGCGCCCTAGGGGTTGTGGGAGGAGTGGTATGTTGTGAACTTGTGGGGGTTTCCACTAGTATGGCATTGGGTAACCCTTGGGGTTTCCCAACTAAATATTCCCCAATAAAGGATGAACCAATAAGGGTGGCAGTGTTCCGTCTTTGACGCCTAAATAGTGATATACCTAGAACTCCTCCTACTAATTGGGGGATGTCCAAAAGACTTCTAGATCAACGAGGTCCTGTTGGGTCCCTTATGGTGTTGATTAGGTATGGTTTTGGAAAAATTCTTCAATTTTATGAGAGGAGGGAGATTAATGTATCAAAGAAAAAAAGGTGACCACATACATAAAACAAAGCAGAAACAAAAGTTAATTTTCATTTAAATTAGTTCTTTGTGGTCAATCAATGAAAAAATGGTTTTGGTTGTTTTTTTCACGTGATACTCAAAATCATAAATACCTAAATGTCCTCACACTCTTGATTGTAATCGGGCCTTGGGAAGATATCTTCTAGTGGGTACTAGGGATAACTTCCCGAAATAACTGGCGACGCCTTCCAGCAGCCAAAGAATATACGAAGGTAATGGGTAGAGGATCTAGTGTTTCCTGCATTGTCACCTATAGGGAAGGATGCCCTAGATTTTGCCACTAAGTACCATCATCCCATGTGAGCATTCGATTCTTGAGCTCCTTGGTAAATCAGCAACCAATACCGAGCATTATATGGGTCATGTAGCCCAAATAATATTGCACACATTAGGCCTAAGCTTAACCCCCTTTGAATTGGGTCTCTGTGGGGCTGGGATTTTCTTTTCCGTGGGTGGATAGAGGGATTTAAAGCTCCCTATTAAGTCAACTTATATGTCTCAAGATGTAAACTAACCATGGCGGTTTATTGGATGTCTACCCCCATGGTCCTAACCTAAACTATATTTTTTCTTGTGGCCCTAGTGGGGAAATTTAATGAGTTCACTTAGGTTAGTTTTAAGCATTCTTTATTTCACTTATGGTGTGGAAGTGTGTGAGAAAAAAGTGAACAATCACATAGTTTTAAGATGTGGATATGCGGTGATCCTTTACACGTCCCCTATTAATTTATGTTTTGATTGTTCCTTGCGATAAGAAAATCATATGCGGATAGTGGTCCGCTTACAACTTTGCCTAAATCTAAATGATTAACTAAAGGGAGATAGAAAATTATCAGAAGAGAGCTTTCATATGCTTGCCCAGGATCACCAAAAGGTGAAATGGCAGCAGAGATTAATTTCTTCTCTTAAGATAATTAATTCCTGGTCCCAAATCCTAGTGAAATTTTTTTAACTAAAATTAATGATCTAACTAGGAAAAGATAAATGAAAACTAGCTAAGCATATGTGGATTAGGGCTACTTACTCCTGCTAATTATCTATGTGTTTTTTGGTGTCTATTTTCACAAAATGAGTTAATTCAGATTGCAAAGGTGGATTTTCTCCACTCTATTTCCCCCTACTTAAAGTATGTGAGTTTTGTGAAGATAAACTTTAAAATTTAAAACTATGCAACTAGCAATACTAAAACGTAGCCAAAAGTGAATTCTAAACAGTCATGGGACGCCAAACATAGTGCTGACAGTTTTTCTCTAGGCTGCCAGTCACTTTACAATTGGGAAACTAAAGAAAATCAGTGAGAAATATGTTATATGGTTTGCGCGCGGAAATGTTTCACACAGGCGCACAACTCTACGTGCAAGTCAGAGCTAAACTCGCACAGATCACCATGTCTATCTAAGTAAACAATGCACGGTTTTCCTAAAAATGAAATTTCTGGAACTCCTAAACTAAAAATATTCATTGTGGGTGAATGAGGAGAGAAGAAGAGAAGGGGAGTTGTCCCAGAAACACTCCAGAGAAGAGAGAGGGTCCCTGCAACAAGCGCAACCACTTAAATAAACAGTAAATAAAGTGGAGTCCCAAATCCTGTAGTGGTGGTTTTGGTGCAAAAGCGTACCAATCCACCGGTGCTTGGTAGGAATGGTTGTAGCCTACTAGATGTGGTCACAGGAAGAAAAAATGGTTAGCAGGTTATTGAACACATGCTAATATATATAAAACACACTAAATCATGGAATGTAGTATGCATATAAAGAGAAGAAACAAAACTAAACTACAACAAAAACAAAAGCTCACAATGAGTCAAATGAGACAATAATGCAAATGATGGAATCAAAGTCCCCTCTTATTGACCGCTATTAGTGATAAAGATAAAACTTTACACTCTTGCCAAAGGATCCTTATAATTATGGAATTCTAAGACTGAGTGCAAGGAAGTTTTTACCCTTTATCTATTGTCACAAAGGCCTCTCTCTTCTCCAAAGGATTGAAGTTGTTGGGTGGCCAACAACCGAATCCTCACTCTACTGCTACTCTAGATTACACATTTTTGGCTTGCTCATGAGAAATTTGGCTAGCATAACGATGTGTTCTCATTTTTTTCATCTCATGGTGGAAATTTATAAGAAAATTCAAATCCTTCTTCCCTCTCTTGGTACACTTGTGGATGGTGACCCAAGAGAGAGGGTTGATTCCTTTGTGTGCTCACTTGAGGTCCCAAGGTGTCTTAGGCGACTGTCCTTGGGCGGCCTCAAGTGGAGGATCATTTCATGAAGTTTTTCAAGTGGTCTCAGATGGTGACTTCTGCCACTCCCAGGACCACATGACTTTTTGAGGGAAAGCCACGCAGACCAGCGCACATATCGAAGGAAAATGCATGCAAGGCACATTTTTCATGTGTCTCTGGTGTGTAATTTGATTTTTTCCTCTTGACCTTAGAGATTTGTAAAAAATTTCAAATCCTCTAATGTTCCTCAGCCCTATAAATCCTTCTGCTTGACATTTAATAATGCCATTTTTTCTTGTCCGATTCTGCAGTGATAACAATGATGATTTTAATAATCATCCAGTTTGACTTGTTGGGATAGGAAGTGAACAGTATTGCAAGTGTACCTTATTGACAAGATACCAATGAGGTATGATTTGAAGTTATTTCAATTTACTTTGAATCTAATGGAAATTATGTGCTTGCTACACAAAATCACGTAATTTTTAGTTTGGGATGGTTGAAACCAACTGCAAGAACTAGTAGCATCAAAAAAATGAATTGGAACATGTAACAATATGTTGGTAAAGAACTTCAAGAGCAGGGCCATTGTGGGACATTGGTACCCAATAGTGTCCACTGATTTCCATGAGCATGTTTTGACTGGTATGATTGTTTTGAGGCTGGTATATTCCTTGGTTGTTTGACCTTTCGATGCGAGGAAGCCTTGCCAAGGGATGGACTACCCTGGATGGGGGTGCTAGCTGAACTTAGAAGGTGTGTGACATCATGGAAGGGGGTGATCAGATTCCCCGAGGGACTATGTAGCAGAGAAGGGAAGGTCGGGGATGGATTTGTTTTGGTCATTAGAATTTCCAAATGGAATCAGATGCACATTCGGAGTGTGCCCTAGAACAATGAGTCAGTAACTGTTCACTAAGAGGAAAACAACATGAGATTGTAGCACTGGACATTGGATGCAACTTTGACTTTGACAGTGGATCTTGGACTTCCTGGAAAGGAGATGAATCCTGGTATTACTTTGAGGGTGGATGTGTGAGCCTTTGGATTACATTATTTATTGATACACACATCATATCCTTTTATTTTCTGGTTGAGAAAATGTGCATATCTCTATATGTGTATATTATTGTAATTATTGTATCGAGGTGGATTTATAAAGCTCCATAGACAGTATGGTTGTGTATATGGATGTCATCGTAAATATTGCAATGAGATATGTTATAAAGCTCCATAGGCATAATGTTTTTTTTAGCAGTTTTTTGGTCTGTAGGTGTCATTGAATGTCGATGATGGTGTTCCCCCAAGGGGGAGGGTTTTGTAACAAACATGGTTAAAAATACATGTAAAAATATAATACCATAGTGATGCGAAACTTATTCCAAGCTTAATTTTGGGAAAGACATCCTTGTGGGTGTTCATTTCGGTTGTTATGGCTAAAGGAAATTGGAAAAGGAAATGGCAAAGGATTTTGAAAGGAATGAGGCATTAATTGGCATTTTATTTATGAAAATAGTGGAAAATAGGATAAAATGGCAGTGAAAGGTCACATGTTGCATGTGAGGAGGAAAATGAATGAAAATAATGGAAAATTAAGAAAATAGAGGCCTCATTAATAAAATGGCTTCTGAGGATCAGTTGGTAGGATTTTGTGAATTCAGTTTTTGGAGCTCTCTCATTATTCTCTCTCTCTCTCTCACTCCTAAAAACTTAAAGTTTTCTTGGAGAAATTTGGCATTGGAGCAAGAATGTAAAATAAAGAAATAATAAGGAAGGAGAAAGCAAGGAAGAGCAAGATTAACCAACTACAACAATATTGTTTGCAGGTATTTATTTGCATGTGTGATTTCCTTGCTATATTTTGCATGCATGGCATTACATGTGGTTATTTTCTGTCTTGCATGAGTTTTTTCCAGGTGTGACAACATTTTCAGACTAGCCTTTCCATTTGAAGATAACCTTGATGAGATGGGTTCTCATACTTCGATTGCACTAGATTGTCAGATTAGTTTCGAAGCTAAGTGAGGTGGATATTTGAATTGTTATAACACATGGCCTAGTAACCCCTGAACCAGAATGTGGGTTGCAGTAAAGTTGGATATTGTGTTTCCTTGGTGGGCCTAGGAATCCTCGACCTGTGAATGGTAGGATATATAGTATATCCTAGAGGTGGTTTGCCTTGGTTTAGGGCCTAGTGATCCGGGATGGATTGTGGTAAAGCCTAAGAGATGGGTGCTCTTATTTTTGGAAAAGTAGTCCCAGGATGGGATGTACGGTAAATACTGGAGAGTATGTCTTAGTTTAGGGCCTATTGATCCCTTATTTAGACTATGGGTTAAAGTAAATACTGAGAGACTATAAGATAGGAAAATTCCTTACGGTGTAGGTGGAAAACTTCGGTAGCATTCATGCTTGTTTGGTACTTTTTGGTTGGTTATGAGTCCCACATTCATGCTTAGAATATGGAATGAGGGTGATCAACTGAAGAGAGATTTGGATCAGCCAATCTATGGTCAAGTGGAACGTGGAAGTCCCATCTCTGGTCGGTTTTTATATTCATAAATGAGAAGCTCATTCCTTTGTTATTTGATGTATAAATGTACTGGCTATTATGTGGATTCTATTTCTATTGTATCCACTATATTTCTATTGGTATTATGTTGGTTATGAACATGTATGTTGGTAGTGATGATATATGGCTCTCTTCATGTTTTTGCTTGTAATGAATGCACAATGTATCTATGGTCAAATAGATTGCATGGAAGCTAATGATGTAGGGGAGAAATGATTCTTAGTGATTCTCAAATAAGTATGAGACCCCTTTTCCTTGTTTTGTTGTTTATACCTATAGTTTTCATGTTTGTGGCATGTTTGAAAAAATTCCCATCATGGATAGGAGGGTTCCAAATGAGTTATTAATGGTGTGATTACTTTTGTATCATTGTCTTCTTGTTATTTATCATCTCTAAACGTTTCATGAATTTCTAGGCAGATTACTGGGTTTTGGGCCTGAAAAGGTGGCTCAAATCTCGGGGACGCTGGCACATAACTGAGTAACTGGGACCCTGGATGCTGCCATGTCGTGTTATGCATGTGGATATAGCCTTTTGGATGCTAGATTGCAAGTGCTCGTGCCCAGTTTTATGGCTCAAAGAGGTCAAAAGGTCAGTGTGACCCATGGGTAAGAGGCCTGAATGGTTGGGTTAGCTCCTGGGGGTGTCATTGATGATGTACAAGGTCTGTATTTTTTGTTTCCATCGGCTCCATGTCCTTAAGGTCACCTATGAGGTTGAATATTATTATAGTTTTCTCTTGTCACATGTTTACCCTAGTTTACCGATTATGTGGGTAGATATGGGAGGGGGGTGTTACATTTAATTTACCTAGAAACTCTCATAACTGCTTCCCCATCCCTATATATATTCTTTATTTTTTGTTTTCTTTCACTGCAACATTTATTTCCAAGTCTTATTTTGTATTTCAACTCTACATTTAGTAATTTTTTCCTTCACAACATTTCAATCATGATAATTTAGTTCATGATTAATAGTTTTATCGTGACTAAAATTTCTTAAAAATCACTCATATTGAAAATAATCTAGAGTTGAGGTAGCTCCTATGCCAATGGTTGGATTGTCCTCTTATCTATGCTTTCTCTTGACTAATTCTAAAGTCACAACCTGACTAATATGTGAAGACCAGTCTTAGTGGAAAACTATGATTATCTAAGGCGCCCTATCTTTAATAGTAATTCCCTCGCTCTTGACTTGGCTTTTTCGTTTGGAAAATTGGTTCACACCAATTGAGTAAAAAAAAGGAAAGGGAAAGCTATAATGGGTCACACACATTTTCGGGAAAATAATAAAGTATTGAAATACTAGAACAACCACTCTTGCACATAAAATAATTTGGGATCCATAATCGGCCCTAGAAAAATGAATTTTTAATAAATAAATTCCAATGAGAATATAAGAAAAAAATTTAAATAAATGGTAAAGGATTGAGAAAGGCTTCATGCATAGAGAGGTGATGAAATGAGTCTGTCGGGGTACTGTCCAGGCTCGCTAGACGCGAAGAAACATTTGCAATTTCTAGGGAGTGACTCCGCCGAGGTATTGTCTAGGCTTGCTAGAAGCGGAGCAACACCAAATTCTTATAACTACCATACCGAAAATTTCCCATCTGATACATTATTATGCTGACCCCTATTTCGATTCATTGGGAACACTCTTTGGTTATTTTTTTGGTAAGCTAAGTCAAGGCAGTGAGGTACCTCTCACCAACATTGAGGGTAACATGGAGATGTTAGTGGGACCCATAAGTTTGGGAAAACATGCTCACATGTATTGATTGCGCTATAAACCAAGGACAAGTAGAGATACTATGGTTCTACCAGTGAATCACCAATTTTTGTAGCTGCTACAAAAACCCCAAAATTTGACCCCTTCAAAATTTTGGATCCTCCCCTTTTTTCTAGACTTCTCTCCTTTGTTTACAGATTAAGAAGTTTCCACACCCTATTAGTTGGTCAATATTTCCTTAATTACCCGAGAAAATTTCAAGTTACAAGTTCCAAACTTAACTCTCTCTCAAGGTCACAAGTATCATTTAGAATCCTTACCTTGAGATACAAAATTTCAACCTGCGACCCCTCCCAAAGCATGCCTTATTGGTCTGAGTCTCCAACTCACAAATTTGCTAGGTCGCGTGACTCACAAAATTCCAACATCGACGACCTTGCAACTTGGAGACCTGTGACTTTCAATTATCATGAAGCTTAGGTCATTGGGTCCCATAGTTTCTATTCAATTGACCTTTTATCTCGCGACCTAATCTATCTTTCTACTCTGTGACCTTGAAAACCATGAGACTTCTAAGTCACATGGTCACTAGGTCACAAGATATAAAATATCATTTTCTGCGACCTCAATTGAATTGTGACCTAGCAACCTCCAAATTCCCACACGTGTGACCTTTTTATAAATCCCTCTTCACTAATTTTCACTCATTCTTCTTATTAGAGTGCTTGAAGCAAGTAAAATTGGTGACGTGGCAGACATGTGACTCCTTCTCTCTAGGTAGGCATCTTTTCACCTTCCCTATAATCATTTTCATTACCTTGTGTCTCCTTCAGTTCCTAGGGATTTACATTTTCCTCGTCATATATGATTTATCCCTCTATGTGAGTCATTTTCAAGCCAAACTCACTCTAAAATCCTCCAAACCTCCATTCTTCCACTCAACATCCCATTTTTTGGAGCACCAATTCTCATCTGAAATGCATCTCCATACTCTCAGTCATCTTTGATTCCTTGAACCCTTTTGAGGTGCATGGCTAACCCTTGAACTTGATTTTCCCACCTCAAGTCGTAGAATCCTCATCCAAACACCAAAGAAGCTAAGTAAAACTTCAAAAAGAATGATAGCATCCGATTTAAAACTTTGAAACTTCACTAATCCTATGACCTAGTGACTGACCTGATCTTGCGACCTAGTGACCACCAATTCCATTAATTTGCCAATTTTCTATTTTATTCCCCTTTGGCTTTGCAACCCCAAAAATGTGCAACCCAATGACCTTCCCTTAAACCAATTCTAGGCTCAATATTGCTTATCCTATCCGTCACATTTCAAAGCTTGATTCACATTCATTACTCTAATTAATATCATTTAAGCCATCATTCTTATCTTGGGATTGCTTGTTTGAAATTCCAGGTGACATTGATCTTGAATTTATATCGATATCATCTTTCTCTAGAGAGATGATGCCTCTGGTGGCTAAGACTTCCTACAAAATTTCAGAGAGAAGTTTCCAATAGATTCCAAAAGGACAACCACCACCAATCTATAGGGACACGACATGAAATATGAACAAAGCCACCAAGCTCTCATGGTTTTACATCTATTCATAGTTATCAAAGACAAATATTCCCCAGGACTAGGAGGACATCAAGGTATACATCAATATTAAGAGATCATGGCTGCATAAAGTGGCCACACATCCACCAGCAAGGATTCACACAGGTGAATATTTTTCTTCTCTTACTGCTAAAAACATCGATGCCTACTATATGATACCAGAGTGAGAAGAATCCTTCAACACTAGGTGGTTGTCATACTTTCAGACGTAAACCAAGGATATATTGAAGTCAAGGTAGAAAGAAGCCTCCAAGTTCCTGGTTAAGGATGATCACGTATACAAAACAAAGGCCTTATGAAAGTATACCAATTTTTGGAAGAAATGATGAGCCGACTATATGGCAGGCTAGACATCAACACCTTTCTCGAGACATGGGTCCCAATCATGTATAAAATTTCTTCTAGGGGAACTATTTTCAAGTAGGCAAGCATTCTTGCTTCAACTCTAAGATCCAAAATTCATGCAACTAAGAACTGAGAGAAGTACTAGCCATCAAAATTCTATATGGCATCATACCTCTTGGATGTAGTATGTGCGAGATTTCATTTTGAGTGGTAGAGCTACAACAAGACTCCTGAGATTTCAGAGGTTGTGCACCTCCATTACCAGATCTTTTGGGATTTAGGTTACAAGAGTATGCCTGAAACCACTACTGAGATATTTATTTCTCCTTTGTACAAGTTACTCTTTGGAGAATATGCTTCATGCATGTCTAAGAGATATAAGGTAACAATCATTAGAGTGGCTGACTGGTTCCCCATTTAAGAAGGAACCTTCATCATATTTTTAGGCTCATATAAGTCCCCTCATTGTCTCCCCAGGTTGGTGACAGACATGTTGCTCCCACAAGAGGTTTACTATCATATGACTACAAGTTTCTCTAAAACATTGTACAAAGGCAATAAAAATCTTTGGCCCTCCTTCCCTTTGACTATTTGAACCATACACCCTTGAGAGCTTCAAGAGGCCAAAGAAGAAGCTGAAGAAATTAAATTATTCTTATTTGTAGATTTAGATCACCATAGGTATGATCCAAAGGGGATTGTGGCAGCACACTGCAAGAAATCAGGTTTCAATTGATATTATGTTCACAACAAGAATAGCCATGAAGTTAAAGTCAAAAATTGGAATAATTCTACTAGAGAATTAGGGCCAAGTGAACAAAACTAAAAGGAGGATGAGGATGTCAAACACTCTCAATAAATCATCATCCTACAAGCCAGAGAAACCATACTTAAAAGAAATAAATAGAAGCATAAGACATGGGAAAATAAAAAGAAGCAAAAATGAAATGACCAAGAAGACCAACTAGATGAGAAATAGGACAAAAAATATTAAGAAACATTGGAGGAAAGGAATGCATCTCTTTCCAGGAAGAAGCAGGAGATAGTGAGAAATAGGGAGGAAGAGCTCAGACAATCGTAAGGAGTAGGAGACCAACAAGTTGAGGATCTCCAAGAATAACATCAAGAACACTAAAGGAAGAGGAACTAGCATGAAGAAGAACAACTCAAGAATTAAGAAGAAGAACTAAAGGCATAAGAGAACAAGAAGAAGAAAATGAAAGAAAAAGAAGAAACCAGAAAGAGACAAGAAAAGGAAGAGCTAGAGAGAAATGAGAAGCAAGAAGAAGAACTTAAAAGAAAAAAAGAAGAATCGGAGAGGGAAAATAAAATAATATAAGAACAAAAAAAGAGAAAAGATATAAAGAGGTTGGAAGAGGAAGAAATCAAGAAGCAATAGAAAGAACTCAATAAGAAATATGAACTCAAATATCAGTAACAACAATAGGGTCAAGGGTATGATATGGAGATTGATCTTCCTCCATTGGAAATTCCTCCATCCACCCCAATTACCAGTGGACACTTTTCCCTCAAATAATTGGGCATCCAGATGAGGAAGAGGAAGAGGTATTGGATCTTATTAGATTAACTTTTGATCAAGTCCATTGTAAGATTATGCAGGAGAGAAGAAAGTGCTATGCCAAGAATCTTGCCAAACCTTTATCAGTAAATACAAAGAAGGAGATTGTCCTGGATACTAATATGAACCTTGACATGATTATTTCAATTGGAACCGACTTCTCACTGCAATAGAGCTAAATGTGAGTGGAATAAACAAAAAAAATTCAGAACTTCAAGGAATGCTTTATGCTTCTAAGAAAAGAGTCGCAAAGTCATAAGAAGAGAATAAAATTCTACACATAGTCCACTCAAGTGCAAAGGAGTTACAAGCATCCATAGAAGAATAGCTCGTAACTTTAGAGGAAGCCATGACGATGGCATATGAAGAGATGTTAAAGCTACGTCAAACTATATCACCCTTCCCAATCATACAGGCTGAAACTAAGGAGAAGACAACTATTCTCAGACAAGCCACCAAAGCTATCAATAATATATGTGAATGTGCTGCTAAATATCCAAATGCATCGACAACTCTCCCTACAAAATATTGGATAACTTCTCGAAATTTCAAAGTCAAAATTTGCATCAAGATCGAATCGTGGGATAAGCTTGCAAAGGATGTAGACAAAGTTTTGGCTTCGTATGAGCATTTTTTGAGTGGGTTAGAATTTGTGATTGAAGTACAAAAAGTCCCTTCTATTGGAGCAGTCGGGGAATACAAGATTTGGCAATCATATCTTGGAAGCTGAATAGAAGCTTTGGCATTCATATCTTGTGCGAGAATTGCATGTTGATGTTCCAGAATTGTCTATTGTTAGATTATTAGAATAGAACAATTTCATTCACATGTGAATAGTAGGATAAATACTATAGTAGTGTAGAGTCTCACGGGAATATGAAAGGTCGTAAGGAAGCTCAAGATTCATGGGTAGACCAAAAGTCACCCTTTTCTATAAATATTCCCTCATGACACATTGTAAAGGGCTTTTCGCTTTGGACTCATTTTTGCGCATATTATTTTGAGAACTAAGGGATATTCTAATGAATGCAAGAAGTAATTTTATATATCCAATTATGGATTTGATGGAGATCATGTGTGTTGGTATCGTGGATATTTTCAGCTTAATGAATTGAAAGTTCCTTTGAACTTTTGGGGTATTGTTTCTTGACATGTCTTCATGCGCTATGGGATTTATCCTGCAACAAATAGATGGTGTACGATATGCTTACCTTGTGCTTATGTTAGTAAACTACTTTATTGACAGTAGCATTGTATCATGTTGTGAATGTACGCTTACTTATGATTTTATATGGTTATTAATCATGAACTTATTAATGATTGGTAAATTTATCTTATATATTTGTGTGGATATTTTTTGAAGAATTTATAACAATGTTTTTCTTGGGATTCATGCTTTGAATTTATGTTTTTGTTTTTTCAGTCGCCCTGATTCAGTAACTTGCAACCGAATTTATGTTTTTGTTATCCATGGTATCTATTTTATTAGATTTTCATAAGTTACTTACTTGTATTTGTTGAAGTTTCATTTTTCTCTCTTAAGTTGACCGTTTATTCGTCCGAGAAAAATCTTAATCAGCAATATGGCAATCAGGACAACATACCAAATGGGGCTCCTAGACCAAATGGTGTATAGTTTGATTGTGATCCTACACCAGGGAGATCACCTAGCTAGTGGTGGTACATTCTAGCATGCCAACAATACATTTGCCTAAAAAAAAACAAGAGAACAAATGTGACCCACCTCCTGCAAGATCAAGATAACAAAATATAATATCATCACAAAAGCTCGAAACACAAGCCCTAGAATCTATAGGCAACATGTCAATTGAGACAAGGGATACAACTTCCTCGACCAATATCATTTATCCTTTTACCATTGAACAAGAAAGGGACAATGTAAAGACCAGAAGACCCTGAAACCTAGAAATCTGTGACTAGACACCGTACTTGGCCAACCAAAGCTTATCAAACTAGGGAAAATACCTAGCACTACAGAACCCCCATAATTCGCTCTAAAAATGTCTCACATTCCCCTAATTAAGCCTTAAACAGGGGCCACAAGAAAATACCCAATTAAAATTTAGAAAACCATTCCAAATGGGATTCTCATAAGAGAATTGAGAATTCATATACAAATATTTATGCCCTAGAATGACTATCCTAGACATGATGAAATGCCAAAAGAAGGAGACCAAGTATAGTAGAGAAATAACCTAATAATTCACACCCCATATGAAACTATATGCCCTCGTTAGACCTTCTAGAAATCAATCACCCAACGTCCATGCATGAGACTAGACAACCAGGGTTCCCAAGACATTTAAATTCCATTTACACTATCCAACACGAACCCCTTTCAATCCTTCCAAATAAAATACAAACTGCATGAAAATATGTTTATGCCATCATCTTGAACATTGAGGCTACACAAGGAGGTTAAGGACCTTCCTTCGACACACGTCCACTCACCATAGAATGGGTTTATTCCCATCGAAACCCTTTCAAAAATCCAATGCAAAACCGTAACATTGCATGCACATGCATGCAGGGGTAGCCATGCCCCTGACTTTTAATGTTGAGTGCATACTAGAGGGTGGTGGGCGCTGCCTCCAAGGCCCATGTTACATCTGCATTTACACCCCCACCAAAGGATTTTTTAATAAATTTAATTTAATAATATTAATAATTTTTTTATTTATAAAAATCAATTTTATTATTGTATTTTTTTATTATAATTAAAATATATTTTTTCATTTATATTTATGTTATTTGAGTCGACATATGTTAAACGTGTACAAAAATTTACACCACTACAACATCGTCCCCATACTGTGTTAGGGTCCCGTGATTTGGCAGATTGTTAGACCAAATGACAGGGTAACACCAAAACATTCTTTGGAGTCGTAGGACTTAGCCTTCTTGGACTCAAAGAGGGATATCTCTATTGGGTACAAAGAATGTGTTCTTGTTGCCTTAGGGTTTTGATTTTAGGCTAGTTGTTATGTGTAGGTTTTGTTGATTGTTTTAGTTGGGTAAGATGGTCAAGTGGAACAGGTGGAGTGAGAGGTCTTTGAATCATTGGGATATGGATTCAATGAAATTCATGAGTGTTTTAATGATGAATCATAGTGTGTTATAGGGCCAATCTAGCAAGGTTAATGGATCGTTAAGGTAATGTGTGAGGTGGGGTGGACATCAAGTTTGGGAAAAACAAGGTAGGGCAAAGGGAAGTGAAGTATCCTTTATCATTTACCTATGAACAAGGAGGTCTTAAATATGATTAGCACAAGATACTAAGCATGAGCTAGGGAAAACCATTTACTCTATGATAATACTTTAAACCAATAAATATCCAAGATAAACATTCCAGTGAAACATAGAAAGCATAAGAGCTTCTAACTTTAGTAAATTCACCTTCAGAATTTGGGAAAACATATAAGGTAGCACAATAACTTAATATATGAAGAGGGAACTCCTAAACATCATACATCAAGCTATAAAGAACTTTTAAACAAGTTGATAAGCATGGAAAAAGGGCAAGCTCGAACGAGACCTCTTTGACTTAACCTAACAGACAATATTCCAAAGAAAGGTTTCAAGGAAGAGTTTGGATAGCTTCATTTTAAGCAGGGCATATCGTGAATCATACTTGTAAACTAGCATACTAATCCATACATGAAACAAAACAAGTTTAGGTGGACCTAAGGAGCAATCAAGAATTCCTTAAGCTGACCAAATAGAGGAAAACATCAAGGGAGTAGAAGGCAGGAGGACTAAGGTGCTTCAAAGAGCATGTCTTAACCTATTATTTATTGATCTACTGCATATAGAAGGATGAAACATAATGAAATACAAGAAAACATAAAAAAATTAATAACACATCACCATTAAACCAAGCTCAGGGATCCTGCAAACAGGCTTCTCCATCATCAGTCCAAGCAAGCCATTCATCAATTCCACAACACCAATTTCTTCTTCAAGCTCATATAAACCATGTATTTCTCTCAAAGCACATCAAATGCCAACCAAATACATGAGAGCCTTATGATCTATTTATGGAGCAAAGGAGGGCTAAAACCCTAATAAGGGTTTCAAAATATCCAAAATAGTCATAGATGACAATTTATGTCCAAGTGACCATGCAAGGCCCAAGGCATAAATATCTAAGAAAAATAAGTGCATAGTAACTTATAATACCTAATCCTAGAGTGTTTTGCCTCAAAAAACTCGAAAATATCATTTTTCAATAAATGAGTGTATTTTGTTGACATTTGCCACTTTTGGTCATGTATGCATAGCGCCAAAATATCATAAAATAGGTGTACTTGCAACCCTATTTTGATCTCCTTCCCGGTGTCGGATTTTTCTCTGTGATGTCTCGTTGGAAAGCTTGTCAAGTTTTTTTCTAGATATACCTTTTTTTTTTCTGAATGAGTTCCATTTTCCTATCCAAAAATCCATTCTCCCAACATTGCTCTATGCGTAGCACCTCGTCTGAAAATGAGGCAAAATGGTCAAAATTTAGGTGTTTTTTGACCTTTTGGGGGGTCAAAACTGCTCCAAATTATCTGAAATTTTGTGAGAAGACTGTTGATGATGAGAGGAAACCAAAAATATCAATTTTTCAAGATGATGATGCACGACTTGTGTGCGCAGCGCCAAGGGTGATGCCCATAGAGGCCTCAAAATTTCAAAAAAACAAAATATTGTTGAAATTTGCCCAAAATTTGTGGAGTGGTCCCTCAAGAGGTCTTGGACACTTTTAGGGAAGATTTTTCCAGAAATCCAAGGCTTTCATGGCCTTTTGACTCCTTTATTGTTTTATTTTCAAGCAATGCCTTCTTGAGCTTTGCCCTAGTAATTTGGTTTCTGAGGGCATAGTGTTTGGCCATCTTCCTTTGGAGTTCAAGGGCGTTGTTTGCCTTCTCCAACTTATATTATAAATGCATATTGGCCCTCTCAAGCCAAGGCTCCCTATCAAACTCTATGTCTCTGTCAAGTAGCTCACTGATAGGAATTCTCTCAACTAAGGCTGATTCTTCCTCCCTCTCTTTGGCCAAGGCTTTTCTCAACCCAATGGTCTTTGACCTCCTTCTAGGTTATTGTTCTTCTTCTTCTTCACTCTCTGGATGAGTCCTCTTGTACTCTTCAAATTGCACCTATACCCTTATGGCTTGTCTCTGGGCCCTGAGTTCCCTTACCTCATAAATTTCCATGTGTGCACTCCTTTTCCGATTCTCCCAATCTAAGAAATCATATTTGTACTTGCCTCTTTCCAACTTTTGATGAAGATCTCTTATTTTGGAATTCTTACTTTGGAGGAGTGAACTGGAGATTTTTTCTTCTTCCTCACTATCAATATGTATAAGCTAAAATTCTCTTTCTTCACCATGTTGATCCTAAACATCTTCATTCATTTTTTCCTTACCTTTGTCCAATGGTTTGATAGTTGGAGAAGATATGGCCCCTTGCCTTTTTGAGGCATAAAACACATCCCTCTTCCCCTTGTGGTATGAGAAATAAAAAGGTCTAATGATTTCTACTCTGGGGTCCTTGTCATGAATGTTATCATCTACTGGAAAGCATGCTTTCTCACCTTTTGGACTGCTATGTGTAGCCTCCTCTTCTATATTATCCTCACTGCTAGGTCTCCCATCACTTTTTGCATCATCATCTTATTCATTGGGAGAGCTGTGAGCCTCACTGCTGCCTTCAACACTCTAATTTTTACCACTGTCTTCTCTGCCTTTAATTTCTGCCTCACTGTCCTCTTCCATTCTTTGTGCCTCAAGGCTGCTTTCTTGCCCATCAATGTCAATGGCATCATTGTTTTCTTGCTCCTAGAACTCATCATCATCATTAGCTTCCATACTTGCCTCACTTTGACCTTGTTCCTCATTAGTGTCCTCTTCTTCATCATTCTCTGTACTGTTGCTTTCATTCTCATTGTCACTAAGAAACTAATTAGTGTCATGATAGTCATGACAGCTGTCATGATTGTCATGACTATCCCTTTTGCTGTCTATTTCCTCACTGACTTTCCTATCAGTGTTATTTACTTGGTCACTGCCTTCCTCATCAAACTCTGTTTCAGCCTCATTATTTCTCTGTTCTTGTTCTTCTATTACCTCTTTATCACCTTCTGTTTCTTCATGTTCATTATCTTCATCCATATTGTCACTGTTTTCACTATGATTGTGCTCATTGTCATGCTCACGCATAGTTTCCTCTTATCTGTCATGTTCATTTTCTTGTTGACTGTCATCCTCATCATTGTCTTCACTATCTTCTAGGTCCTCATTTTGTTCATCAGTACCACCTTTTTTTTTACTTTGGACTGACTCATTGGTATCATTACCATCACTGCCTTCCATTACTGTTTTCTCTGCCTCCTCTTAGCTTGTTTCATTATCACTCTTTTCCTCATTTGATGCTTCAGGAGAAGAAGAAAGAGGTAAGTCTCCTTGTGGAGAAGTCATGGGTGGAGGTGATGGAATATGATCTCTGAGGGGTGATCGAGGAGTGGAGGTAAGTGGGTGTGAAGTGGAAGGAAAATTTTTCTGAATGAAGGCTTGGGGATTTGCAAATATATCATGTGAGATAAAAACTTTTCAAGGGATTCACTGTTGCTCTAGCTGATGTAAAAAAATCATTTTGACCAAAGAGTGGTGAAAAAGGTTTTTCATTTGGTGGGCATAACTCCTTTTCTTGACTACTGAAGCCATTTTTTCAATGCTACAGTAGAGATAGTATGGTAGGTTTAGCAATTTAAGCCTGGTGAAGTGCATTAGCAGCCTTATGCGATATGAGTAAAGCCTGGAGTACCTCCCCTCACAAGTGAAGTACTTGATGATCTCCCTCATCAGTGGTGTTGGGGTCCTATGATTTGGCAGATTGGAAAACCAAATGACAAGGCAACATCAGAACCACTTTGGAATCCTAGGATCTAGCCCTCCTAGATTTAGAGAGGGATCTCTCTATATGTGTGTTAGCATGATATGCTTTTAAATCTTATGATATAATATTAGGCTAGTTATGAAGCACAAGGGATTTGTTTGTTTGTTTTTGGTTGGGAATCATTAACTGAGAAGGTCATTTGAAGTGAAGGAGGGAAAAAGTAGAAGGATGTTTCAGCATGGGAAGATAGGTCAAGAAAAAGTGTCAATCCATTGGGCTATGGAGTCATAAAAGGGTTTACTTGCACAAAAACTATTCAAGGGTTTCCATAGGGCAAGTCATCTATATCAAAAGATATCTTTAAGTTGATTTTGTGGTATGGAACATTAAGAAGTGTGGTGAAAGAAGCAAGCATATAAGAAAAAAAAGGGCAGCCTAAGATCAGGTAAGGACTTTGAAACTATCCTGCTTTTGGCATACTCTCAAGGGAAAACATTTAAGATAAACATAAAAAGTAGCCTAAGATCAAGTAAGTACTTTGAACCTATCCTGCTTTCGGCATACTCTCAAGGGAAACTTTCAAAACAGTTGTTGAAGACTAAACAAGGGACAGGGCTAACCATAAACTTCCTTGATTAGGACTCTATTTAGCATGTAGTGAAAATATCATTCAAGAACAACATTCTCAGGTTTTAGTCAGTAGGACATGGGCTCACCAACATTCCTTGACTGGTTATACTCTATTGAAATCATTCCCAAAGCAACAATTAGACGAAAACATAGAGATAAAGCTTATCAGTGAGAATTAGGGTACTTTGCAGTAAATCCTATTCTATATTTCTTGTTCTTCATCAGAGAAAGTGGACAGTATGAAAACATAAGAAAAAAACAATTACAGTAAGAAAAACATCACCATTGACATAGACCAGGATCCTGTGAATCTACTTGTTTATTTGATGTCCAAGACCAGTTACATACTCAAGTCCAATGGCTTTCTACAGTCTGATACTTCTCTTCCCAGCCTACTATATTACAACTAATCAGCTACTTCCACTTAATAACAGTTCAAACAATCAATAACTTTCCAACCCTTTACAATGAGCTCCTCATGGAGTCTTTATAGAAGAATGAGGAGGTGGAGTGAAAGAAAGGGTTCATTTGATCATTTAAGACAGAGTAAATGCTTCTCGACCTTAGGTAATTAATATAACCCAAGATAAAGAATATATGTTGTTTTAACTCTGTTTAAATAAATGTTTCATAAACTTCTGAGTTACTTTTGTTGACCTTTGAGGCTTTTGGTAATTGGCAATTACTTTTGAGTTGTCTTTAGAAAATATCTCTAACTGTGCATTCAAGTTGTATTCTTTTGAGGCAAAATAGGACTGTAGGTGGCATTTTTAGTGTTTGGAGGAGTAAAGGCTTCGGTGATTTGTCTTTCAAAGCCATCTTTCTGCAGATTTGTATTAAATACTTTAAATACTGATATGAACTTTAATTGTGTTTTATGGCTGATTATGCCTTTTCAGATCATCTCTGGTCTTATATTGTGTCTTTATCTTTTAACTATGGATTAACTTTAAATATTCATACTTTGCACTTCAATCCTTTTTCTTTAATCTTCGATATCTTCACTGTTTGGTCTTCATTTGATTGCTGACAGGTACTTGCGCTAGAGGGCTTTACTGAATTACCAATGTTCATGACGCACTGGCTAAACTTGGAGATTAACTCCCTCTATGTCGCTTTCTGTATTGAATTCGACCACAAAGGATTGTCATCCTCAGCCATGTCCTTTTACTGGACTGTGGGACATCTTTTATAGCTTTTTTGCCATTAAACTTGCAAAAAACATCAAATATTATAAAAATCCTGTGAATGGGGCTATAAATACTTTAGAGGGCTCGGCGGAGGGTGAAAGAGAAGTGCGGAAGGAGGAAACTGCATCAAGGGAGGGTTCCATGGCAGAAGGGCGAAGAAACAAGATTTGAAAGGAAGTATGCGCGCAAAATTTAAGGATAAGCAGTTTTGGGAATACCAGCTATGGTATTCACGCAGAGGGAGAGTGGTAAGTCATTTGGAGCTAGATGAACGCGATACGGTCGAGAATATGACACATATCATCCAAAAACTGCCTATTTCGTGTTGATATGGAGCGTTGAATCATTTTTGGTGGACCGGGTGCAAATAGTTCTAGACCGTCCGATCTGGGAGATCGACGATCAGGATTAAATGCAAAGGGAGAAAGGATGGGAGGAAGAAAGGTGGGACCTAGCGAAATGACGTCAGCTAAATCGACACATAGCGGAAAGCTATTGGGTGGAGTTAAAATGTGAATATCAATAGGATCCGTTGCATCGTGAGGATCAACGGTCGAGATCTATTGATGGGGGGAAAGAATGAAAAGGGCGGGGTTGAAATGCAGGAGTAATGCGGGTCATTGGATCGCAAAAAATGGACTGCTGCGATTGAATCGAGGGATCGGAAATCGTCATAGAAGAGGGTCCAGGAAGGATGAATTTGGAATTGCGATGTGCCGATGGTCAATGGGAGGAGAAAGTGCGATGGATGGAGGACCATCGGATCGGGATTGAGATCAACGGTGGAGATGCGATCATGGCTTCGCATATCAGCATAGAAAGGTCCAGGGGAGATGGAAGTGGGAAACGCTAAAGTGCGATGGAGTGAGGACCGTTAGATCTGGGAAAGTTCAACGGCGAAGATTCCATCGGCGAGGGATGATCATTGGTGGAGAAAGGAAGGAGACAAGGAAAAGGTGAAGCACGATGCGATGCATCAATGCAATGGAGCAATGCGGTGGAGCGATGTGATAGAGCGCAGAGTGCGATGGGCGTCAGATCTTGGGCAATGGACGGTCCCAATCTCATCGGAAGATTGGCCATCGGCGAAAAAAGAAAATGGAAGCGGGAACTTGGAATCGCTGAAGTGCGACCGTCGATGGGCTTTAGCGCTCGGTCACGGAGCCAGTCGTATGGTGGGAAATGGGGCTGGGGCTTAAGGGAAAGGGGATTAAGGCCTTCTTTTAATAAAAGGTCAGAAAATAGGCCTAAAAAGTGAGTTTTTGAGCCTTTTTGAGGTTCTAATAGGATAAAAAGGTGATTTTAAACGAAATAAAGGGGATTTATAAGGTTTAAAAGAGGATTTTGAGGAAGTGAAGGATAATTTAATAGGAAAATATGAATGAAGGAGGGTGGAAGAGGGGGTCCAAAAACAGTTTTCTTCATGATAACAGCAGGATTTTTGAAGGATTTTTGATGAAGATATCAGTGAGATGGATTCTCGGACAAGAGACACAACAAGGCTTCAAGAACTCACAAATTTGCTCCAAATTTGTTTCTTGAAGACTAACAGACCGATGGCTAACAAGTGGTGCATATCTCTCTAGCAGGTGAGAGAAGGGGGAAAATGTCTTGTATCCCTGTTGATACCTAGGTTTGAGGAAGGGCTCATAGTAGCTTAAGGCCAACTTCTCCCTCTTGAACCATCTCTCACCCACATCTGGTATCCCTGTGGCCCTAGCAATGGATCCGGATGATAGCTCAAAATTTACTCCCGCCAGGTTGTCCTTATTTTGTAGGCTGAGGAAGAACAACCTAGTCAAATCTGAGTGGTTTTGGACCTGTTTAACCCTCTCACAGAAATGATAGTATCCAACATCTTGAAAACATGCAAGGATCATGGGAGAAGAGGTGATTTAAATTGTATCCAAAGGCACAAACCTATTAATTCTTCCTCCCTTGTGTTTTGGCCTGATAGGCCCTTGGCCTTCATCACTACTGGTACTTATCTCTTCTCTGGACATAGTGACTGATTGTGTCCTTGAACAAATTGGCTTTTAGCTTGTGAGAGCTTTAGGTCTAGGGAGGAAAAAAGAGTGATGGTGAGGGAAAATTTTAACAAATGGGGGCAAAATGGAAGTAAGTCTAGGAATGCTTTCAGAGTTTTGAAGGATGCCTAGCTTGTACTGAGTGTATTTACACCAATGACCACTCCTCAACTGGTAAATTCTGCCTTAGAAGGTTGAATTATTGTTTTCCATGAAGATTAGGGTTTTTTTAGCCAATTTAGGTTTTTGTTACTCTTCATTGATTATTGATGCAAAATAGCACTTGGAGGGCAAAGAAAGGTGGCCACCAACCTTCTTAACTTGTGTAGGAGCCTGGGGAGAATTTTGAGGAATAAAAAACTTATTTTGACCAATTTTTGGCAATTCTAGCCAAACTCCTCCTGTGCCCAGTGCCACCCAACTGGCTGTTTCAGTCGTGCCCTCTGCACGCCTTTGTGTGTAGCGTCGGGCAGGTCAGGTGCCCTTATGTGCAATGCTACCGAGTCAGGCTATCATGCAGGCCTGTACGTAGCGCCCGAAGACTTTGGTCGGCTCGGGCCTCTGCACGAGCCTCTCGGATCCTCCCTTATGTGCAACGCCCATTGATTTCGTGCGGGTTAGGCGAGCTGTCGGGCCTAGCGGGTCCTCCTCTACGCACAACGCCCGTTTCTGTGGGCAGCTCAGGCTTTGACCTGGGCATGTGCATAGCACTGGTGCCTATGCACAGCGCCATTCCATCTGTGTGTAGTGCAGTGTTTTTTAACACTGTCTTTCCTCCTCTCTCTGTAGCGCCAAAGGTTCTATGTGCAGTGCCGAAGAAAATTTTCCCAGTCTTCAGAAAACACTCAGAAATGATTCAATGGCTCTCTATCTTTCTTTCAAACACAAAAATGAGTTTGGGAAGAGGGAAGGAAGGCCTTTATACCTTTTTTGAAAAATAATTTCATGATCAAACCCACTTTTCTATTGTTTGTTTCCTTTCTTACTTTTTCACTTACTTTTTGGTGCTTTTGTCCTGTAGGTGGAAGAATTCTGAGAAAAAATGGTTTTTTTTCCTTTGTTGGAGTTCATGAATTTCAACACTTTTAAACAATAAATTTATGATTATTTTTTCATTTTCACCTTGGAATCTGCAGTCCTGCATCTTTTATGCCTTTGATTTCTTGGTAGATGAGACTTAGAATAATTTTGACCTTCTTTCCACTAACATTCTATCATGTTTTCACTTTGAAGTAGTGAAAACCTCTTGGTGTGAAAACCCTAGTAGTTGGTATCAACAACTCCTTTAGTATTTATATGTGCCATCATCATGAGATACATCAGGTTTGTTTTATCTTATCAATATTCCTATAGGTAGCCATCTTTGACAGTCCTGCAGAAGTGTCACTCATCGCTAACTATCTTTTGCAGAATATACTTTTGATAAGGAAACCCTTACTGGAAACTTCTATACTTTGTTTTAAACCAAGTATATGTTTGTTCCTTTGAACTGATTCCAGCTTTCTCATTACCTAAAAAAAATGCTTCTTGAACATAAAGGCAAACCCTAGCACCTATAAACTCTTTCAGAGAAATAAATCAAAGTTAGAAACCCACTCTACTAGGCCATTTCTCTCTTTGGTGTAGGTGAAATAGTGCTGCCTTGGACAAACCGTAAAGAGCTCCTTAGATGTCCTTTTGAAATGCCCTCTGTTGTTAAGAAGGAGGCATTATCATCTGTCTTGGACCTATTCTATCCATCTTTCCAAAACCCTAGATTTTGGGGTTGTTCGAGAAAAGTAAACAGTGTTGTATTCTAAGTCCTCTAAAACCTTTCAAAGCTCATTTATTTTTTCTAAAAATATTCAATGTGCACTTGATGGAGTTGAGGTGGCCTCCTGTCTTGGTGGTCTTTGTGATGGTTCCTTGCTTGGCAACATTTTTTTTTCAACCAATCACACAACCCCTGATTCTCTTTAAACATAGGCCTGTTGCCTTTCTCTTTGTTGTGGATGTCTTCTTGTAATGATTCCATCCCATTACCTTACCTCTTCTTGTGCTGATGGAAAACTTAATCATTTTGCATAAATGTGAACAAGTGTAGTTGTCCCTTGCAGAATTTGTGCTCTAGGCCAAGGAAAACTTTCTTGGATGGTGTTTTGATTAGTTTTGGACAAAGTTACTTGTCCCTATTCTTCTTTGAAATTAGTTTCCTTATACAGATAAAACAGAGATTTTTAGGATACCAAATCCACCCTATGACTGGTGAAACCCTAGGTGGCCTAGTGGAAGGTTTCTTGGACTTGGCTTTTGACTGAAAACTTAAACCTTGGGATATTTAGGTGTAAAATAGATTTTTTTGATAGACTGATGTATTGAAGATCCAAAATCCAATGTACTTGATTTATCTAAACGGCCTACAGAGACAGTTATGAGACCATCAATGCTTGAGGCATTTCTGGAGATGTAGGAGAGTTGGCTATTTAGTGGCCCTAGGTAGGAGTAGAGGTGTTTAGGCTAAAACAAAGATAGAGGATTGAGGCCAAATTTGACACAACAAAGTCAAAAATGAGTGACATGAGCCGATGATGGGATGATGAAATAGTGAAAAATTATTTTTAAGGATGATGAAGGAAGTGAGATTTCTAGAACTCACAATGTTCATGAAATTTGTTTCTAGAAATATAGGGCAATAATTTAGTCATCTATGAAGGCAAAAATCACTGATGACTAACATATTGAAGTGTATAATACCTCTTAGTGCAATAAAAATATGTTTTACCATAAATTTAGTAGTATATATATATATATATATATATATATATATATATATAATTTTAAGGTCACAGCCAAGCCAGACACCAAATTGGTGCATGAGGCCCTCCTGTTTGGGAGACAAGGGGTCCACCTCCGCGTAGCGATATGGATGCTAAGTCTACGGAGGCGTACATACTCTACCCCCTCTAATTTTGAACCTGTGACTTCTTAGAAGGAAACACATGATCTTAACCATTAGACCCAAACTGTATATATATATTATTGAAATAAAAAAAGTAAATCGTATTATTATTATTTATATAGATTACTAAACTTATGATGATTTATGATCAATATACTTTTATTACACACTAAAAGGTGCTTACAATATATCGAGAATTATTTCACACACACGCGCGCATATATATATATATATATGAAATAAGGAGATGAACGGTATTCCCATGAGTGATTTGGGTTGATGCTCGCACAAATGTCAAAGTAATTAGTATACTTCCTAGAAGAGTACAACATTTGAAGCAATTTGTCTCATTGATTATGGATTTCTTTCAAGCTACGTAATCCCATAATTTCGGGTTTTTCGAAATAATACCCCCTGAAATCTTTTTTGCAAACCCTAACTTTGCTATTCAATCTGTTTTCTCTACAAACCTAACTTTGTTATTAAATTTTCTTTTTCTACAAACCCTAAATTTGTTATTCAAATTTTTATTGAAACATACAGTCAACAATCATACAACCAAATTTTATTAAAGCGAACCAAACACGAAATGGTGTGAAACTATGACATTTTCTTCATTTTGCATTAACATGCATCCATGAGGCCTAAACATTTATTCCCACTTTGATAATGTAACATTCATTCTATTAAAGTGATACGTTAAATCAGTAAAATATTCTTCCATTTAATCTATTATATTTTTCATACTTTAATTTTTTTTTTTTTATAAAAGTGGCAATATTTTTGTTTCAATGTATTTGAAATTAATCAATACTAGTTTCACTACATAACTAGTGAAAATTAGTGTTTATTTCAATAATCTTTATTATCCTCTTTATATATATATTTTTAAGAGAAATACTTTTATATTTTTTTAAAAAGAAATAAGTAGTTATACTATCTTGTTTTTTTCCTTGTTCTTTGCTATTTCCAGTAGTTTGGTTAAGATTAGGCAGCCTTACACTTACACCATCCCCATTTTAGTTGAATATGGTTTTGGAAGGAATTTAAAATAATTTTAGTAAACATTTTATCTTCCACATTATTTAAAGTTTAAATTCTTTTAATACAATAGATACTTGGTCATAGGGGAAATATATTTTTTTATGAAGTGTATAGGATAAGATGATAGGTTATAATTTATTTATTTATTTTTGGATAAAATGGAGGATAAAAATTCTTATCCATTTAAAATAACCAAAACAAATAGAGTGTTAAACTTAAATTTTTCTTCTCCCACATCGAGTTGACTTACATTTATTTTATAAAAGTCTATAATAAAATTTCCACCCTCCATTAAATCAAGGAACCCTTGAAACCAATAACATGTAGACACTAGTGAGTAATGTAAAATAGTCATCTCCATTATAAGTATTATTATATTAAACCTTACATATAATATTGAGTAAAAGTTCTCAATCATGTGGAGAGAGAGAGAGAGGGGGAGGGATGAACAAAGGCATAGATATATATATATGTGGATAGAGAGAGGGAGTAACAAGGGTGATATGGAATAAGAGTGAGGTAGAGAGGAATGGAGGGAAGAGAGAGAGGAGGAGAGGAGGGAGAGAGGGAGAGAATGGGAAGAGAGAGAGAGATAGAGAGGAAGACACAAGTATGGAGGGGGGGGAGAGGGGGAGAGAGAAGGAGGGAGGAAGGAAGATAGCAACAAAGTTGGAGAGAGAGAGAGGGGGGGGAGACATAAGGAGGTGAGAGAGAGAGGAGGCAAGAGAGAGAGGACTTGGGAGAGAGAAGGAGAGAGGGAGGGAAAGAGAGAGATGGAGTTGGATGGGGAGAGAGAGGGAGGGAAGAAGAAAGTCATAGAGAGAGAAAGGTGGGAAGAGAGAGAGGGAGTGATAAGGGAGATATGGAGATAGAGTGAGGGAGAGTGGAGAGTGAGATGGAAGAGAGAGCGAAGGAGATAGAGGGAAAGATAAGGGGAAGAGTGAGAGGGAGAGACAGACAAGGGGAAGACATAGAGAGAGGGAGAGGAAGAGGAAGGGAGGGAAATATAGATATATATGGAGAGAGAGTGTGTATGTATGGGTGGTGAGATAGAGAGACAATGAAGGAGAGACAAAGGGAGATATAAATATAGATGGATGGGGGAGAGAGGTAAGAAGAGAGAGATAAAGAGAGGGAGGGAGGGAGAGATAGATAGATAAGGAGAGAAAGAGCACGTGTGTTTGGGGGGTGAGATAGAGGGACAAAGAAAGATATATGGAGGGATATATATATATATATATATATATATGACGGGAGAGAGAGAGATTGAATGTTATTCACTGGAATAGATGCATTTATTTTAGTATAGTTGTTGATTTCTAATATTATTTGATTGCTTGCACCAGATGCATTTATTTCAGTGTAGATGTTGATTTCTAATCCTATTTGAATGGTTGCACTAGATGCATTTATTTTAGTGTGGATGTTGACTTCTAATCCTATTTGATTGCTTGCAGTACATGCATTGACTTTAGTGTGGATGTTGATTTTTAATCCTATTTAATTTCTTGCACTAGATGCATTGATTTCATTGTAGACATTAATTTCTAATTTGATGTAACTAGATGTATGATGTGTATTAATTTCAAAGTAATTAGATTAATAGTGTGCATTTATTGGAATGCAAGAAAAAAAAATATTGATGTTGTGCATTGATTTTTGTGTGACAATAATTCAACCATAAATAAAATACTTGAATTTTCATCTTAAACAAAATGTTTACTTACCTGAAATGTTTGCTTCTAGAAACCGTAAACTATTTGCAAATGAATACATTCTTATTATTCTCATTTTCCATCATTCAAAATTGTTAGTCACTTTGCATTCAAACAAGGTAATAGAAAACAACTACCATTGAAACTTATGTGGGGTTTAACACTCCATAAGTCACAATGATTGACTTTGGAAAAAGATACTATTAATATTGGAGAGCAAGCTACAATAAAAGGTATGAGTTTTACTACAATAGCTCAAGTTAAAGATTTGAATGGCATACGATTTCAATTTCCCTTTTTTTATGATCCATATGAAAAGATGGCAAAACTAACATGCATGACAATAAGAATAGTTGAAGAAAAGAGTTTGAGATGGATCATAATGAAGACTATTTGTAGTTGATTGCATTCTTATAGTTCACATTTTTTATCATTCAACATTGTTACATTCTCACTTTGAATTCAAAATTTTTATTTCATCATTTTTAATAATTCAAGCTATTAACATTTTTTATCATCTCAAATTGTTGAGGTAGCTGAACAAATTTAAAATTGAAATGACCATATTAATCTTAGACGTATTTATCATATTTAAAATTATCATAATAATTAAACATTCAACAAATTTTCCATGGACGCGCATGACTAAAACCAACAACCTAGATCCATCTTTACCACACAGATATATCAAGCGTCAAAGGGGATCAAATCTCTCAAGATGCAAACTTTTCCTCAAGTTTTGCACTAAAAAAAGAGATTTTCACTTTAAGAGATTTGATCCTTCTCAACACTTGACAGATGCAAGATTAAAATAGATCTAGATTGATTAATTATAAATAATAAATAAAAAAATTATAAACATATCTAATATTATAAAATTATTTAGAATTAATATTAAATAAATTTATATTTTCAAAAATGTATTTATATTTTCAAAAATTTATTACATTTCCAAAAACAAAATAGTATAAAATAACATAATTAAAGTTTAACTTCTTTTTTATTTATTTTTAAAATTAGTTCCAATTAAATTAAGAATATGAAAAAATTATTATTTTTTAAAATTAGCTTATTTTTATAAATATTTCATATTTTAATGTATTAATAAAAAATAATTTATTCTACTTTGTTTCTAAAATTAAATTAAATCACATTTAAAATTTTATCATAAATTTTTTATTTTTAAATTTATTTTCTTTTAAGTATACTCTAAGAAGCATCCTTTAGCAAAGGATTTTTTGTATAATAACCCATAATTATTAGGTTGTTATAAAACTAATGTTCCATGAACAAAATAAATATTTTATAAACAAAGGATGAAGGATGATAGCGGGAAGAGTTTTCCATCCTCCTGTTAGTCATTAGTATTTTTCATTATTGGTAGATAACAGATTGGTTCCAGATTTCTAAAAACAAAATTCCCTGAATATTGCGAGTTTTAGAAATCTCACTGCCTTCATTATCCCTATAGAAAATTTTTCACTATTCTACCATTTTTCCATTCCATCATCACCCTATCACTCCTAAAAAGACTCCTTATGAGCTTGTGCCACTCATCTCCATCCTTTTCCCATTTATGACCTCACTACTCTGTTTTTCCCTTGCCCATAACTCTACTTTACATCTAGGGTTACCTATAAGCCTATTCCTTCCCATGTTCACCGGGTTCCTCAAGCATTGATGGTCTCAAAACTATCTCTGTAGGCTCTTTAGATAAAGCAAGTACATTGGATTTTGGATCTTCAATACAAAATTTTGACAAATACTTCGTTTTTCACTTGAAGACTCCAAGCCAATTTTCAGTCAAAGACCAAGTCAAGGAATCCTCCCACTAGGTCAATTAGGGTTTTACATGGTTGAAAGTCATCATTAGGTGTTTAAGGCACTAATTTTCCTTTGCTAGAAAGTTTCCAAAGAAGTTTATCTTATCAAATCATAAACTGCAAGTGAAGGAAGACAGGAAGCACTTGGCCTTAAGGAGAATTAGGGTTTTTGAGCTTAATTGGGCTAGCAGTGTGCCAAGCAGGGATCAAATGAAGAAATGACCATGGAGTAGGTACACCAAGAAACCAAAAATGAAGAGAAGTTTATTATAAATTATTGATGATATAGGGAAAAAGGTGAGGTGAACTGGATAGAAATGAATGAACCTGAAAGAGCTATAGAGAACTTAGAAGACAACACTGATGATTGTCTTAAAGCACTCCAGACACCTAAGGTTTTGGGAAAATATCCAAAGAAGGTAAAATTCATGGTTTGAACTCCATGATGCCAGCAAAGAAAGGATTGTGAAAGTGATGATGTGTGCAAGCATCCCAAAGTTTGCCAAGGTGAATATTTCTCATTGCCTCAAAGGACAAAGGTGTAAAGAATATCAGTAGGAAAGGTAAATTCAGTGTTTTCAGGCACCCGAAAATCAGAAGTGGTCAAATAAGAGTTGAAAAACATGATGTTGAGCTCCAAGGAGGAAGCAAAAGATGTTTTTAAGGCTGCTGTTGTGTCAAGATGAATAGGTCAAATCCTCAGGATCAAAAGGAAAGACAAATTTCATGACTCCAGCAAAATGCCAGCCAAGGTGAAAAAAGCTAAGTTTCATGATGTAAATCACAGAGCATTCTGAACATGTCACTGTGTACTCATCACAAAATTGTCAAATTAAACTTTTTATGCCTCAGGGAGCAATGGGAAAAGGTCAAAATTCATCATCTTGCCAACCTGCATACAAACAGTGTAAAAAGGTTAGTCAGAGAAGGTAAGAAGTTGAGTTAGCTTGATGATGAAAATGACAGAGGAATTTGAAGCTACTATTGGGTGTAAACATCAAAAAATCAGCAAATGAACATGTCAACTCTCAAGGAGCAAAAGCAGAAGCCAAGTTATTGTTTTGGTCACCTACAAGAAAGGGTCAAAGAATATCAGTGAAAGAAAGTGAAAAAGATTTAAACTTTAGAAAGTGGGTTGTGAAGCTAAAATTAAATCATTGAGCCTATAAAAGGTCATCTCAACACTTCAATAACTCATTGTTCACTTGAAAAGTCATCAGAGCATTCAGGAGAGGAAACTATGAGTTTTTCAAGTCAAATTTCGGCTAAGTGCTGTGGCATTGTCCCCTTAGGTTGGTGTTGTGCGTCTAGATTCAGGCACTGCGCCCCTACGCTTTTCTCCTGTGTTTTTTCTTAAGGCGTTGGGCGCTTGGAAGTGGGCACTGCGTGCCTAGCAAAGCGTTTTGCACCTAGAAGAGCGCTGCACGCTTGCCCGATATTGCCCGACAGGCTCGGTAAGAAACCTTGGCACTGCGCGCCTGGACCGAACGCTGTGCCCTTAGCTCCAGTGCTGCACGCTTGACATAGGCACTTACACCCTTCGCCAGGAGCATCTTCCTAGCAACTTGACCATCCAAATGAAGTCAAATACCTTCAAAATCTTGCCAGAGGTCCCTCAAGCATCTTTAAGGGGTAAGTACAGGACATCAACTCCTCTCCAAGTATTTTTTCATCATTTGATTGAAGCAATGTAACCCTAAGGAGATAACCTAAATTTCATGCTTAAAATCACTGATTTAGCCTCATTCATCTGGATGATAAGAATACCAGTGATAGCCAAAAGGATTACATTCTTGGAGATTGTTCACTCACCTAAGGCTATGCCTACACTCACTCCATTCACTAAATCAGTCCCTTACATTACAAAAAGATTGACAATTTCATTACCTTCTTTCATATCCATTTTCCATCAGTGCAAGGTGTTTTAACACAGAGTTTGAACAATCAGCAGAGGGTGGTCATTGATTTTTGCCTCTCACTCACATTCATATACCTTTACCCTCTCTCACTCATCTCATTCACTTGCAGAACTACCTCTTTCATCACCATCCCTTAAACTCATTTCCATTTACAATCTTAGGGTTTTCAAAGGTAGAGAGGTCAAAATGTCAGAAAGAGAGGGCAATGGCAGTGAAGGGGAAGGCCAAATTCCAAGGAGGCAAGGGCACAAAGGTGGGAGGATCAATAGGTTTGAACCACTAAACACAATAGAGCTAAATGCATCTCCCTTAAGAGTCTCCTGCTTCCAAAATGTAGGTTGCTATGAATTTTGTGAGAAGGTACAGCAGGTGGAGAACCACCCTGAGCTAACCAGGCTTTTCATCATTAAATTGCATGAGAAACAAGTTAACCTTGCAGGAGAAAACTTTGAGATGTCTTTAGATGCTATTTCCAATGCCACAGGCATACCTAGTGTAGGGGAGAAATGGTTCAAGCAGGCCAATCCTGACATGAGCTACTATAAGCCATATTTAAAACTTAGGTACAAAACCTAAAATAAATCCATTTTCCCTTTCTCTCACTTGCTGGAGAGATATGCACCTATGATGAGGATCATTATGAAGTATTTTACATGTGAGAGAAGGTTCTCCAGCATTTTCTCCTATCACTTTAGGCTTCTTATGCAATTTACTAGGGTTAGGATGTTGCACCTACCCTATTACCTCTACAATGAGAAATCTAACAGCAGTGAAGAAGAAGGAAATGAGGAGGCAGATATCAGTGAAGATGAGGAAAATGAAGCAGAAAGATGCATAAATGATGATGGTGGTGATGATGGAAGTGGAACAAAGAGCCCTGATGACAATGAGGCAAATAGTGATGAAGCACATAGCATTGAAGATGAGGAAAATGAAGAAGATGCAAATGAGTCTGAAAATAGTGAGGCACATAGCGGTGGTGATAAGCGCAATGAAGTCAGTGAGGATGTTGACAGTGGCTCAAAGAGCCTTGATGGCACTAATGACATCAAAGCACATGACAGAGAAGTTAGTGAAGCAAATAGTGATGAGGGAAGTACATAAAGCAGTAAGACTGACGACTTTTAGAATGCAGAAGGCAATGAGGAAAAAATCCATGAAGAAAGTAGCAAGGAAAGGGGAAATAATATTTGTGAGGATGAAGTTAGCGATAAAAAAAGAGAGCATTGAAGCATATAACAGTGATGATGTTGGCACTGATGATGATAGTGGGTCAAAATGCCATGATAGCAATGATGATAGCAATGATGAAGGTAGCCATAAGAGCAGTGATGGTAAGAGCCATGATGAAAATGAAGATGACAACAGTAATGGCAATGAGACTGAAGACACTAAAATGGTGGACATTGAGCTCTTTTCTTTGACCTACCAAAGAGGAAATAGGCATGCGTTTGCTTCCCTCAAGAGGTAAGGGGCCATGCCTTCCACATTAACTAAATAGCTTGAAAAAGGAAAAGAAAAGGTCATGGAGGGAGAAGAAGAAGACCAACATGAGACTGAACAAGAATTTGAACTCATTCATATTGATAGTGTTGATGAAAATGAGGCAAGAATCTCAAGCATGTTTCTCAAAAGCAAAAATGCCCAAATTAATGATTTGCAGGCCAATCTAGGTAGGGATAGGAATGTTATTCACTATTATGAAGTTGAAAACAAGCAGCTAGAGGCACAAAAGGCAATATATGAAATCAGAGCTATCAGAGCTCAGAAAGAGGCTACAAAATCCAAGTCTAAGCTAGATGAGGCCTTGGATAGATATGGAGATATTGATGAAGAGGAATAACATATTCCTAGGAGGAGGCCAAGAAAAATTGGCTTAAATAAGGCCTTAGCCAAGGAGAGAGAACAAGAGGCAGCGTTGGCAGATCAGCTCACTCCAAGTGAGTTTCTTGCCATGGAGATTGACTATGTGTTGCACTAGAAACTATCACCCTGACATTATGCTGACTGTATGAGCTCATTGACACTCATACTTACCTCCTCTAAAAGTATTAAAAGATTTACTCCTCATTTCAAGCCTTAAAATAGGATTAAAAACCCGAAAAACTCAAAAACCCTAGGGTACGCAGGTAACATGAAGCCTGCCTGCGTTCCTAGCTTGGGTACGCAGGTAATACACTTCTTACCTGCGTTCTAGAATGCAATTTTCCATTGTAATTCCTGTGTACCATTCTCAAAGTAAAAAAAGTGAGAAACAAAAGTTAAAAATATGACTTGGGGTCAATTCTAGAAGCTTATAGATGAGAATTTTTGGGGATGAGTATGCTATAATAAGGTGCATGTATCCCTCACCTTAAGGAACTAATCCCTTGATGTGAGGAGCCTATCCCTTTGAAGGAGGATTCTATCCCTTCAAAGGTGGAACCCTAACCTCCTCATCTGCTCTATAAAAGGAGGCATTGGGTAGTCTCAAAGGGAGTTGAAGCTTTATGTGTGATTGAGTTGAAGTGTTGTTGAGATTTAGACTTCTTTCTGTTGAGCTTTTGAGAGGAAAGATCACATACCTCTATGTGCTTCTGGAGGAAGAGTGAAAGAATTATCAAAGTAGAGGAGACTCCTGATTCGGACCCTAGAAAGGCATGTTCAACATCAAGGCTAAGGTTGTAAGGTTCTTCTGTTATTTTAAGATTAATACAATCAAGTTTTGTTTTTCTCAATAAATTGTCGTTCGATTTTTTATTTCAATAAGCTGTCGTTTGATCGTTTATTTAATAGATTCCTTGATCACTATGATAGGTATGTTTTATAATTATTTTTTATACAGGTGCTATTTAATATTTTCTTGTTTGTGATTTCAGGTCGAAAAAAGATGACACTTTGTTGCGACAAAAGACGACACTTTGTTGTGACAAAAGACGACACTTTCTTGCGACGAAAGACGACACTTTCTTGCGACGAAAGACGACACTTTCTTGCGACGAAAGAACTCTTGTTGCGATGGAAGGATTATTGATGCGACATAATCACTACGACCACAAATAAGAATTTTCATATAAGGTAGGATCGACACCTTCATAGAATTTATTTGTAAAACGAATATATTTAGAGAAAGACAAACTCAGCTGTTCGTTTGTGGCTAGATTGTCTTCTGACACTAGGGAGTTCGATCTTGTCCGCAAGATCGATTTATCCGGCCAACACTATGATCAGGAATCTTGGATTGAGAGGGATAATATGCACTTATAGGGTCTTTTGGAGAAGACCAAGAGGGATCTTGACCTCCAAAAGAAGATGTCAAGGCACTATGCCTTAAGGAACAAGATTGCAAGGGCCAAGCTCAAAAGATCCCTTGCAAAGATTCAAGCCCTCAAGGAGTCTAAGGGCAAAGAAAATCTTGAAATCCTTGCTGATGCATCCTTACAGGAATCCCAAACATAATAAACAAGGTAAATCCAAATTTTGGCACAATTTTGAAGTTTTTGGATTTTTTACTGTTTTGGAGGGCCAAAGGCACAACGCCACTGGCACTGCGCTCTTTTTTGGGGAACTCTTTTTAGGAATGGATTAAATTTTTGAAATTCTTAGGCCAAGGATATCATCCACAAAAAAATTTAGATCATTTGGAGCAGAATTGGTACTCCAAAAGTGCCAAACACACCAAAACGATCACCTTTCTGCCCTATTTTCAGAGTTGGCGCTGTGCCGTGAGCAGTCTTGGGAGATTTCGTTTTTGAGAAGGTAAATTAAGTCCAATAAAAAAACCAAAGGAATTTTTAGAAAGTATACTTGACAAGCTTTCCAATGCATTATCATGGAGCTCATTTGGACACCTGGAAGGCCTCAAAACCTTGGTCACAAAACAGAAAATTGTTTTGGTGCACGCGCTGCGCCCTAGACTGCAAAGTCAACAAAAGACACAAATTTATTGAAAAAATATATTTTCGAGGACCTTTAAGGAAAATCACTCCTAATTAGCTAAAAATTTGTGTTTGAAGTTATTTTTCATTTATTATATTAGATATTTTGTGTCTTGGGGCTTGCATGGTCTCTTTGGACAAAAATGGCATTTATGATGTATAATTGACATTTTCGAAAACCTAGTTAGGGTTTTGGTCCTCCTTGCTAGTTAAATACAAAATTGAGGCCTCATTGTACATGTTGGTTGGTTGCTGAGCATAATATGATCTAGACTTTGAGCTTGTTGAAGAAATTGGCTTTGGTGTGTTGTGATGGCTTTGGACTGAGCATCAATGGATTAAGCACATTCCTAGGATTCATGAACTATGTTAGATGGTGATGTATTTGTAATGTTCCCAAATTTTAGCCTCAAGCTAAAAGGAAAATTATAGTTGGCATTAGATGAATAAAATGGGTAGGGAGGTCCATTAACCGCTTTAGGAGGAAAAATAGCATTCCTCATGTGAAAAGGGGAAGAATAAAGCAGCTAGATTGAACACCTACATGTGTGAACAGGATTGGATCATGTTGATTTAGTCATATTTGACCAAGTCAACATACACTGTCTAGATACATTATATCTCCATGATGGACTGCGCAATTTGAATGGAGGAAAACTTGCATGGGCTAGGTGGCATATATGGATGGGACCCATTGTGGAGAGGAGCGCTTGCTATATATGGAGAGGAGGACAACCATTGTATTCATGCTTGGATTATTATTTGCTTTGGTCTGTTGAGACTTTTCTTCCTCTTGCTGTTTAGCATGGTTGCAGTGCTGTTTAGCACAAGGGTGTTCCCGGTCAGGAATCCCTACCTCATCTTTAGGGAAGGAAAGGTTCTTGAGCTAAATTTCCTCATTCTGAGATTTTGGCCAAGCTACCTCCTTCAGCTACAGCACAGTTTCTGTTTAGATCTGGGTTGTGTTGCAGGGTGCAGCAACGGAGGATCTCTTTGAGTCATTTCCAGGCTTGTTTTTCAGTGGAGAGCTTGTCTATTCATTAGAAGGTCAGTAAGGAGGAATCCCGAGCATATTTTAATATCTTTGGCCATAGGCCAACCATCTACCATCCCTCACAGCACAGTTTCAGTCCAGATCTGCATTATTTTCAGAGGCAGTTGCTAGGAGGGTTCATTGAGCTCATCAGGAGGGTCTATTTCTGAGTAGAGGGATCAGCCTTCTAATTAGAAATACAATTGGAGGATTACATCAGTATTTCATATCTGTCATAGCCTCATTTTATATTAGATCTAGTTTGCATTGACACATTAACCCTAGGTTTATTTGTCACATTGTATGTTTTCCGACATTTCTAGTAATCCTTCCCGGGTTGGCTATAAATCTTGTATTGGAGCTCATATCTTCATTATTGGGCATTATTTTGTTTCCTTGAGCCATATTTCATGTATGTGCATTTGCAGTAGTAGCTAAACTAACATATACTGTGCAGTCACTGCTCTCCTGCATTCTATATAGTTGCAACATCTCATGTATCTATTGCTTTGATCATTGGAGACTTGTTCTTATGGCTTGAGTGGCATGTCCCTCATGATATTTTGTACATTTTTGCTGATCCATTAATAGAATGATGGCTGAATATTATTCTCTCTCATGGCATGACCATATTTGCTGTGTTTACAATATTGTGTTCATGTATTGTTGTAGCTCTACTTTTGAAATATCTTAAGATATTCCCAATAGTGTAGATTTTTCCTATTTTGGAATATTACAGTGGTATCAAAGCTTCAATCTTGGCTCAGCTTGTTGATCTCAGGCCATTACATTTTTAGGAGAGATGGACAGAAAAGAGAAGGCTTCAGTATGTGAAGGGAGAAAGGAAGACAAGCTTACAAAGCTTCTTCCAAAACCTATGCAGAGCCTTCAAGGAGAGCTGAAGAAAATGAGATTGGAGATGGGATCTCCAAAGGAGTTTGAATCTAGAGCTAAATCTAGATTTTCACATGGTGAGTGTGAGCATGCAACTACACACCATGATGCACAACATGGTCAAGTGCCCGGGTCTATCTTGAGATGGATGAAAGGAGGAAGAATGCCTAAGAGGATGACTCTTAGTGATTTGTTGCAGGAGTATGAATCTCAAGCCGAGAGATTCAGAGATCATACTGACTCCCAAGATTTTTGCAAGATCCAAGTAGAGAAGGGCCAGCAGCGAGATGTAGTTAGATTTCTTCTATCTACTTTTTCCGGATCACCTACATGTTCAGTTGGAGCTTGGGTGAAGGAGCTAGACTCCTATTTTCAGCATCACCATATTTCTGAAGATGAAGCCATCAGAGTTGCAGCGCTGCAAAGGTAAGGCTCATGTATGGTGTATTTTTGAAACTTGTTATTTGAAAAATGCAAACACTTCCTATTATGAAAGATTCATAGAGACATTGGTGGGGAGGTTTGGTGAAAAAATTCCTAAGACATGTGAGCAAGGAAAACTTGAGAGAAAAAAACCCTTGCATGTGATGGAGGAAACTCCACTTTAGAAAACCATGGGAGAAGCTGACATATTGGATTACACATTGCCGAAGGCAAGGCCTCTAGTTCCTATTCTTAAACAAGAGGGCATGGGGATCTCTTTTTCACAAGAGGATCCAATTGTTGAGATGTTGCCTACACACATTGATGGAGTTAAGGGCAACATCGTTGTCACATCTAGAGCACATCCAGTACCTCATGCAGAGGGAGGAGGAGCACATCCTCCGATAGGAGGGATTCTTGTATCCTTACAAGAAGTTCCCCAGGATCTCATACATGGAGGTCCAAGCACAATTAGTGAGCAGCATGATTGTGCAGCATTGTAGCTGGAAGGAGGAGGTAGGGAGGAAAAGCAGCATCACTTGATGAGAGGCACACACCCTTCTCTATTTCAGAAAACTACTGCAAGGAAGAGGCAGATTGATTTGCACTGTAAGGGCGGGGTCAAGGTTGCCCAACCATATGTGCAGTCTACTCTTGACATTGTTGTCTCACTACATGGAGGCATTCCACCTCGGAGGTCACATGATCTAGAGTTGATGGAAGAAATCTTGTCTTTGGATTCACCACTCTTGGACTTTGGAGAGGTGGAGAGTTTGGAGGAGAACTTTGGCATGGGGGATTTCAAAGTAGTAGGTAGCAGCATGAGGAGAGCTTCACATGCCAGATCACCAGCGATGTCTCTTAGGAGGATTGATCCTTATTGGAGATCTCATCTCTTAGTAGAGTACTCCAAGGATCTTGGTGCATGCATGATTCTCGATGACCCAGATAAAGATGATGAGTATATGGTGGATGATATGGTCATCTATTCACATGTTAGAGTATTCTTGACTAGAGCTTCTAGTCTCAAGGAGAAGTTTCTACTTTCAGCACATGAGGACTTCCTTTCCATGCATTATGATGCATACATTTCTTTGGCAGAGGAGTTCACTTGGGAGGGCATCCAGCAGGACATATTTCAGCATATGGAGAGATGCATAGCCTGTATGGTGATCGATAGGAGGTCACAACCACTTCCCTACTCATTGGAGATGAGGGAAAAATTCCAGTTGAGCCATTTCAGCTCAAGTTCTCGAGTACATGATGGAGGAGGTATAATTTCACATTTTGTATTGTACTTATTTTCCTTGTTTGAGCAGCATGATGTATCAAGAAGAATTATCTCTTCTTGCATATTGTATGATGATGTACTTGCATCTACTTGTAGCATTGATTCTAGCTATTTTTTTGGTGGTTTGTGGGGGACGCCACACGATTCTTGGTGTGCACCATTGGCACCACATCAGATCTCATAGCCACCTATATTTTTCAATCATATCAAGCTGGTGGCTAAATTTTCTTTACAGCCTTCAAGAAACAAATTCAGGCATAAAAATTGTTGGTACTTGAAGTCTGTTGGCAAGGTTATAAACTTCTGATTGGTTCTACATTCTCTCCATCCCCTCTGCCTCTGACATATCATGAAAAATCCTGAACAAAAATTGCTGTATCTTCCCCCTTTCCTTTTCCCCTTCTCCCACTTTTGCCTCCTGTCTTCGAGTATCCTTTCATCCATAAAATAACCCATTAAACCCTCTTATTCCCCTTATTCCTCCATTAATCTCATTTCCTAAGGTCAAAAACCCACTTTTTGATCTATCGGAACCTTTCTCCTCTTACAAAAATTATTCAAAAACCATAGAAAAACATGCGTTTCTATGTGTTAGGCTTTAGCCCCTCAGGCTAAGCCCCTTTCTGTTTCTCCTTCCATATGCCCCCACGCCGGAACCGCGTGCTAAACCCGCCAGGCGCTTAACCTCCGAAATAATTTATTGCCCAAAAACTTTGAAAACCTTTGTAAAATGCAAAAACGGGTTTGTTTTATTTTTCCACCAAAGAAAATAATATTAAAACTCCGCCGTTGATCTGTCCCACGGATCAACGGTGCGGAGTGTCCCGTCATCTGGTGGACCCCTCCCCCCTTTCCGCCGCGCTGTTTTCCTTTCCCACCGATTTGTGCCCGCACCACCTTTCATCCGGAAGTGGTTTTGTGCCGTCGGCCAGCGATTCCACGCGCTGGCCGACACGTGTTCTCCACCTCACCCCGAAAACTGCCATGCCATGTCCATCTCCCGCGCGTTAAACATTGTCCTATGGCCCCGCAGCGGGATTCGTCCCCGCCGTCGGATCTGGGCCCTCCCATCCGACGGTCCCCGATCACTTTTCCCGCTCACCCTTTAACCAATCCGCTCGTCCGATAAATTTGCCCCGGCGCGTTTAAAATCAAATCCCCGCCGTCGATCTCTGTAGATCGACGGTCTGCATCTCCTCTCCCGATTCCATTATACGGTCCACTTTCCTCTGCGTTGATCGTGTGATTTGCTCCCAACCGTTGATCGCAATACGATCAACGGTCCCGATTTCTCCGTCCACCCGCACGCCCTCCGATGCAGTCTATCCATATAAACGCAGGATTTCCTCATTTTTCTTGTTTTTTGCAGGTTTTCAAAGATTTTTCCTTCGTATTCTACGAAATCTGAAGGATGAGAGTGACGACTCCAATCCTCCCGATTTTTCCAAGGAATTGATCATACGGAGAAGAACAAAGATATTTACAAAGCTTCATGAGCTTTGGTTGCCGCATGTCCCTGCAAATCTTGAAGAAGGCCGCCAATATCAGAGCGGAGAAAGAGTAGCAGATTAAAGGTAGAATGAACCAGAGCAGTGGTTTTGTGAGAAGATTGGCGGGGATTACGGCTAAGACGGTTATCAAAAGCCTAATCCCCGGCTCAGAACACGGATTAAAGCAAAACCTAAAAGTGTTCGGCAGACAGATCGCCTCCACCGCCACACTTCGAGGCGAATTGATTCCTCAACCACCACAGTGCCACCTATTGCCTCAGAAAGCTCAAACAGAGGATGAATTTATTGAACAGGATCAGATATTATGCCTCGAACAACCAAAGAAGTTATTACTGCACCATATTTCAACGACAGAATGTTTGCAGAGTAACCCTAACAGTACGCAAAGCCTCAAAGGTCAATATAAGCTCTCTTCGAGCTTACTTCTTAAGTATAAACACATTAATGCAATGTAACACCTGTAGAATTTCTTCATCAAACCTCTCGGGGTCAGGAAGACATTAATTCTGCATTGATTGTGTTTGAGATCTTTTAAAACAGATCTCACCTCCTCATCCTTCTATAAATACTTCAATAGAAGATGAGTGAGGGGTTGGATTAGTTGGTTGTTAATGTAATTGCTGAAGCGTCGTAGCTATTTATGAGTGGAAAACTCTTGACTGTAAATAGTGGTTTCATGGGCTCTTGGAGCTCTGCTTGTAATAGATAGGTTAGACTGTGAAAAGAGATGAATTAAAACACTGGATTTGAATATTGTAACAGGTTTGAAGCAATCAATACAAGCTGATTTATGGGATCCTGGTCTATGCCGATGGTGATGTTATTCTCACTGTAACTTGTCATTTTATTTCTGTTTTCAATTTGTTTCATTTTCCACTATAAAGAACAGTTTAAACAGTGTTAGAGTTTGCTGTGCACCAGTGACCTTCTCTGGCTGAAAAATATTTATCCCAATGTTTTCCTCTTATTGTGTTATTTAGAAATGATTTAATTCAGTCTAAGCACAGGGATGCTGGCGTTCCCTCATCTTTTCGTCACTGCTGAATGTTGTTTTTAAATGTTACTTTCATATATGTTGTGTAAGGGATGAATTGAGGAAATCAAAGGTTAGCCCTGAGTCCCTTTCTTGTTTGCTCAACTATTTTTCTGTTTCCCTTAGGATGTGTCAAAAGCTGACTAGTTTCAAAGCACTTATCAGATCTTGGGCCATTCTGTGTTATCTTGGTGATTGTCTTGGAAAGTAACTAAGTAAAGGAGAACTAAGATGAGGAGAAAGGTGAGCCCTGCCCACTAGTTTCTGCTCCAAAGGTTGCCTTCAAGTTTCCCTTTGTTTTTAATCTGTTTTCTAGCAGAAGTATATCAAAGGCTGGATAGTTTCAAAGTACTTACCAGATCCTAGGTTGCTTCTATGTTTTCTTAAAGTGCCTGGTCAAAGGCTGGCTAGTTTCAAAGTACTTACCAGATCCTGGGCTGCTCTTTGTTCTGCATCTGTTGATTCCCTCTCTTGTTGTATCACCCCATTCCATAAATCAAACTTCAAAGAGATCCTTAGGCCTAGATGACTTGCCCCATAGATTATTCTTGAAAATGGATGTTTCAATTAAATTCCCTTATGACTCCATAGCCCAATGGATTAAAAACTTGCCATCATCTTTCTTTAGAATCAAAGCTTATTTTGTTTACTTGCAACTTCTCACCTTTGAACCTATTCGCATATAGATCTTTCCGTCTCAGACAACAACTATGTTCAACCATCCAAGAAAACCAAACAAAACCCTTGGCCTTCATAACTAGCCTAATATCATCACCCTAAAACTTCAAAGACAATATCCATCTTTGTACATATTGGAGAGATCCCTCTCCGGATTCAGGAGGGCTAGATCCTAGAATCCCAAAGTTGGTTGAAATGATGTTAACTCTGTAATCGGACTTTGCCAATCTTGCTTGTTACAGAGACCTAACATTTCTGGCGACTCCGCTGGGGATGACTTGAGTTTTTCATCTTTTTCCCTTTTATTTTCATATAACACCTTGAGAGTAAAAAGCAGCCTTTCCAAGCACTACCAAAGAATGGTAATCACGATAAAACTTGTTTGGATCAGTGACAAACTAGGTCAATCCTAGGGTTCTTTTAAGTCTTTATCTAACCTTGGAAAATCAGCTAGCTTAGCCACAAGGATAGACTGTCTTTGTTTCTTAACCGTAGCTAAGTTTTGAGGCAAAGCTAGGACATTCTTTCAAGAAACCACAAATATAAACAATTCAGAAAATACCAAAAACATTTCAGATTGGTAGTAAAACACAAGTTTTGATACCTGTATACGTCTTTGATGTGTTTTACTCTATACTCTTAGACAGAGTCTGGAAAGGGCCAGGTAGCCTCTGGATCTCATCCTCTTTTAGGGGGTGACACATCTAGTGAATGCCCTCCCAGTCAATCTCTGGTTAGAGTCTGTTGTATTTTAAGATATCCTTGAAGGGAATGTTCCATGAACACTGAGGTGGACAGTGTACTTCTGTGAAAACTCTCTGAACCTTCCACCTGGCGACTCCACCATCCTGAGCAGACCTTAAGACTCCACTGGAAAGAACCCTTATCATTATAAAATCATTCAAATTCAGTTAAAGGACTGTAGGATTCGAATTGAGAAAACAGATTAGTTAACCGTCTAAAGATTGTCATATCTGGTTGAACTTTTCTTGTTTAGATTGGGTCTAATCCCATAAACATTGTGGCTCCTAAAAAGATTCATACTAGAGCCCATCCCGACCCAGATCCTCCTGAAATAGTTGACAACCCAGAAAGAATTCTCAGGAAGTCTCCTAGGATACAATCCTCAACTATCTTCAGACCACTCCTAAGAGCCAATTCAGTACCTGAAAACCTTTCAGCTCTTCATGAATCACAAATTGACTTGTTAAACCCATTCAGAACTAGGTCATTTGGTGATTTAGATCAGTTAGATTCTGAGCCTACCCTTTCATCTCCCGAAACCAGTGAGACTCTTGGGAATAGAGAATCAACACCTCCTGATTTACATTTCTTACGTAATCTAGGTGTCTCTCACCCGAGATCCGCTCAGAGATCTACTGCTGTTCCATCCACTTTTGTTCATCCTTCACTCACATATCATTGCCTTTGTCCCAAATTCAGTGGTAAAAGACATTTTAACCCAGGATCCAGATGGTAAGAGAGGTAAGTGGATTGCTGTTATTCTTGAATATGATTTAGAGATCAAACCCACTAAGCTTATCAAAGGTCAGGGTCTAGCTAGGTTAATGGCTGAATCAAATTGTGAAGTCCTTGATATTAATATGATTAATGCTTTGGATGACCAAGAAGAACTCTCAACTCCCATTGTTGAAGATTATTTTGCGATTTCCCCTTGGTATACTGATATTGTTTATGTTTTTCTTAATTTAAACACACCTCCTGGTTTATCCAAAACAAAGGCAAGATTCCTAAAGTTAAAAGCTGTAAACTATTGCATTATTGATAAATGTCTTTATTGGAAAAATGCTAGTGGTATATTGCTTAAATGTTTGCCTGAGTTTGATGCAGATAAGATTAAACAGGAATTCCATGAAGGAGAGTGTGGAGGCCATTTATACTGGAAGTCAACAGCCAACAAAATTTTGAGGGTTGGTTTCTATTGGCCTACTCTTTTTCCTGATGTACATAAACTGACAACCACTTGCCATAAATGCCAATTGTTTGAAGGCAAGAGAAAATTACTACCCCTTCCTCTGCATCCAATTACTGTTGAAGCCCCTTTTCAACAGTGGGGACTTGACTTCATAGGAGAAATCCACCCTTCATCCTCTGCCCAACACCGGTGGATCCTCACTGCCACAGACTATTTCACTAAGTGGATAGAAGCCATTCCTTGTAGACAGGCCAATGATTCAGTTATCATAAAATTCATAGAAACCAATATCCTTTCCAGATTTGGCTGTCCTACCAAGATCATTACAGATAATGCAGCAGCATTTGGATCAAAGAGAATGGTAGAATTCTGTCATAAATACCAGATAACATTGGGGCACTCCACAGCCTATTACCCTCAAGGTAATGGACTTGCAGAATCTTCCAACAAAAGCTTAGTGAACATAATAAAGAAACTGTTGGAGGACAACAAGAAGTCTTGGCACATAAAGTTGATCCATGCACTATGGGCTGACAGATTAACATTGAAGAAATCCATTGGTATGTCACCCTTCCAGCTTGTATATGGTACAGATGCAATTTTTCCTAACAGCCTTGGTGTACCAGTCATGAAGTTGATTCAAGAGTTGCAGACTGAAGAGGATGACATAATCAGAAGAATAAATCAGACCATTCATCTTCAGCAAACCAGAGAGGAAGTGTACAACAAAGCATTACAAAAACAAGACAATATCAAGAAGATATTTGACAGAAGAACAAAGGCCAGCAACTTCAAAATTGGGGACAAAGTCTTAAAGTGGGACTCAAAGAGGGAAGACAAGGGAAAGCATGGTAAATTTGACAATCTGTGGCTTGGCCCTTACTCCATTCATTCAGTAGCCGGAAACAATGCATTCTTCTTACAAGAGCTGAATGGGACAGAATTGTTTGGAGGTCCTGTCAATGGCAGGATGCTTAAACATTACCTTTCTTGAAAATACTTCATGTTGAAGCCTTTTTGCCTTTTCCATTGTAAATACTACATTCACCATTTCGTTTAAAGTTATGAAAAATCAAAAAATAAAAAAAAACAAAGAAAGAAAGAAAAGAGGGCAGAAATGAAAAACAAGAAAGGCAAGGCCCCATGCCAAAAAGAGAAATGAATCTGAAAGTGTGCAAGCATAAATGCCACTCCTCTAAACACGCTTCTAATTGGTCAAACTATTTAATCTTGACTGATTAGCTTTCAATTTTCTGCTGATAGGGTAGCAAATTTGATTTGCCAAACTGTTTAATCTTGGCTTATCAGTAGATAGAGTAGGGTAGAAATCAAGGTTCAAACAAACTCAAAATCTGAACCAAAGTTTCCAACGAGATGACTCAAAGCTACTCTAATTTCTGAGTCAAAGAAAAGATCTGGTTCTAATTCACTCAAAACTCGAACCAGAAGAAAAGCAAAGATAGCTCACTAAAAAGAAAAAACAGAGCTGTGAATATGAGGGAAGGCCGTAATAAGAAAATTTTCAGATCTTAAGCCTTCTGTTTTGATTTCAAATTTTCTGCAAATAACAATCTATGTGCAGCTTGTCTTTATGCCATAGATCATAGCAAGTCAAACAGTTCAATCTTGGCTTGGCTATTTTTAAATTTCTGTTGTAGAATTTAGAGAATGAAAGTTTGTTGGACTGTTTAATCCCAACAAACAGCAGAATAGGTAGAGGAATATCTGAACTCAACTGTTTAATCTGAGTTTGGGGAGAAATAAGGAATAGAAGTAGTTTAGATTTACTTCTTTCAAAAGAATAAAATGTTGTGTTAAGAGTTTTCCAATCCAAGTGCACTCTGATGAAGAAAAAATGTTAGATCAGTAGGATTGGGGTAGGTAGAAGTTGTATTGATGAAATTCATCTCTCTTTAATGACTGACCTTATTTTGTCCAGAAGAAAAGCAAGAGCAAGTGATCAGACACCAGACACCAGTCAGCATCCCAGAGAAATCAAGTCTGAATTCTTGACGTCTTCAAGAAAACGCCATCCCCAAGTGGAGCCACTGTTAGCCACCTATATTTTTCAATCATATCAAGCTGGTGGCTAAATTTTCTTTACAGCCTTCAAGAAATAAATTCGGGCATAAAAATTGTTGGTACTTGAAGTCTGTTGGCAAGGTTATAAACTTCTGATTGGTTCTACATTCTCTCCATCCCCTCTGCCTCTGACATACCATGAAAAATCCTGAACAAAAATTGCTGTACATTCCCCCTTTCCTTTTCCCCTTCTCCCACTTCTGCCTCATGTCTTCGAGTATCCTTTCATCCATAAAATAACCCATTAAACCCTCTTATTCCCCTTATTCCTCCATTAATCTCATTTCCTAAGGTCAAAAACCCACTTTTTGATCTATCGGAACCTTTCTTCTCTTACAAAAATTATTCAAAAACCATAGAAAAACATGCGTTTCTATGTGTTAGGCTTTAGCCCCTCAGGCTAAGCCCCTTTCTGTTTCTCCTTCCATATGCCCCCACGCCGGAACCGCGTGCTAAACCCGCCAGGCGCTTAACCTCCGAAATAATTTATTGCCCAAAAACTTTGAAAACCTTTGTAAAATGCAAAAACGGGTTTGTTTTATTTTTCCACCAAAGAAAATAATATTAAAACTCCGCCGTTGATCTGTCCCACGGATCAACGGTGCGGAGTGTCCCGTCATCTGGTGGACCCCTCCCCCCTTTCCGCCGCGCTGTTTTCCTTTCCCACCGGTTTGTGCCCGCACCACCTTTTGTCCGGAAGTGGTTTTGTGCCGTCGGCCAGCGATTCCACGCGCCGGCCGACACGTGTTCTCCACCCCACCCCGAAAACCACCGTGCCGTGTCCATCTCCCGCGCGTTAAACATGGTCCCATGGCCCCGCAGCGGGATTCACCCCTGCCGTCGGATCTGGGCCCTCCCATCCGACGGTCCCCGATCACTTTTCCCGCTCACCCTTTAACCAATCCGCTCGTCCGATAAATTTGCCCCGGCGCGTGTAAAATCAAATCCCCGCCGTCGATCTCTGTAGATCGACGGTCTGCATCTCCTCTCCCGATTCCATTATACGGTCCACTTTCCTCTTCGTTGACCGTTTGATTTGTTCCCAACCGTTGATCGCAATACGATCAACGGTCCCGATCTCTCCATTCACCCGCACGCCCTCCGATGCAGTCTGTCCATATAACGCAGGATTTCCTCATTTTTCTTGTTTTTTGCAGGTTTTCAAAGGTTTTTTCTTCGTATTCTACGAAATCTGAAGGATGAGAGTGACGACTCCAATCCTCCCGGTTTGTCCAGGGAATTGATCATACGGAGAAGAACAGAGATATTTACAAAGTTTCATGAGATTTGGTTGCCGCACGTCCCTGCAAAGCTTGAAGAAGGCCGCCAATATCAGAGCAGAGAAAGAGTATCGGATTAAAGATAAAATGAACCAGAGTAGTGGTTTTGTGAGAAGATTGGCGGGGATTACGGCTAAGATGGTTATCAAAAGCCTAATCCCCGGCTCAGAACACGGATTAAAGCAAAACCTAAAAGTGTTCGGCAGACAGATCACCTCCACCGCCACACTTCGAGGCGAATTGATTCCTCAACCACCACAGTGCCACCTATTGCCTCAGAAAGCTCAAACAGAGGATGAATTTATTGAACAGGATCAGATATTATGCCTCGAACAACCAAAGAAGTTATTACTGCACCAGATTTCAACGACAGAATGTTCGCAGAGTAACCCTAACAGTACGCAAAGCCTCAAAGGTCAATATAAGCTCTCTTCGAGCTTACTTCTTAAGTATAAACACATTAATGCAATGTAACACCTGTAGAATTTCTTCATCGAACCTCTCGGGGTCAGGAAGACATTAATTCTGCATTGATTGTGTTTGAGATCTTTTAAACAGATCTCACCTCCTCATCCTTCTATAAATACTTCAATAGAAGATGAGTGAGGGGTTGGATTATTTGGTTGTCAATGTAATTGCTGAAGCGCTTTAGCTATTTCTGAGTGGAAAACTCTTGACTGTAAATAGTGGTTTCATGGGCTCTTGGAGCTCTGCTTGTCACAGATAGGTTAGACTATGAAAAGAGATGAATTAAAACATTGGATTTGAAGATTGTAACCGGCTTGAAGCAATCAATACAAGCTGATTTATGGGATCCTGGTCTATGCCGATGGTGATGTTATTCTCACTGTAACTTGTCATTTTATTTCCGTTTTCAATTTGTTTCATTTTCCACTATAAAGAACAGTTTAAACAGTGTTAGAGTTTGTTGTACACCAGTGACCTTCTCTGGCTGAAAAATCTTTATCCCAATGTTTTCTTCTTATTGTGTTATTTAGAAATGATTTAATTCAGTCTAAGTACAGAGATGCTGGCGTTCCCTCATCTTTTCGTCACTGCTGAATGTTATTTTTAAATGTTACTTTCATATATGTTGTGTAAGGGATGAATTGAGGAAATCAAAGGTTAGCCCTGAGTCCCTTTCTTGTTTGCTCAACTATTTGTCTGTTTCCCTTAGGATGTGTCAAAAGCTGACTAGTTTCAAAGCACTTATCAGATCTTGGGCCATTCTGTGTGATCTTGGTGATTGTCTTGGAAGTAACTAAGTAAAGGAGAACTAAGATGAGGAGAAAGGTGAGCCCTGCCCGCTAGTTTCTGCTCCAAAGGTTGCCTTCAAGTTTCCCTTTGTTTTTAATCTGTTTTCAAACAGAAGTATATCAAAGGCTGGATAGTTTCAAAGTACTTACCAGATCCTAGGTTGCTTCTATGTTTTCTTAAAGTGCCTGGTCAAAGGCTGGCTAGTTTCAAAGTACTTACCAGATCCTGGGCTGCTCTTTGTTCTGCATCTGTTGATTCCCTTTCTTGTTGTATCACCCCATTCCAAAAATCAAACTTCAAAGAGATCCTTAGGCCTAGATGACTTGCCCCATAGATTATTCTTGAACTTGGATGTTTCAATTAAATTCCCTTATGACTCCATAGCCCAATGGATTAAAAACTTGCCATCATCTTTCTTTAGAATCAAAGCTTATTTTGTTTACTTGCAACTTCTCACCTTTGAACCTATTCGCATATAGATCTTTCCGTCTCAGACAACAACTATGTTCAACCATCCAAGAAAACCAAACAAAACCCTTGGCCTTCATAACTAGCCTAATATCATCACCCTAAAACTTCAAAGACAATATCCATCTTTGTACATATTGGAGAGATCCCTCTCCGGATTCAGGAGGGCTAGATCCTAGAATCCCAAAGTTGGTTGAAATGATGTTAACTTTGTGATCGGACTTTTGCCAATCTTGCTTATTACATGGCACCACATTGTATCTTCATGTTTCCATCTTATGAGGTAACTGTGGCAGCAAAAAATTGGTTGGTGAAGCACTTGTAATTTTTTTTTTTTGAGGCAGGCATGGAATGCACTGCTCTGGTTCCTTGTGTGGAACTTTGATTCACTCCTCGGTTTTCATTTAACAACTTGTTTTCATAGTATTTTTCTTCCATATGTTGCTGATATGTTTGTAATCATGAGAAGCTTTGTTTGGAGAGTGGAATTTGAGGTGGAGATGACCATTGGGAGTATGATTCTCACTATTTTATCTGTTGTATATTTCAGGAGAAATAATGGGCACACCGTGATTGCCACAACACACCTCTTTCCTTCATGTAGGGGAGAGCCCTTGGGTGAACTTGCGTTCTTGGAGGAGGCACTTCATGGTTGACTTATCATGTGGGGTAGCTTGGGCCATTTTTGAAGGCCATGACATTGCAGCCAGATATCAGCAGCCTCCTCATACTTACCATAAGTGGAGAGAGAAACTACTTGGATGGAAAAACATAAACTCTCCATTCAACCACAACACATTGCATAAAACCGGGGTTGCAGATTTCTTTGATGAACTACCTAGGATGGCTCATTTCATTTGGATAATTGCATGGGTGAGGGAGTCACTCATTGGAAATAAGACTTCCCATGTTTTTCATCACTCCTACCTTGAGGAGGCCATGAGACAACAAGGAGGTTTCCACTTACACCTTCCACATTTTCATGATGTCAGCCATTTGGTCATGCATCTTTGGGAGGAGACATTGGAGGGCAGATTTGTTGTAGATTATATTGAGCAGTGGTGGGGACTATTGATGAGGAGGCCACAAGAGGAGAAGGGGGAGGAATTTTTCTCTCTCTATGTAGTTGCTTGAGGACAAGCAAAATTTTTGAGGGGAGGACTGTAATGTTCCCAAATTTTAGCCTCAAGCTAAAAGGAACATTATAGTTGGAATTAGATGAATAAAATGGGTAGGGAGGTCCATTAACCTCTTTCGGAGGAAAAATAACATTCCTCATGTGAAAAGGGGAAGAATAAAGCAGCTAGATTGAGCACCTATAGGTGTGAACAGGATTGTATCATGTTGATTCAGTCATATTTGACCAAGTCCACATACACTGCCTAGATACATTATATCTCCATGATGGACTGTGCAGTTTGAATGGAGGAAAAATTGCATGGGCTAGGTGGCATATATGGATGGGACCCATTTTGGAGAGGAGAACTTGCTATATATGGAGAGGAGGACAACCATTGTATTCATGCTTGGATTATTATTTTCTTTGGTCTGTTGAGACTTTGCTTCCTCTTGCTGTTTAGCGGGGTTGCAGTGTTGTTTAGCACAAGGGTGTTCCCGGTCGGGAATCCCTACCTTATCCTCAGGGAAGGAGAGATTCCTGAGCTACATTTCCTCATTCCAAAATTTTTACCAAGCTACCTCCTTCAGCTACAACGCAATTTCTGTTTAGAGTTGGGTTTTGTTGCAGGGTGCAGCAACGGAGGATCTCTTTGAGTCATTTCCAAGCTTGTTTTTAAATGGAGAGATTTTCTATCCATTGGAAGGTTAGTAAGGAGGAATCCTGGGAATATTTTCATATATTTTGCCATAGGCTAACCATCTACCATCCCTCATAGCGCAGTTTTAGTCCTGGTCTGCGTTATTTTCAGAGGTAGTTGCTGGGAGGGTTCATTGAGCTCATCAGGAGGGTCTATTTCTGAGTAGAGGGATTAGCCTTCTAATTAGAAATACAATTGGAGGAGGACATAAGTATTTCAGATCTGTCATAGCCTCATTTTATACCAGATCCAGTTTTCAGTGACACATTAACCCCAGGGTTATTTGTCACATTGTATGTTTTCCGGCATTTCTAGCAATCGTTCTCGGGTTGGCTAGAAATCTTTTATTGGAGTCCATATCTTCATTATTGGGAATTTCTTTTGTTTACTTCAGCCATATTTCATGTATGTACATTTGCAGCAGCAACTAAACTAATATAGACTACGCAGTCACTGTTATCCGACATTCTATATAGTTGTAGCATCTCATGTATCTATTTCTTTGATCATTGGAGAATTGTTCTTATGGCTTGAGTGGCATGTCCCTCATGATATTTTGTGCAAATTTGCTGATCCATTAATAGAATGATGGCTAAATATGGTTCTCTCTCATGGCATGACCATATTTTTTGTGCTTACAATATTGTGCTCATGTATTGTTGTAGCTCCACTTCTGGAATATCTTAAGATATTCCCAATAGTGTATATTTTTCCTATTTTGGAATATTATAGTATTCCACTCATGTATTTTTTTCCTTCATTTTTCATTATGTTCATGTTTTCTTTGATCTTAGGACAAAAAATTTAGAGTAGGATATGCTTTCTTGGCATCCTACTTCTATCTTCATCCTATTATCTCTATGTTTTCTTCCTTGAATTTTAATTAAAGAATCCTTAAATTTTCTTTAGTTTAACTGAAATGTTATGTTAAAAACTCTATTTTTTTAAAAGTAATGTTTAGAGAATTATTATATGCTCTCTATATTTACTTATTTATTTTTTTGAGGTCTGTTTAGCAAAAATATAATTGAACAATCCTTCATTTCTCTTCAAGTTTTACTATGTTATCATCCTGAAAAAATTTCTTGTTCTAGTATGTTGAAGGATCCTTAGTTTCCCTTTGAACCTACTGCACTCATAACTTCATGTTAAATTCACACTCATTAAACCTACTTAGATCCATTCGGCCTTGTTAACTTGCCCTATGAAACACCCTTGACCTATTATTGAACTCTTCAAGACCTTTGCAGACTCCATAGCCCAATGGATTGATTTTCTCTTACTCCACCTATTCCTCTTGACAACCTATGTAACCAAACAAACAAACAAACAAACCCTAATCCTTATAACTAGCATAAAAATAAAAACCCTAAAATCTATCAAGTTACATCCTTTACACAAGTATAGAGAGAGCCCTCTCTAAGTCCAGGAAGGCTAGGTCCTAGGACTCCAAAGACTCGTTCGATTTTACCCATGTACATTTGGTCTTACTAATATAACAAATTACGAGGACCTAACATAATGGCGATCACGGTGGGACTCTGAGTCAGTAACATCCTAATTATTCCTTAAGAAATCTCAAACCCCTGTCAAACTTAGAAAATAAAGTGTTAGCCAAGATTTGTATCTAATTGATTCACCATACTAGAAAAATGATGACTCAACTAGAGAACACCCATTGAAAGTCTTAGTGTTACATAAAGAAACTCAGAAAACCCAAAACATCTCTAGATTGGTTTTTAAATTGTTAATGGTGGACAACAAGCAAACCCTCAAAGCAGTAAACATCATCCACCTGGTGAATCCACTGGCCTCTAGTAGGCCTACTATCTCCACTAGTTCTCATAGACTCCTCTGGGATTGTGTCAATAAGTAGTATTACTTTAAAGCCTAGTCACACACTGTGTGAGTTCAATAATTATTAAGAGATTTCTGTCTTTAAAAAAAAAATAGTCATAAACTTTCAACCTCTCTGTGCTTCGAGTCTAAAGTCTTGCTTCACAAAGGATTAGCACCAGATCTCACCCTGACCCTAATCCTCCTACCATAGTTGATGATCCAGAAAGAATCTTGTGGAAAAATTCTAGGACTAAAGATTGAACTACTGTTAGGACCATTCACAAAGCAAGTTTTGTCCCTGAAAACCTCATAGCCTTACAAGATCCCTAACTTGACTTACACTATAGAAGAAGCCTTTTTAGAACTAAGTCTCAAAGTGGGATAGACCAGACAGACCTTGAGCCCATAGATTTGCAGCAGACTCCTAGTAGAGAAGCCTCTCCTTCCACTCCTCCTGATTTTCAGCTTCTCCAAAACTTTGGCTCCTTTCATTCCAAATCTGCTCAATCTCAGCTTGCTGGACCAAGTACATCCACCACCCCCATTCACACATCCACTATGCAAACCACTCCATTTCATCCTCCACCTCCTCTCACAAACCCCTCTCTCATAAACCCTCCTTGGGTTCCTTTACCTCCAATCATGGCAGCATGGTTTGCCCCATTAGCACTACCACAACCTTTACTACCTATGCCACATGACTACTAAACCAAAATCCCTCACTTTACTGGAGCTGACTCTACCACTGCCCAAAAACATGTAGACAAAATGAATGATGCTTTTGATTACCAAGAAATATAAGAGGAGACCACAAAAATGAGAATTTTTTCCCAAATCTTAGGAGGATCAGAAAAGAAATGGTTCAAAAACTTAACTCCTAATACCATACATGACCTCCCTTCCCTTTATCAAATATTTATAAAAAGGTGGGAGATTAAGAAAAACCCTCTTCAAATCCTCTCAGAGTATAACAACCTTAAGAGAAATGTTGGGGAAAGCGTCCAAGACTACTACACTAGGTTCAATAGTGTATACAATGCACTCCCACCTCAAATGAAACCCCCACAAGGCCTAGCCTTAGTAAAATTTCCAGAGGGTTTTGATCCAGACATGGCCTACCAATTGAGAGAAATAGATCCCCTAACTTTAGAAGACATGCAAAGGGGATCTGTGAGTGTAGAAGCCAATTTAATTGAGAAGAGGGCTAGGATGAGGGCAGAAAAGAAAGTTACATACAAAGAAGAAACCATAACCTCCACCTATGATGCTAAAATTGACAATCTAGTTAGGGTAATGGAAAGGATGATGGAGAAAATTAGTATGAATGAAAGAGAACCCCCAAGGGAAAACCAAGAAAATCCTCAAAACAGAATTAGAAACCAAAACTTCAGAAGAGACCCTCCTCAAAATAGACAAAGAGACAATGACCAACAAATCAGACCTCATTTCCAAGAAAGCTATGTAGAAGAAGACGAAAAAGAGACTGAAGAGCAGGAAAAAAACCATATAAATCTGATAGGATTTGATAATGAGGGTCATGTTTTTCTCATAGAAGAAGAACAAGGTCTATTTTCCTCAAGCCAAACTGATAGAACATATGAGGATTCTGAAGAGTACAAGCTAGGATTTGAAAATTCCATCATGGAGGTTCATAGGCAGTATGACCTTAGGAGTAGGAAAACTCAAGATGCCTCCAAGAAAAAAAAATTAGAAACTGCTATTAGAAATACCCCTGAAAACATCCTTAATAAGACAACAAAGAACACCAACATAATGGCTAAGACTCCTCGTCAAAACAAAGACAAAACTAGCTAACATAATGTTGACCCAAGCTGCCCTAGTACATCAACTAGTGGCCCTGGAAAAACCGCTCTAACTGACATTCCTAATAAAAATCAGCAAACCAAAGTATCTAAAAAGGCTATGTGTGATAAAAATGATGTAAATATACCAAGAACACTAGCACCATTCAGTTTTTAGGGTGAGATTTCCAAGATCAAAATAGCCATACCTCTTACTAAACTAGTAACCCAGGATGTATATAGGTCCCAAGTTTTGAAAGCTTTGAACATAGGCAATGACACCGACACTCTAAATTTAACTGATGACAAACCAGAGTTGTTGTTTGGACCTGAGGTAAAGGGAAAATATCAAGAAAGATTTGTCCCTCCATTCTATGTCAACTTAAACATTCATGAAAAAATCTTACATAATGTTATGTTGGACTCCGATGCCTCACACAATCTCATGCCCAAGGTGGTGATGGAGAGATTAGGCCTCGAAATAACCAAACCACATAAATAATTGTACTCTTTTGATTCAAGTAGAGTTAAATGTTTGGGTCTGATCAAATATTTGTGTGTCAATCTGGCACAAATACCAGCCAAAAGCCTATTCATTGACATTGTAGTGGCTGAAATTCTCCCCAATTATGGCGTGCTTTTATATAGATCATGCTGAGCCAAACTCCAAGGACACCTTCAAATAGACATGAACTATGCTACCATCCTTGTCTTTAACCAAACAAGGAGATTGTACAGGGAATCTCACATGAAATACATGGTTAGCAGCCAAGATAGGCCAAACAGCACCCATGTATATTCTATCCATTCATATCTTGACTCATTTATCTTGCACAATGAGGATGAAATTAATGAATAGGTAAATGAAAATGAGAAAGAGCTAGGCCTACCAGAACAGTCAAACCAAACACAAAAGGAAGAACTTCACAGCCAAAACTCTAGTAGCCCTAAACAACAACATAATGGTGATTTTGAACTTGAAACACTTTGGAACATGAGCGTTGATGGCTCTTGTGACAAAGTTGGTTCAAGAGTAGGTGTTTGGATACACAACACCAATGAGGGTCATTCCTACAAACTAGAGTTTCAATGTACCAATAATATTGCAGAGTATGAAGCTCACTCCTTGGTTTACATTTGCTAAAAAACATAGGAGCTAAGAAGATTTATGTTCAAGGAGATTCCGAGTTGATGATTACACAAATCAAAGCAGAGTATTCAGCCAAAAATCCTAGGCTAAGAGAATATAGGAATGTTGCCTTAGACCTCCTGAAATTTTTTGAGAAGTATGAACTTACCTCTATCCCTAGAGCTCAAAACAGCCTTGCCAATGAACTTTCCTTTACTACCAGCACTTGCCAAATACCTCATTTCAATGAATAATACATAGTAAAGGTCAAGTGCAGACTAGAAGTCCCTGATAACATAGATTATTCGCAAGTATTTAAAAATGAAAAATAGATTGAAGATTTCTTGCAGCCCAAAACCAAGTTTGAAATGTCAAAATAAGATTTAAACCATCAAGAGGATTGTTTTGATGAAGAACAAACCCACAAAACAGAGTTGTCTTGTATTGCTGATATAAATCTACTAGAACATCCTCCTGAGGTAGAATTGTTTGAAAATTTAGATCAAAAATACCTTGATGTTTTGTAGTGCAAAGATAGCTCATTACCGAGAGGTCTGGCCCCCTTAGAAGAGTTGTTTGCTTTCAATGATGTTGATAGGAAGCCAAAAATGGAATCTACTGAAAATTATGTGGAATAATGCAACATAGGTAGTGTAGAAGAACCCAAAATGATCAAGCTGTCCAAAACTCTACCACCTCGCATAAAACAGAAATACATTAAGTTGTTCAAAGAATTTAAATATTTTTTTGCATGGGTTATGAGGACTTGAAGTCCTATAACACAAACATTATTCAACATAATATTCCTCTCAAGGAAAACCAGAAACCATTCAAGAAAAAATTGAGAAGAATAAACCCCTTCTTAGTACCTCTAGTTGAAAAAGAAATAAATAATATGTATGATGCTGGTATCATAGTCCCTCTCAGGTACTCAGAATGGGTTTCAAACCTTGTGTCACTAAGAAAGAAAACAAGGGATATTAAGCCATGCATAGACTTTAGAAACTCAAACAAATCCTCCCTGAAGGACAACTACCCTTTACCTAAGATGGATCATATACTGCAAAGGGTGGTAGGTTCTAGAAGAATATCATTGCTTGATGGCTTTTCATGGTATAATCAGGTACTAGTACTTCCAAGTGATCAGCACAAAACCGCTTTCACAACACCTTGGGGCACATTCGTGTATGTAAAAATGCCTTTTGGGTTAATGAATGCAGGGGCCACTTTCCAAAGTGCCATGGACATAGATTTTTTTGAAGACATAGGTTACTTCATAGTGATATACCTTGATGAAATCACTGTCTATTCTAAAACTGATGAAGAACACCTAATTCACTTGAGAAAGGTATTTGAGAAATTTAGGAAGTATGGCCTATCTTTGAATCCTAAGAAAACACTATTTGGTCTTCAAGAAGGAAAAATTTTAGGCCACATCATATCTGAAGAAGGGATAAATATAGACCCCAAAAGGATTGAAAGTGTATTACAGATCAGCCACCCTAGGAACATTAAAGAGCTGCAATCTTTCATTGGAAAGATCAACTTCCTAAGAAGGTTCATACCAAAACTTGCTGAAATCCTGAGAAACATCACAAACATGCTGAAAAGAGAAGTAGGAATCAAGTGGACCATGGAAGCCAAACAATCCTTTGAACTGGTAAAACAAGCACTTACCCAAACACCAATTCTAATCAGCCTCAACGTTACCAAGGATTTCTTCATTTTCTCCTTTGCATCAAAACACATTATTGCTGCAGTATTGCTTCAAAATAACATTATGGGACAAGAACAACCCATAGCTTTCTTCAGCAAGGCTTTGAGGGATGCACCTTTAAAATATAACATCATGGAGAAACAAGTCTTTGCCTTGATCAAAGCATTGAAAGACTTCAGAGTTTACATTTTGAACTCCCATGTCAATTATTTTGTTCCACATACAGTTGTTAAAGACATTATAAATCAGGACCCTGATGGTAAAAGGGGTAAATGGATTACTATCATCTTAGAATATGATTTAGAAATCAGACCCACTAAACTGATTAAAGGACAAGGACTTGCCAAACTCATGGTTGAAGAAAATTTTCAAGCACTAGAAATAAACATGTTACATTCTTTGGATGAACAAGACGAACTGGAGACTCCACCCATTGAAGAATCATTCTTGAACTCACTCTGGTATGTTGATATATTGTATGTACTTGTTAATCTAAATGCTCCTCTTGCTTTTTCCAAAACAAAAACTAGGTTCTTGAAACAAAAGGCTTAAAATTTCTACAGTCTAGATAGAGCTTTGTATTGGAAAAATTATGTTGGTATCTTGCTTAAATGTTTGCTTCAAGATGATGCAGATAGAATCATGCATGAGTTTCATGAAGGAGAGTGTGGAGGTCATCTCTACTAGAAAACCACAGCCAACAAAATCCTTAGAGCTAGTTACTATTGGCCCACTCTTTTCCCTGACATACACAAGATAGTTGCAACTTGCCATAAATGCCAAATCTTTGATGGCAAGAGAAAACTACTGCATTTTCCCTTGCATCCTATTAGTGTTGAAACTCCTTTTCAAAAGTGGGGTTTAGATTTCATTGGAGAAATCCACCCTAGCTCATCTGCCAAACACAAGTGGATCCTCACTACAACTGACTATTTCACCAAGTGGATAGAATCCATCCCTTCAAGGAATTCCACTGACTTAGTCATCATCAAATTCCTTGAAACCAACATCTTGTCTATATTTGGCTATCCTAAAAATATCATCACTGATAATGCTTCTTCATTTAATTCCAATAGAATGGTGGACTTTTGCTACAAATATCATATCACACTAGGGCACTCTACAACTTATTACCCTCAAGGTAATGGGTTGGCTGAGTCCTCTAACAAAATTTTGGTGAATATCATCGAGAATTTGTTGGAAGAGAAAAACAAGTCATGGCATAGAAAAATAGTGCATGCACTATGGGCTGATAGACTAACAACCAAGAAATCAATCAGAAGATGCAGTTTTTCCTCTATGGATGTCTCCCTATCAGCTAGTGTATGGCATGGATGTAGTTTTCCCAACATCCTTGGGAGTTCGAGTCATAAAGCTTCTTCAAGAGGTACAATCAGAAGAGAATGATATGCAAAGGAGGCTGAACCAAACCATTCACTTGCAGCAGTCAAGGGAAGAAGTTTACAAAAGAACACAAGCAGTGAAAGAGAACATAAAGAAGATCTTTGATAGAAGGACCAAAGCCAATGATTTCCAAATTGGAAACAAGGTGCTGAAATGGGATTCAAGGAGGGAGGACAAAAGAAAGCATTGAAAATTTGAAAATTTGTGGAAAGGTCCATACATCATCCATTTAGTTAGAGGTAAAAATGCTTTGTTTTTACAAGAAATATATGGAACAGAGTTATTTGTAGGTCTTGTCAATGGCAGGATTCTCAGGCACTAATTTTGTCAAAATTCCTGGTCTGAAGCTTTCATTCATTGTACATAACATTGCTTGATGAAAAATCAGAAAAATGAAATACAAAAACAAAGAAAAGATGAAAAAGAGGGCAGGAAAAAAAAGAGGTACAACCTCATACCAAAAAAGAGTATTGTTGAAAGTGTGTAAGCCTAAATGCCACTAGCTTTGAGAAAAAAATTCTTGATTCAGTCATCTAGACTAATCATGACTGAACATGTTTTAAATTTTTGCTGATAGGTTAGTGAAAGAAGACTTGTCAAACCATTTAAGCTTGGCTTGTCAGTAGATTAGATTAGGAAAAGATGTTGGTTCCCAAAGCATAAATCTGAACCAAAGAAAAATCAGAGGGATGCATAACCAATTCTGAATCACAGCCCTCATGTTTCATAGTTTTTTATTGTACAAAAATAATGTCTGTGTGTAGCTTGTCCAAATGCCACAGCCCATGGAAAATCATATTTCTTAATCCTGGTTTGGTCATATTTTAAATTTCATGTCAGTAGGTTAGAGAATAAAGTCTATCAAACAACTTAATCTTGACATATGAGTAGACTAGGTAGAGAATAAGAGAGTTCATTAGCCTAATTGTAACTCTTGGAAGTGATAGGGGTACAAGTAGATAACTTTTATTATTTCAAAAGAAAAAATGATTTCAAGGGTTTGCGAGTCCAAGTGCACCCAGAAGAAGAAAAAATGTTAGGGAAAATAAGATGGGTAGGTAGAACTGAGATTGAAGAAATCAAGTTTTTTTGGATTTTATGAGATCATAGCTTCAATAAATCATCAACAAATGAAGGAAGAGGGATCTGACAAGTACAAGTAAGTTACTGGTCTTCAAAACTCAGAGATCTGAACTCTGAGGTCCTGAACACCTCCTGAAAAGGATTTGCCCTCCCCAAGTGGATCCACTGTTATTCATCAGTATCTTTCACTATTCGTAGATGACTATAGATTGGTTCTATATTTCTTAAAAAAAAAATTCCTTGAATATTGTGAGTTTTAGAAATCTCACTGCCTTCATTATCCCTATAGAAAAATTTTCACTATTCTACCATTTTTCCATTCCATGGTCACCCTATCACTCCTAAAAAGACTCCTTATGGGCTTGTGCCACTCATCTCCATCCTTTTTCCCATATATGACCTCATTACTCTATTTTTCCCTTGCCCATAACTCTACTTTACATCTAGGGTTACCTATAATCCTATTCCTTCCCATGTTCACCAGGTTCCTCAAGCATTGATGGTCTCAAAACTATCTCTGTAGGCTCTTTAGATAAATCAAGTACATTGGATTCTGGATCTTCAATACAGCATTTTGACAAATACTCTGTTTTTCACTTGAAGGCTCCAAGCCAATTTTTAGTCAAATACCAGGTCAAGGAATCCTCCCACTAGGTCAATTATGGTTTTACATGGTTGAAGGTCATCATTAGGTGTTTAAGGCACTACTTTTCCTTTGCTAGAAAGTTTCCAAAGAAGTTTGTCTTGTCAAATCATAAACTGCAAGTGAAGGAAGACAGGAAGCACTTGTGGTCTTAAGGAGAATTAGGGGTTTTGAGTTTGATTGGGCCAGCAGTGTGCCAAGAGGGGATCAAATGAAGAAATGACGATGCAGGAGGTACACCAAGAAATCAAACATGAAGAGAATTTTATCAAAAATTACTGATAAGATAGTGAAAAAGGTGAGGTGAACTGGACATAAATGAATGAACTTGAAAGGGCTATAGAGAACTTAGAAGACAACATTGATGATTGTCTTAAAGAACTCTAGACACCTAAGGTTTTGGGAAAATAGGCAAATATGGTAAAGGCATCGTTAGAACTCCATGATGCCAGCAAAGAAAGGATTGTGAAAGTGCTGTTGTGTGCAAGCATCCCAAATTTTGCCAAGGTGAATATTTCTCATTGCCTCAAAGGAAAAAGGTGTAAGGAATATTAGTAGGAAAGGTAAATTCATTGTTTTCAGGCACCTGTTGAGCTCCAAGAATGTTCTTTCTTCCACCACATTCCACTCCATTTCTTTTGTCCATTATTAATCCCAGGCTCAAATGATCAATGAAATTAGTTAAAATTGCTTTAAGAATGAATATTATGACTAACTTGCCATGTTTTTATGATTTTGTCATTGTAGTGCTTTTTGAACTAGGACTAGCTACAGAATGCAGACATTCTGTAGCTAGTTGCCAATTCTGCAGCTGTCTTCATGTTTAAGCAGGTTCTAGGTGTCCTCTCAGAGAAAACCACACATGGTCGTATTCCAGATCATGCCCTCAGCATTTTTTTCTCTCAACAAAGATTGAACGGAATTCTGTACGTGGTTATGCACGTGGGAACTCAAACTAGGAGATAGACTCCTAATAGGACAAGGACAGTCCAGATGTCCTTAGTCATATTACGATGCCACCTTTAGAGTTCTAGTTTGATTTTAATATGGAAATACAATTATCCCTGGATTATCTCGGATTCTGTTATGTAAATTTGCTATAAATGTAGCTCGGGAAACCGAGGGACAAGGTTAGATTTTGGTTAGATTTTATGGTTGATTGCTATATTTCTGAAGTCCGAAAACACTCTGTTTTGAAGCAATCTCTCTTTAATGAAAGAAGCAGCATTTCCTTGAAAGCGTTGAAGTCGATCTTGAAGTAGATTTCATGCTACTCTTGTGGTAGAGGGCCCCTGCCTCCTGAGCAGCCTTGTTTATACAGTAGATAAGTATTTTAGTCTCGTTTTTATTTCTAGTTTAGGCAAGTTTCTAAATTTTATGTTCACACTTGTTTACATTAATTATCACAGCTAGACTTACTCTAATAAGCTCTTCCAAAATATCATTACGATGAATAAGGCATAGCTGTGGTATTGTAGGTTTTAATTGCATTTTCTTTCGTTAATTATCACAGTTGGACTTACTCTAATAAGCTCTTCCAAAATATCATTATGATGAATAAGGCATAACTATGGTATTGTAGGTTTTAGTTTCTTGTTTGCACTAAGTGTCACAGCCGTTCTTACTCTTACAAACTCTTCCAAAATATCATGAACAACGAATAAGAAACAACTGTGGTGTCTTAGATTCTAGTTGTATTTTCTTTCAGTCTTATGTTTATGTTCAATTGCATTGAATAATACAACCATACTTTTTCTCAAAAAATCTTCCAAAATATCATTCATACTGAACGAGATGGGCTGTAGAATTCCTTAGGTTAGTTGCATGTTAATTTAGTTGTAGCACTCCGGAGGTAGAATGCATTTGGTTCAGCTCTGTCATTTCATTTCCAGTTTGATAATGGCTTTTCAGTTTAACACTGTTCACTGTACTTCAAATAGACTAGTGGCACTCTAGTTTAGTCTTAGCTCACTGTATTAGCACTCCAGTTTAGTTGTCATCCATTGCATTTTTAAATTGTATTAGTTGTTAAATTTAAATACCACGGTCTTAATTATTTACAAAACTTCTTTTGTTCCAAACTCATATTAATACATAATCATTTGGATAGAAGTTAGTATCAGTCTAAAGACCTAGAGTATTTTGCAACCTTTTTACCATTTCACAAACAAGCCTCTTCTCAAAGACCATTCTAAAAAGGAAATCTATAACTTCTGAGTAAGGCCTAGTGGTGTTAAATTGAGTTGCAGAATAGAATTAGAAGCTAGTTTAGAGTAGAAATCTTATTATGCTACAAATGTTCTTTTCCAAATATATTCCAATAGACCTTTAATCATGGATGAGATGTTGTAACATTGTAAGTTGATTGTTTGATTGTTTAGTTAGGAGAACTTCATTTACACTTCACTTGCCCATTTCTCAAGCTCTTCCAAAATATCTTTAATGAATGAATTGGACAAGTTTAAGCTCATGTTGTGATTTATTTCCCTGAAGTCATTATCAAGCTTTGTATTTGTTGTTTGCTAGCCATAGTTAGGCTTTGTTCTATTTTAGTATTTGCATTTGTCATTTTCCATCCATAGTTTAGGCTTCACTCTGTTTTTAACGAGTAGCTTCTCTTCACTAGCATTTAGTTCTTTCCCTTGTGAACATAAAACCATAAAAAACCAAAAACATCATAAAACACTAGACACAACGCAGTGGGAAACAAATACCTAGGCACATATAGTGCACCACACTTCAGCAGTTTACCAACCCTGGTTGAAAATTAATGAACTCAATTTAGGAGCACTAGGTTGAGCACAAACATTTTGGCGCCGTTTACGGGGAAGTGTAACTAGGTAGCCTTGTTTCTTAACTCCCCAAAACAATTATATGCGTAGAGAGAGAGACTCAAGGGGTAGATTCATAAGAAGTAGCAGCAGAAGCTTGATCCCTAGAACACCACTTGTTTCACCTAGACCAAGAGCCAATACACCTCCAACTCAGACCCACAATCCATCCTTTACTAATCCTAGACTCTCAGAGGACTTAAGATCAGATATTACATTAGAAAGACACAAACTTTTCCACTTCCACAGAAGAATCAACTATGGCAGAAGAAGGGGGAGGAGGAGTCTTTAATGGATAACACACATTATTTGGAGGGGGTAGAGGTAGAGGTAGAGGAGAAGGAGGTAGAGGTGTAGAAGGTGAAGGAGGTAGAGGAAGAGGTAGAAGAGAGATGGGAAGCTCTTTTGGGTTTTCTATAGTAGATGAAGAAACCAATACAACTATGAAAAATATTTCACCCTCTGTCCTTCCAAACTTCTATGGACTTCAAACTGAAGATCCTGAAACCTTCCTATTTGAATTTGAAGTCCTGTGTAGAACTTATGACTACTTACAAGATGCTCAAAAACTTAAATTATTTCCTTCAACATTGAAAGGAGCAGCATTGAAGTGGTTTATGAGTTTGATCAACAGTTCTATTAGGACATGGGAAGACATGAAACAAGAATTTTTAGAGAGGTATTTGGATTATTGTATGCCAATCAATCATAAGGAGGAAGTGTTCAAGATGATACAAAAAGAGGATGAAAACTTGGAAGATTTGTTGGAGAGATTTCATTACAACATGAAAAGAGCAAAAATGGAAAACTTAGATCAAGACACCTTAAAAGCTCTCTTGTTGAAAACAATTAGGGATGAATGGTTGGATATCCTTAACATGATGGGAAAAGGGGATATATCTCAGCTCACATTACCTGAAATATCTGAGTTATGTATCAACATTTCAAGAGGGAAATCCAAAACTGTAAAAGGCCCAAGAGACCCTGCTCTTGCAAGGGTAAGTAAATTTGCTTCTGGGACAGTAAGTAGGGCAGAGATAGGGCATATGCTTGATGAATTCAAATCTGACATATTAGGGAGTCTTAGTGAAAAAATAGACACCCTTAAGTTACAAAACAAGCAAAAAGTTGAATCTGATGCTTTAGCAATCTTTTGTCCCAGATGTAGAAATAAGCATGCCTTGAAAGAGTGTCCTTTGGATGAAAAAGTTGTAGAGACCTGTGTCATTTGTTCAGAAAAATATGAGACCAAGAGTTGTCCTTCACTTCCTGGTCTTAAAGCTATCTTTCAAGAGGAAACTCCTACAAGTTCCACAGAATCTCTCAATTTTGTCTCTAGAATGCCTTGGCAAGGACCTCAAACACAAGGATTTCATGATCAAATGTATAATCAACCTCCACCAAATTGGAATTCTTGGCAGCAACCTTGGCCCAAATTTCAAAATCAATCTCAAGCTTGGGCACAAGGGGCACAAAATCCCTATGGAAGATACTCTCAGTACTATCAGTATCCACCATCCTATCCACCATATCCACATTTTCCTCAACAACAAAATCCTCAACAAAATCCTCAAAATCCACAACATCAAAATCAACCACTTCCATTACCATTTCCTCAGAAATCAAATCAGTTGCCTGCTCAACCCATACCAAACCCCAACAATAAAAATCCTCATAATACATACATGATAGAAGGCCAACAATTTCCAACTTATTTAATTACTCCTCTAGACCTTAGTGATGTTCAACTTAGGTCTGGAAGAATACTTGAAAAGAGGAAACCTTCTGTGATCATACAAGAACAAGACAACTCTGAGGAAGATTCTCTACGGGAAAATAAAAGTCTTGAAGAAGACACATCTTTTCAGGACCCAAACATTGAAAAAATAAAACAAAAAGAACCAATAATTTCAACTCCTGTATTAGAGCAGCCATCAACATCCACTTCTACACCTCCCTTTCCAGAAAGATTACAAATTGATAGAGGTGTAGAAAAACAAATTATGGTGCCTAATTATGATTTCCTAGATGAGCTAAGAAATGTTTGCATTAAGATTCCATTATTACAAGCCATCAAGGAAATCCCAATTTTAGCAAAGACAATAACGGAGTTGAGCATGAAGAAAACAAGAAAAAGAATAAGAGAGACAAAGAAAATTCAACTGGCAGGAAAAATAGCAGACATTATGATGGGTAAGATTGTTATTCCAAAGTATCTAGACCCAGGAAATCCAGTTGTCAAAATTCACATCAATGGAATTGAGATCCAAAACACACTCATTGATTTAGGAGCAGCAATCAATATCATGAGTAGACAAATCATGGATAAACTGAAACTTCCTAATCTTCTCTTTACACCCACATTATTACAATTGGCAAACAAATCTGTGATCAAACCTGATGGGGTAATAGAAGATATTCCAGTGTCCCTAAATTCTTGGGAGTACCCTGTGGATTTCATGATCCTAACTCCTAAGAATAATCTAGGAGGACATCCCATTATATTAGGAAGACCTTGGTTAGCTACAGCTGATGCTTTCATTAGTTGTATATCTGGTGATATGTACATCTCTGATGGTAGTTCAACTAAGAAATTCACTTTGTATCCTGCAGCAAGGACAATTACAGATTTAGATGATACTCAATGGATAGAGGATGAAGAAGACTTACAACCTCTCTTCACAATTTCGGAAATTAGTGAAGATAGTCAAATTCTGAATACTTTAGAAAACTTTTAATCCTCTTCGGAATGCAAACATGAAAAATTTCAAAGAGAATCCAACATTGAGTTTTTATCATCAAGACAGATGTCTCTTTATTCTATGGATAAATTTGGCAGCTCTACAATTGAGATATTTCCAAGCAAAACTTTAAACATAAACAAGAACCTAGAAAAATCTCAACAAGAAGAGCTAGTCAAGATCTTACAGAGACATTCTTCTGCATATACATGGGAGTACACTGATATGAAAGGGATAAGCCCCAAGATTTTCACTCATCACATCTACATAGAGGAAAATTGTAAACCAATCAGACAACCTCAAAGAAGGATGAATCCAAATCTTAGGGAGATTGTTAAAGAAGAATTGCAGAAATTGTTGAATGTCAACTTTATCTATCCTATTTCAGATAGTCAGTGGGTTTCTCCTTTGGTAATTGTGCCAAAGAAAAATGGTAAATGGAGGGTATGTATTGACTATTTAGAATTAAACAAAGCTACTCTTAAAGATCATTTTCCCCTACCTTTCATAGATCAGGTGTTAGATACCTCAGCTGGCAAAAAGTACTTCTCATTTCTAGATGGGTTTAGTGGTTATAATCAAATTCAAGTAGCACTTGAGGACCAAGACAAAACCACATTTACCTATCCTTGGGGTACCTATGCTTACCGAGTATTTCCATTTGGATTATGCAATGCACCTGCAACATTTCAAAGAGCAGTACTAGGAATTTTTTCAGATCTAATACATGATTGTGTAGAGGTATATATGGATGATTTCACAGTTTATGGAAACACATTTGAAGAAGCCTTAGAAAACTTGGAAAAAGTTTTAAAAAGATGTAAAGAAGCAAATCTTTCACTTAGTCATGAAAAGTGTTTTATGATGTTTACTGAAGGAATTGTTTTAGGACATCACATTTCAAGGGATGGGATTAGAGTTGATGAGTCAAAAGTTGAAGTTATCTCTAACTTATCTATTCCAAGTTGTCAAAAGGATGTTAGGAGTTTTCTTGGATTTACAGGGTATTATCGGAGGTTTATAGAAAACTTCACCAAGATAGCATCTCCACTCTTCAAATTACTTACCAAAGACTGTGAATTCAATTGGAATTCTGATTGCCAGTTAGCCTTTGAGACCCTGAAAACAAAAATTTATGAAGCACCTATTTTAAGGGGACCTAACTGGAAGTTACCTTTTCATATTTCAATAGATGCCTCAGATACAGCTCTAGGAGCAGTATTGGGACAAAAAGACCTGATTCCTTATGCCATCTACTATACCAGTAAAAATTTGACTCCTGCAGAGTTAAACTATACTGTAACTGAAAAAGAGTTTTTAGCCATTGTTCATGCCATAAACAAATTCAGACACTATATAACAGGCTATGAAACTTTTGTTCACACTGATCATTCTGCAATTAGATACTTAATGAACAAATCAATTACTAATGGCAGAGTCATAAGATGGTTATTGCTTTTACAATAATTCAACATTACCATTCTAGATAGGCCTGGAAAACAAAACACAGTAGCTGATTTCCTATCTAGACTCCAAAACATCAAAGATGACACTCCATTTGAAGATCAATTTCCTGATGAATATCTTTTTGCAATTTCTACTCAGACTCCTTGGTTTGCTGAAATTGCTAATTATTTAGTTTCAGGGAAATTTACTTCAATAATGAATGCAAGAGAGAAAAGAAAAATCATTTATGAAAGTGAAAAATATTCATGGGTTGCTAATGAGTTGTACAAGACAGGTCCAGATTTTATCATTAGGAGATGTGTTCGGGAAGATGAGATGCCTGAGATTCTCAAAGCCTGTCATGATGAACCTTGTGGCGGACACTTTGCTGATAAGAGGACAGCCTATAAGATCCTTCACTTAGGATATTATTGGCCATCCCTTTTCAAAGATGCTAAAGAGTATGTCAAAAGGTGTGACAGTTGCCAAAGGGTAGGGAAACCTTCTCCTTCAGGTGAGATGCCATTGCAGCCTCAGGTACATATTAAACCTTTTGAAAAATGGGCTTTGGATTTTGTAGGACCTATTAGTCCTCCATCAAGACAAAAGAGATATATATTAGTTTGCACTGATTATGTTACCAAATGGGTAGAGGCCAAGCCATTACTTTTTTTTAATGAAGCATTTGTAGTTAATTTTCCTTTTTAGGATATTTTTACTCATTTTGGTGTCCCAAGGGAAATTGTTACAGATCAAGGAGCTCAATTCACATCAAGGCTAGTGGAACAAATGATGGAGAGGTACAAAATCAGACACATAAAATCTACTCCCTATCATCCACAAGCAAATGGTCAAGTGGAATCTACTAATAAGGTTATTGAAGGGATCCTAACAAAGAATTTCCATTTACATAGAAAAGATTGGGTAGATAGGCTTCCTGAAGCTTTGTGGGCCTATAGAACTACATGGAGAAGCACAACAGGTCATACTCCTTTTGAACTTGTTTATGGAAAGCAAGTTTTGTTTCCCATAGAGTTCCAGATTCAAACTTTCAAAATGGCAGTTCAGCTAGGACTTGATCTATCAGAGGCACAAAAACATAGATTGGAGCAGATTAATGAATTGGATGAGATCAGACAAGATGCAGTTCAGAAAACCATTATAGTCCAAAAGCAAAGGGCTAGATGGCATGACAAGTACATCAAGGAAAAGAAGTTCAAATAAGGTGACTGGGCTCTCTTGTTTGATTCAAAGTTCAAGGATCTTCAAGGTAAATTTCAAACACATTGGCTTGGGCCATATGAAATTGTGATAATTTTTGACAATGGAGCAATAAAAATCGGGACAATAGATGAAGAAGAGGTTACTTTTCTTGTGAATGGTCATAGATTGAAGCTGTATCACAAACCACTCTCAAGAGAAGAATTTGTCAAGAAGTTCCAGGAAAACAGTGATGTGAAGTTAATGAAGAAGAATCTTTCTTCTTCATCAACTTAATTGAATTTTCTGAAGTCAGACATATTGAAAAAATAAAAAATAAAAATAAAATATAATATAATAAAATATAAAAATAAAGTATAGACATGAAAACCAATCACTGATTGGCATGTTTATACAGAAAAGATAGAGTGAAAATCAGAATCCTTCTGACACTCTAACTTTTCCATTTTGTTTTTTTTTGCAAGCAGTTGTTACAAAATCATAAGTGCAGATCCATTTCACTTATGATCCATATCATTTCACTTCATTTCATTCCATTCATTCATATCATATCTTATTCCATTCATTCATCCACACTTCATCCATTTCACTTCATGGTCCACTTCATTTCCATTTCAAATCTTTAAGTTTGATCTCCTTTCTACAATTGAATAATACACAACAGAAATTGCAGGGCACTTTTTCACTCCATTTCATAAGTTGTGATCCATTCCACTCCATTATTCACTTCATTCATACTCCATCCTACCATATTTCATTATTCATTTCATACAACCTTTCATCATTCCAGATTCAAATCATATTTCAAATCCTCTACAGGTACATTCTGCAATCATTTGGACATTCTGCAGCTAGTCAAACATTTTGCAACCAGGCAGACATTCTGCAGCCAGAGAGCCTGAAAGCACTGGCTAGTAATCATTTGATTTGCAACAAAATGATCATGCATATCCATGAACAAGCAAAATCAAGAAGGTTATGAAGACTCAAAAAGTAATGATTTTCAGGGGAGAGCAAAGCATATGAAGATCACAAGAAAATCAAAGCAAAGGCAAAGGTATGAAGTGATTATAATGACATATCATGAAAATTTTAGTGTAGTTTAGTTGTATATGATTCAAAAAGTGTTTTAATTAATTTTGTTGATCTTGCCTAACAAACCTTCTGCAAAAACTTTGGATAAAACTCCTTCTGTTCCACCATTTCAAAACCCATATCCGATCATCATTTCAAAATCTAAATGGTTAAAGTGCTGAAGTGATTGGATTAGTCACATCACTAAGCATTTAATGATGATTTTTGAATTCGTTACAAAATATCTCCGCGGTCTTTTCACTCATTGATTCGTTTTCTTCACCTCACCTCATTAATTCATTCCGTAACCACTCCATATCACTCTTTCCCGCAGCCAACTCTTAACCATTTCATTCTGTAAAACAGAGGTATCTCTGTAACAACCATTGTCACCGTGAACAGAGGAAACATTTGGGGAGCAAAAACAACTTGTTAACGACCATTCTCACCATGAGCAGAAGGCTGGTGAATTGAAGATTGAAGAAAAGTTATGGGCCTCATCGTGAGAACAGAACCAGCTGGCACTAAATACTTGGAAGGCTATCCCCAAATCCGAGAAATATTACAACAAGAAGGATGGTTGCAATTCCTTGAAAAATTCAGTGGCTTCCACAAAGAGGTTACTAAAACCTTTGCAAGATCTTTTAATGGGGCCGAGGTTGAAGTTGGAGATATTAAATTCACTGTCACAGAGGCTTTTATTGCAGAAGCAACAAGATTTCCTAGACAAGGAGAAAGGTGGTTTAAGAACAGAGAATTTCATAACGAAGGTTGGAAGCAGATACTCAAGTCACCAGGTATGGATGTCACTATTTTTAAAAAGGGTATCCCTAGCTCTGCATTAAAGAAAAAATGGAGGAACATGTTGCTTATCCTGCAAAAATTCATCACTTGTGAAGGTAGATATGGTATTTTCTATGTTTACCATATTAGGTTGATAATGCATTTCCTAGAAGAAGAACTTAATTTGCCCTATTTCTTGCTTCAAAGTTTAAAGAAAATGGCTTGAAGTGTTCAAAAGAGAATTCAATTTCTAGAGAAAACCTTATACCACCATGGTTTAGTCAAGATTTTAATTGAACATCATTTAGCAAAAGTGGGAGACACTTGGGATAAATTCTTGATGAGAAATCACTTTGAGGAACCAAAGGAACCTCCACCTGAACATGAACCTACAAAAAGAAGTAGAAGATGGAGATCCTCCAAAACTGAAACTGGTAAAACAATACAAGAAAGCAGTGAAGAAATGATCTCTGAAAAATTAGTTCAGATTAAGAAGTAGCTTAAGAAAGAAAGGATCATGGGAAAATTTGCCTGAGAAAAAGGAGAAGGGCCATCTCAACCGAGGAGGAGCCACGAACTGAGGGGAATACTAAAGAAAACAAAAGTTAAACAAACTGGAGTCATAAACATAGAAGAAGAAGAAACACCTACTGAGGAGGATTTTGATGAAGAAGTTCCAGAAATTGATCCTGCACAGTAAGAAATTTACAACTATGTTGAAACATTGGAGAGAAAAGCTTCAGAGAGTAGAGACAGAACCCCTAGTCCTCCACAGTCCGAAATAGATGTGCTAAGAAGAGATAAGTACGAACTAGAAGTACTTAATAGACATATCAAGACGGAGAATGATATTGTGAGGGAGCAAGTTAAAATAAAAACCAGTATGAAATCAACCCTGTCTCTACAAATGGACAAAGTGGAAAAAGCCAATGAAAAGTTGAAAAATAGAAACAAAAAGTTAATCAGGGCACTTACCAATTTAAGGTTCAAGTTAGTCATCAGGAAGCCCAGAAGGCCTTTAACTACCAGGCAAAGCAGAAGAAGAGGGTTGGATGTTCTTGTAGAGGTCTCAGAGTTCATGGAATAGTTGCATGAGGACATGCAAGAATCTAGCAGTGGGGGTATGTTGAGCTCCAAGAATGTTCTTTCTTCCACCACATTCCACTCCATTTCTTTTGTCCATTATTAATCCCAGGCTCAAATGATCAATGAAATTATTTAAAATTTCTTTAAGAATGAATATTATGACTAACTTGCTATGTTTTTATGATTTTGTCATTGTAGTGATTTTTGAACTAGGACTAGCTATAGAATGCAAACATTCTGTAGCTAGTTGCCAATTCTGTAGTTGTCTTCATGTTTAAGCAGGTTTCAGGTGTCCTCTTAGAGAAAACCACACATGTTCGTATTCCAGATCATGCCCTCAGCATTTGTTTCTCTCCACGAAGATTGAACAGAATTTTGTACGTGGTTATGCACGTGGGAACTCAAACTAGGAGATAGACTCCTAATAGGACAAGGACAGTCCAGATGTCCTTAGTCATATTACGATGCCACCTTTAGAGTTCTAGTTCGATTTTAATATGGAAAGACAATTATTCCTGGATTATCTCGGATTCTGTTATGTAAATTTGATATAAATGTAGCTCGGGAAACCGAGGGACAAGGTTAGATTTTGATTAGATTTTATGGTTGATTGCTAGATTTCTGAAGTCCGAAAACACTTTGTTTTGAAGTAATCTCTCCTTAATGAAAGAAGCAGAATTTCCTTGAAAGTTTTGAAGTCGATCTTGAAGTATATTTCGTGCTACTCTGGTGGTAGAGGGCCCCTGCCTCCTGAGCAGCCTTGTTTATACAGTAGATAAGTATTTTAGTCTCATTTTTATTTCTAGTTTAGGCAAGTTTTTGAAGTTTATGTTCATACTTGTTTACATTAATTATCACAACTAGACTTACTCTAATAAGCTCTTCCAAAATATCATTATGATGAATAAGGCATAATTGTGGTATTGTAGGTTTTAGTTTCTTGTTTGCACTAAGTGTCATAGCCGGTCTTACTCTTAGATTCTAGTTGTATTTGCTTTCAGTCTTATGTTTATGTTCAATTGCATTGAATAATACAGCCATACTTGTTCTCACAAACTCTTCCAAAATATCATTCATACTGAACGAGATGGGTTGTAGAATTCCTTAGGTTAGTTGCATGTTAATTTAGTTGTAGCACTCCGGAGGTAGAATGCATTTGGTTCAGCTCTGTCATTTCATTTCCAGTTTGATAATGGCTTTTCATTTTAACACTGTTCACTGTACTTCAAATAGAATAGTGGCACTCTAGTTTAGTCTTAGCTCATTGTATTAGCACTCCAGTTTAGTTGTCATCCATTGCATTTTTAAATTGTATTAGTTGTTAAATTTAAATACCACGATCTTCATTATTTACGAAACTTATTTTGTTCCAACCTCATATTAATGCATAATCATTTGGACAGAAGTTAGTATCAGTCTAAAGACCTAGAGTATTTTGCAACCTTTTTACCATTTCACAAACAAGCCTCTTCTCAAAGACCATTCTAAAAAGGAAATCTATAACTTCTGAGTAAGGCCTAGTGGTGTTAAATTGAGTTGCAGAATAGAATTAGAAGCTAGTTTAGAGTAGAAATCTTATTATGCTACAAATGTTCTTTTCCAAATATATTCCAATAGACCTTTAATCATGGATGAGATGTCGTAACATTGTAAGTTGATTGTTTGATTATTTAGTTAGGAGAACTTCATTTACACTTCACTTGCCCATTGCTCAAGCTCTTCCAAAATATATTTAATGAATGAATTGGACAAGTTTAATCTCATGTTGTGATTTATTTCCCTGAAGTCATTATCAAGCTTTGTATTTGTTGTTTTCTAGCCATAGTTAGGCTTTGTTCTGTTTTAGTATTTGCATTTTTCATTTGTCATCCATAGTTTAGGCTTCAATCTGTTTTTAACCAGTAGCTTCTCTTCACCAGCATTTAGTTCTTTCCTTTGTGAACATAAAATCATAAAAAAACCAAAAACATCATAAAACACTAGACACAACGCAGTGGGAAACAAATACCTAGGCACATATAGTGCACCACACTTCAACAGTTTACCAACCCTGGTTGACAATTAATGAATTCAATTTAGGAACACTAGGTTGAGCACAAACAACACCTGAAAATCAAAAGTGGCCAAAGAAGAGATAAAAACATGATGTTTAGCTCCAAGGAGGAAGCAAAAGATTTTTTTAAGGTTGTTGTTGTGTCAAGATGAATAGGTCAAATCCTCAGGATCAAAAGGAAGGATAAATTTCATGACTCCATCAAACTGCCAGCCAAGGTGAAAAAAACTAAGTTTCATGGTGTAAATCACACAGAATTCTGAATATGTCACTGTTTACTCATCACAAAATTGTCAAATTAAGCTTTTTATGCCTTAAGGAGCAATGGGAAAAGGTCAAAATTCATCATCTTGCCAACCTGCATACAAACAGTGTAAAAAGGTTAGTCAGAGAAGGTAAGAAGTTGAGTTAGCAGGATGATGAAAACAACAGAGGACTTTGAAGCTACTATTGGGTGTAAAAATCACAAAATCATCAAATGAACATGTCAACTCTCAAGGAGCAAAAGAAGAAGCCAAGTTAGTGTTTTGGTCACCTACAAGAAACGGTCAAAGAATATCAGTGAAAGAAAGTGAAAAAGATTTAAAAATTTAGAAAGTGGGTTGTGAAGCTAAACTTAAATAATTGAGCCTATAAAAGGTCATATCAACACTTCAAATACTCATTGTTCGCTTGCAAATTCATTAGAGTGTTCAGGAGAGGAAACTGTGAATTTTTCAAGTAAAATTTTAGCTAAGTGTTGTGGCGTTATGCCCTCAGGTCGGTGTTGCGCGCCTGAAGTCAGGCACTGTGCCCCTAGCCTTTTCTCCCATGTTTTTTCTTAACACACTGCGTGCCTGGAAGTGGGCGTTGCACGCTTGCCCGATCTTTCTCGATAGGCCTGCTAAGAAGGCCTTGGCACTACATGCCTGGACTGAACGTTGTGCCCTTAGCTCTAGCACTGTGCGCTTGACATAGGAGTTGTGCCCTTGGCCAGGAGGGCCTTTCAAGCAACTTGACCATCCAAATCAAGTCAAATACCTTCAAACTCTTGCCAGAGGTCCCTCAAGCATATTTAAGGTGTAAGTACAGCACATCAAATCCTCTCCAAGTATTTTTTTCATCATTTGATTAAAGGAATGGAACACTAAGGAGATAACCTAAATTTCATGCTTAAAATCATTGATTAAGCCTCATTAATATGCATGCTAGGAAGACCAATGATAGCAAAAAGGAGTACATTCTTGGAGATTGTTCACTCAGCTAAGGTTGTGCCTACAAACATTCCATTCACTAAATTAGTCCCTTACATTACAAAAATATTGACGATTTCATTACCTTCTTTCATATCCATTTGCCATCAGTGCAAGGTGTTTTAACATAGAGTTTGAACAATCAGCAGAGGGTGGTCATTGATTTTTTCCTCACTCACATTAATATACCTTTACTTCTCTCACTAATCTCATTCACTTGCAAAACTTCCTCTTTCGTCACCATCCCTTAAACTCATTTCCATTTATAGTCTTAGGGTTTTCAAAGGAAGAGAGATCAAAAGGTCAGAAAGAGAGGGTAGTGGTAGTGAAGGGGCAGGCCAAATGCCAAGGAGGCAGGGGCATGAAGGTGGGAGGATAAACGGGTTTGAACCACTAAACACAATATAGCTAAATGCATCTCCCTTAACTATCTCCTGCTTCCAAAATGTAGGCTGCTATGAATTTTTTGAGAAGGTACAGCAGGTGCAAAACCACCCTGAGCTAATCAGGTTTTTCATCATTAACTTGCATGAGAAACAAGTTAACCTTGCAGGAGTAAACTTTGAGTTGTCTTCAGATGCTATTGCTAATGCCACAGGCATACCTAATGTAGGGGATAAATGGTTCAATAAGGCCAATCTTGACATGAGCTACTATGAGCCATATTTGAAACCTAGGTACAAAGGCTACAATAAATCCATTTTTCCTTTATCTCACTTGTTGGAGAGATATGCACCTATGATGAGGATCATTATGAAGTATTTTATATGTGAGGGAAGGTTCTCCAGTCTTTACTCCTATCACGTTAGGCTGCTTATGCATTTTATTAGGGTTAGGATGCTTCACCTACCCTATTACCTCTATAGAAGCATTGACAAAATGTCCTAAATTGTACAAAAGAGAGACCATCCCTAGCAGATTGAAAGCATCTTCCACCACTCACTGATCAAGATCATTTTTATGAATCAATTGCAACAGAAGGGAAATTCCATGGGAGTTTTCATTGACCATGAGTTATTCACCAATCCACAAGGCCAACATCAGCAAGATGTACCTTCATTTTCTCAACCTCCCATTCCTCCCTCACCATCACACCCCACTACACATCTATCACCATCTACTCACATTCCATCACCTCTTGATGACTCTTCCACCTCACCATCAACTCACATTCCTTCACCTAAGAATAATGACCCTCCGTCACCACTTTCTCAAAATACCTCACCTTCACCTCATGATACTAGTGCATCTAAAAAACAGGGAGATGATAATGAAAAATAAGACAGTGAGGGCAGTGAGGCTAATGTTAGTGAAGAAGAAAGAAAAGAAGAGGATATCAGTGAAGAAGATGACAATGAGGTAAATGACAATGAGCAATCTAACAACAGTGAAGAAGAAGGAAATGAGGAGGCAGATATCAGTGAAGATGAGGAAAATGAAGTATAAAGCGGCAAAAATGATGATGGTGATGATAATGGCAGTGGAACAAAGAGCCCTGATGACAATGAGGCAAATAGTGATGAAGCACATAGCATTGAAGATGAGGAAAATGAAGAAGATGCCAATGAGTCTGAAAACAGTGAGGCACATAGCAGTGGTGATAAGAGCAATGAAGTCAGTGAGCATGTTGACAGTGGCTCAAATAGCCTTCATGGCACTAATGATAGCAAAGCACATGATAGTGAAGTCAGTGAAGCAAATAGTCATGAGGGTAGTACAGAAAGCAGTAACACTGATGATAGTAAGGATGCAGAAGGCAGTGAGGAAAAAAGCCATGAATAAAGAAGCAAGGAAAATGGAAATAATATCAGTAAGGATGATTTCAGTGACAAAAAAGAGAGAATTGAAGCAGATAACAGTGATGATGCTGGCACTGATGATGACAGTGGGTAAAAAGGCCATGATAGCAATTATGATACTAATGATGAAGGTAGCCATAAGGGTTGTGATGGTAAGAGCCATGATGACAGTGAAGATGACAACGATAATGGCAATGAGACTGAAGACACTAAAATGGTGGAAATTGAGCCCTTTTTTTTGACCTACCAAAGAGGAAATATGCATGTGTTTGCTGCCCTCAAGAGGCAGGGGCCACGCCTTCCACATCAACTAAACAGCTTGACAAAGGCAAAGAAAAGGTCATGGAGGGAGAAGAAGAAGACCAGCATGAGACTGAACAAGAATTTGAACTCATTCATGTTGACAATGATGATGAAAATGAGGCAAGGATCTCAAGCATGTTTCTCAAAAGCAAAGATGCCCAAATTAAATATTTGCAGACCAATCTAGGTAGGGCTAGGAATGTGATTCACTATTATGAAGTTGAAAACAAGCAACTAGAGGCACAAAAGGCAATCTATGAAGTCAGATCTTTCAGAGCTCAGAAAGAGGCTGCAAAAGCAAAGTTTAAGCTAGATGAGGCCTTGGATAGATATGGAGATACTGATGAAGAGGAAGAACATCTTCCTTGGAGGAGGCCAACAACAATTGGCTTAAAGAAGGCCTTAGCCAAGGAGAGAGTGCAAGAGGCAACCTTGGCAGAGCAGCTCACTCCAAGTGAGCTTCTTGCCATGGAGATTGACTATGATCGGGAACCTTGGATTGAGAGGGCTAATATGCACTTAGAGGGTCTGTTGGAGAATATCGAGAGGGATCTTAACCTCCTAAAGAAGATGGCAAGGCACTATACCTTAAGGAACAAGATTGCAAGGGCCAAGCCCAAAAGAGTCCTTACAAAGATTCAAGCCCTCAAGGAGGCTAAGGGCAAAGAAAATATTGAAATTCTTTCTGATACATTCTAATAGGTATCTCAAACATAATCAGCAAGATAAATCCACATTTTGGCACAATTTTGAAGTTTTTGGATTTTTTACTGTTTTGGAGGGCCAAAGGTGCAGCGCCATTGGCGCTGCGCTCTTTTTTGGGGCACTCTTTTGAGGAATGGCTTACATTTTTGGAATACTTAGGCTAATTAAATCATCCAAAAAACATTTCAGATCATTTGGAGCATAACTGGTACTCCAAAAGTTCCAAAAACAGCCAAAACATCACCTTTCTGTGCTATTTTTAGAGTTGTCCCTGCGCCCTGCGCAGTCTTGGGAGAATGTGTTTTTGAGCAGGTAAGTGAAGTCCAATCAGAAATCCAAAGGTATTTGTGGAAATTAGACTTGACAAGCTTTCCAATGAGCTATCATGGAGCTCATTTGGACACCTAGAAGGCCTCCAAACCATGGTCACAAAACAGGCAATTTTTTCGATGCAGGTGCTACGCCCTTGCCTGCAAAGTCAACAAAAGACACAAATTTATTGAAAAAGGATATTTTCGAGGACTTTTAAGGAAAATAAATCCTAGTTAGCTCAGAATTTATGTTTGAAGTTATTTTTCATTAGTATATTAGATATTTTGTGCCTTGGGCCTTGCATGGTCTCTTTGGACAAAATTGGCATTTATGATGTATTAATGACATTTTGGAACCTGTAATATCCCCAAATTGGGACTGCTAACAAGGCATGCCTAAAAAACTCATTTTTCAGGAATGTATGCTACAAAAACAAAAATCATCCCTTAGATCCCTTAGATCTGATAATCTAAGACCCAAATCCAAGAGGATATCAGAAACAAATCAAACTAGGTGGGTTAAACATATCTCTGACACCCAGTATGGCTTGGAAACAGCCCAAAGAAGGGATTGGAGCAACACAAAGTAACATTGCCTAGAAAATAGCACAGTTGTAGATAATAGAAGAAAGAGACCAATATGATAGCTCAAAAATAGCTTATACAATGGTAAATTAGATTTACAATGTGGCCCAATAAATGTACAAGAGAAAGATGGAAGAATTTCATGAGAAAAACCCTCTAAAAGAGGTGTTGCAACAATGTGTTTCACTGTAAAGCCTTGACAACATTATTTTTAAGAGCATACAATAGTTGTAGGTTAAAAATCATATCTAGAACAGATATGTGTACAAAATATTAGATCTATATCATATCTGTACACTATACTGTCTCTATTTTACATACCCCTTAGGGTTTTCAGCAAAGCATGAAGCATATGGAGTAGATATGAGATCTCATGCAGTAGATATGCAGATCTCTACATAATTCCTGAAGCTTATACAGGAGTATTTAGATCAGATCTAAATATGACATGGATAAGAATAGAAATCCATGGATCACATAGTGAGAGACAAATTCTCATCACTAGAGATCACTCCTCAAATTTTTCCAAAACTCCCTGCAACTCTTCTTTTGCAGATAACGCAGTCCTGGAAGATATACTGCACTGTAGACTTGATGTAAAGTTTGGCTTGATGCCAAGGTATGCATCTGAATCTCTGATGATCTAATACACTCTTGCCAAGGGGATAGAATACTTTCCCAGTGAAAAGAGGCACTAGAATGGCTTAGATCTGAACAGATCTAGCCTCCACTTGCTGCAGCTTACAAAGAAAACCAAACCCTCAACAGGATATGTGTTGTAGTTGGAAGTAGAGGCTTGGAAAAATTCCTGATAGTGGACAAGAAATTAAAGACTCTTCCAAGAGGCCTCTCAAGGAAAGAGGTGGGATTCTCGATCAGAAACACCCAAGTGCTAAACAACATTATTCTCAGCTAAACAACTAGAGAATGAGAAGTGTCTAAGCAGACAAATCCTTAAGAAATAATATCATCAACAACCTTGTTCTGTTTTCCTCCTCTTCCTTTTATAGGATGAAAGTCTTGTCCAACCCTAAACCATTTCAATGATTTAGCTGCATTCACATGAGAAGCCTCCAACTAAAACTGTGATGTGCCTCTAGAAGACTCATTTTATCTAGACAACACTGTTGATTTGGTCCTAGTTAACTTGGTCAAGTGCTCCAGTCTCTTTCACACCTAAGTGTGTTTATGTAAATAGCCCAAATTTTTCCATGTTCACATGTGGCATTTTTTTTTTTTTTCTGATTTGGAGTTTTATTGATCCTCCTTTACATTTTTATTCATGAAACAAAACATTGAAACAAAATTGTATATTCCCATTAGCTTGGGCTAATTGGGAATATTATAGTCCTCCCCTCCAAAATGTTGCTTTTCCTCAAGGAACTGATAGGGTGAGTGCTACAACAATTATCCTTCTTTATTGGTGACACCATCAAGGATCAAGCTCTCCTCATAAGCTAGGTGTTCACCAATCCAAGCCTCCATGAACTGCTCCTCCAAAGTCATCATGAGATGTACAAAACCCATCCCACAATGAGTCAAGAACTCAACAGAAACAAACATGGCTGGTCCAATACTCTCTCTAAAGCATGTAGCATAAGGTACATAGAGATTTTCCATCCCATGTGATACATACAAACTGCCCATCCTCCCTCCATACAACCCCATGAAAATTACAACTATATCATCCAAGTATGGAAGCATAATTACATATACAAAAACAAAAATTTGAGCATGAGGAGGTGGGTCATAGTCCCACATATGGTGCCAGAGCAGTGCATATTATGCCTGCATTAGATCAATGAATGGTAAGTGGTTTCCCCACCACTTACTTTTTGCACAAGTTATCTCACCATGGCTGAAAATGTGAGATATGTTTGGTGCCTTTGGGAAGCACCCATCATGAAAGAGAATCTCCCTTTGCACAACAAGGGAGTGGCCAAATTCAGAAATTTCAATGGCCCAATGTTTTCCATGAGATTTACATGATAAAACACTCCTCTTGGGAGTCATGGCCTGCAAAAACATGGTGAAATAATGTGTCAAATTAGAAAATTAATCTTGCATTACACGATCAGAGTTTTCACCATCAATGTTTCTTCTATACATGGAATTGTGCACAAACTCCTCTCCCTTTTCAAGAGAAGGAAGAAATGACTCAAATGACTCTTTCATAGAATCCTTTGGCTGCCCCAACTCCACATAGCTCTTGCATTCTAGAAAATTCTGATGTATCTCTCCTCCAAATCCTTCCCATTCAAAGCATCTCATGATAGTGTTGTAGAACTTCATAGAATAGGTAGGGCTGAAACAGAACTCTTTGAAGGCCCTTTGTAGCATCCTCTCATTGAGCTTGGAGGCTCTAGGTAAGAAGATCCTATCATGATGATAGATGACTCCCTCATGGACTAGATAGCTCTCTTCATGCAACTGTTCATCAAGCATCATACAAGTGTGGAGATCTTTGGAATAATCCACCAATAGCTGGGATTTCCAATATAGATCTACACTCCCCAACAAAAACAACACTGATGATGCATCAATAGGAATGCATGCCATGTTGCTGATATCTTCTTTGACATTTTCTATGCCAAAGGTACATGTAGGAAGGACATACCTTCCCTTCTTCTCCTCCAACAGCGCAGAATCAGAAATGAAGGAGGTTGAGGATGATGAGAGAGGAAAATCTCCCTCCTTCTTGTGCTTGCCCAAGCCTTCCAGCATTGTAGTTATGTCTTCCAATGCTCCCATCCCTCCTGGATCTGATTTTGGAGCATCAAGTAGTGAGAGATCTCTCACCAAAACTGAATCTGGTGGCCTCCCAGGTGGTTTGCCAATAGATAAGAGTGTCCCTTACAGAAATCTCATGAACATGAGATAAGGGATAGTGAGGTCCTTGATTCCACTGTGAAAATCTATCTCTATTTTTTGTGTGGAAGTGTTGTGTGAGGGGTAAGTATGCATGCCTTTGATTATTTGAAGTGCACCACTCTTCTTGTCCACCCATTCCATTTGCAAAGCCTCCCAATCAGTGGTGACTTTCCCCAATGTCATCAACCATTGAACACCCAAAATAACATTGGATTCTGGTCTGTCAACTACAAAGAAGTGATCCACCAAAGTGTAGGATCCCATGGTGACTGAAAGCGCTGGAACATAATGCATGCATTGCATTGTTCTATCTCCTGGGACCAAAATAGAGAATCCCTCAAAAGTATCAGTGGGTATTGCCCTCCTTTGCACCACAGGGGCATCAATGAAATTGTGGGTAGCCCCACTGTCAATCAATACAGAAACCCTCTGATTCATGATTGACCCTTGAACTCTTAAGGTTAAGTACTTAGGTACTCCCCTAAAATATGCAAGAGTTCCTCCAATAGGATAAAATGCTCCATTCTAATCTCCTGAAGGTTTTGGATCTCCTCCAACATGGTCAGGACTCTGAGCCCTCCTTGGCTCATCATCTTCATCTTCTTCAAGATCTGAGAAGACCTCTATATAATGTGCTTTACCAGCAATACATCTATGTCCAGGTACCCATGGTTCTTGGCAAGTGAAGCACAGCTTCCTCTTTCTTAGATCTTTCCAGACTTTTTCATCAAGAGGCTTCTTGTATGAGCTCTCCTTTGAAGGAGCATCTTTCTCTTCCTTTCCTTTAGAAGGAAAAGAGGGCTTATTCTGAAAGTTTGCCTTCGCTTTTGGCAAGGCTTCCTGAAGGTCTCTAGCCCTCTCAATGGCATCATGCAAGGTAATGGGCTTGGTGGATTTAACCAACCTATGCATAGGTTCATCCAAGCCATCGATGAACATGTACACCCTCCTTGCTACAGACAAATCAGGAACCATAACAGATAATCTCAGAAATTCAGAGATATAAGACTCTGCATTACCTGACTGCTTCAACTTTGCAAGGCTCATGAAAGGTTCTTCTGGATCCTTTCTGTCAAACCTTTCCACCAGTATTCTATTGAACTCAGAATAGGCAGTCACATTGGCATGGCCCAATGTAGACAACCCATGGAACCACCAGTTTTTTGCTTCACCTTCAAAGTGCACCACTGTAATCTTGATAGCTTCCATCTTAGGGACTTTGTTTAACTGAAAGTAGATATCCAACTTTTCTACCCATGCTTTGGTAGAATTAGTGGATGACCCATAAAACTTGGGTAAAAAGAATCTGCCCATAGAGTGATGTCAATCATGATTATGTGTGAATCCACCATCTCTATACTGATGCCTTGGTCTTCTCTTATCCTTGAGGTGACAAAACTCTTGAAAACTCAAGTGGTCCTTGAATCTCTAATTCTAAGACTCATATTCTTCAAAACTCTTCAAGGGATTCTCGCTCATGAGGCCCTTCATTCTCCACAGCCAGAAAAGTAGGCATAGTAGAGTGTTGTGGAGCTTGTGGCTAGTTCACTGGTTGATCATTCCAGTGGTGAGACATGCTAGAGCTTTCACCAGGATGAAGCCTCCTAGGAGATTCCTTGATCCTGTCTAGTCTCATCTCTTTGATCTCTCTAGCAAGATCTTACATGGCTTTTAGAAGGGTTTTTTCAAACTCCTTCCCATCTTCATGACTTCCAGATTCAGGGGCTTTTCCCTTGTATTTATCATCATTGGTGTAATCAAACTTCTTATGTCTTCTTCTCAGGTACCTCTTCTCTCTGTCAGTGAGGTGCCCCTCTTCTTTTTAAGACATCTTGGCTCTTCAAGAAAGAAACTCACAGGCTATGCCAAAATGGTTGCTCTGATACCATTGTAATATCCCCAAATTGGGACTGCTAGCAAGGCATGCCTAAAAAATGCACTTTTTAGGAATGTATGCTAAAAAAAAAAAAAATCAACCCTTGGATCCCTTAGATGTGATAATCTAAGACCTAAATACAAGAGGATATCAGAAACAAATCAAACTAGGTGGGTTAAACAGATCTCCCACACCTAGCATGGCTTGGAAACTGCCCAAAGAAGGGACTGCAGCAACACAAAGTAACACTGCCCAGAAAATAATGAAATTATAGATAATAGTAGAAAGAGACCAATATGATAGCTCAAAAATAGCTTATAAAATGGTAAATCAGATTTACAATGTGGCCCAATCAATGTATAAGAGAAATATGGAAGACTTTCATGAGAAAAACCCTCTAAAAGAGGTGTTGCAACAATGTATTTCATTGTAAGGCCTTGAAAATGTTATTTTTAAGAGAATACAGTAGCTTTAGGTTACAACTCAGATCTAGAAAAAATCTGTGTACAAAATATTAGATCTATATCAGATTTGTACACTAGACTGTCTCTATTTTACATACCCCTTGGGGTTTTTAGCAAAACATGAAGCATATGGAGTGGATCTGAGATCTCATGCAGCAGATCTGCAGATTTCTAGAGAATTCCTGAATCTTATATAGGATTATTTAGATCAAATCTAAATATGACATGGATAAGAACATAAATCCATGGATCACCACAGTGAGAGATAAATTCTCATCACTAGAGATCACTCCTCAAATGTTGCCAAAACTCCCACCAACTCTTCTTTTGCAGATAACGCAGTCCTGGAAGATATACTGTGTTGTAGAATTTATTTAAAGTTTGGCTTGATTCCAAGGTATGGATCTGAAGCTCTGATGATCTAATACACTCTTGCGAAGGGGATAAAAGACTTTCCCAGTGAAAAGATGCACTAGAATGGCTTAGATCTGAACAGATCTAGCCTCCACATGCTGTAGCTTACAAAGACAACCAAACCCTTAATAGGATTTGCGTTATACTTGGAAGTAGAAGCTTGGAAAAATTCCTGATAGTGGACAAGAAATACAAGACTCTTCCAAGAGGCCTCTCAAGGAAAGAGGTGGGATTCTCGATCAGGAACACCCAAGTGCTAAACAACATTATTCTCAGCTAAATAGATAGAGAATGAGAAGTGTCTAAGCAGAAAAATCCTTCAGAAATAATATCATCAACAACCTTCTTCTAATTTCCTCCTCTTCCTTTTATAAGATGAAAGTCTTGTCAAACCCTAAACCATCTCAATGATTTAGTTGCATTCACATGAGAAGCCTCCAACTAAAACTGCGCTGTGCCTCTAGGAGATTCACTGTATCTAGACAACACTGTTGATTTGGTCCCGGTTGAATTGGTCCAGTGCTCCAGTATCTTTCACACCTAAGTTTGTTTATGTAAATGGCCCAGATTTTTCCATGTTCACATGTGGCATTGATTTATTTTGCTGATTTGGAGTTTTATTGATCCTCCTTTACATTTTTATTCATGAAACAAAACATTGAAACAAAATTATATATTCCCATTAGCTTGAGCTAATTGAGAATATTACAAAACCCTAGTTATGGTTTTGGTCCTCCTTTCTTGTTAAATACGACATTGAGGCCTTATTGTACATGTTGGTTGGTTGATGAGCATAATATGATCTAGACTTTGAGCTTGTTGAACAAATTGGATTTGGTGTGTTGTGATGGCTTTGGACTGAGCATCAATGGATTAAGCACATTCTTAGGATTCATGAACTCTGTTATATGGTGATGTATTCCACTCATGTATATTTTTCCTTCAGTTCTCATTATTTTCATGTTTTCATTGATCTTAGGACATAAAGTTTAGAGTAGGATATGCTTTCTTGGCACCCTACTTCTGTCTGCATCCTATTATCTCTATGTTTTCTTCCTTGAAGTTTAATTAAAGAATCCTTAAATGCTCTTTATTTTAACAGAAATGTTATGTTAAAAACTCTATTTATTTAAAAGTAATGTTCAGAGAATTCTTAGTTTCTCTCTAGATTTACTTATTTTTTGTTTTGAGGTCTGTTTAGCACAAATCTAGTTGAATAATCCTTCATTTCTCTTCAATTTTTACTATGCTATAATCCTGAAAGCTTTTCCTGTTTCTAGTATGTTGGAGGATCCTTAGTTTCCCTTTGAACCTACTACACTCATAACTTCATGTTAAATTCACACTCACTAAACTTACTTAGATCCATTTGGCCTTGTTAACTTGCCCTATGAAACACCGTTGACCTATTATTGAACTCTTCAAGACCTTTGCAGACTCCATAGCCCAATGGATTGATTTTCTCTTACTCTATCTATTCCTCTTGACAACCTATCCAACCAACCAAACAAACAAACAAACCCTAATCCTTATAACTATCCTAAAATTCAAAACCCTAAAATCTATCAAGTTACATCCTTTACACAAGTATAGAGAGAGCCCTCTCTAACTCTAGGAAGGCTAGGTCCCAGGACTCCAAAGATTGGTTTGATGTTACCCCTATACATTTGGTCTTACCAATCTAACAAATTACGGGGACCTAACATAATGGCGATCACAGTGGGACTCTGAGTCAGTAACATCCTAAGTATTCCTTAAGAACTCTCAAACCCTTGTCAAACTTAGAAAATCAAGTGTTATCCAAGAGTAGTATCTAATTGATTCACCATACTAGAAAAATGATGACTCAACTAGAGAACACCCATTGAAAGTATTAGTGTTACATAAATAAACTCATAAAACCCAAAACATCTCTAGGTTGGTTTTTAAATTGTTGATGGTGGACAACAAGAAAAACCTCAAAGCAGTAAACATCATCCACCTGGTGACTTCACTGGCCTCCAGTAGGCCTACTAACTCCACTAGTTCTCATAGACTCCTCTAGGGTTGTGTTAATAAGTCCTAGTAGTTTAAAGCCTAGTCACACACTGTGTGAGTTCAGTAATTACTAAGAGAGGTCTGTCTTTAAAAAAAAAAAATAGTCATAAACTTTCAACCTCTCTCTGCTTTGGGTTTTAAATATGGCTTCAAAAAGGATTAGCACCAGATCTCACCCCAACCCTAACCCTCCTACCATAGTTGATGATCCAGAAAGAATCCTGTGGAAAACTTCTAGGACTGAAGGTTCAACTATTGTTAGGACCATTCACAAAGCAAGTTTTTTCCTTTGAAAACCTCATAGCCTTGCATGATCCCCAATTTTACTTACACCATAGAAGAAACATTTTTAGAACTAATTATCAAAGTGGGATAGACCAGACAGACCTTGAGCCCATAGATTTGTAGCAGATTCCTAGTAGAGAAGCCTCTCCTTCCACTCCTCCTGATTTTCAGCTTCTCCAAAACTTTGGCTTCTTTCATTCCAAATTTGCTCAATCTCAGCTTGTTGGTCCAAGTACTTCTGCCACCCCCATTCACACATCCACTGTGCAAACCTCTTCATTTCATCCTCCACCTCCTCTCACAAACCCCCTCTCACAAACCCTCCTTGGTTTCCTTTACCTTCAATCATGGCAGCACGGTTTGCCCCATTGGCACTACCACAAGCTTTACTACCTATGCCACATGACTACGAATCCGAAATCCCTCACTTTACTAGAGCTGACTCTACCACTGCCCAACAGCATGTAGACAAAATGAATGATGCTTTTGATTACCAATAAATAGATGAGGAGACCATAAAAATGAGAATGTTTGCCCAAATCTTAGGAGGAGAAGCAAAGAAATAGTTCAAAAACTTAACTCCTACCAGCATTCATGACCTCCCTTCCCTTTATCAAACATTCATAAACAAGTGGGAGATTAATAAAAACCATTTTCAAATCCTCTCAAAGTATAATAACCTTAAGAGAAATTTTAGGGAAAGTGTCCAAGACTACTGCACTAGGTTCAATAATGTATACAATGCACTCCCACCTCACATGAAACTTCCACAAGGCCTAGCCTTAGTAAATTTTCCAGAAGGTTTTGATCGAGGCATAGCCTACCAATTGAGAGAAAGAGATCCCCTAACTTTAGAAGACATGCAAAGGGGAGATCTGAGTGTAGAAGCTAATTTAATTGAGAAGAGGGCTAGGATGAGGGCAGAAACTAAAGTTACATACAAAGAGGAAACCATAGCCGCCACCTATGATGCTAAAATTGACAATCTAGTTAGGGTAATGGAAAGGATGATGGAGAAAATCAGTTTGAATGAAAGAGCATTCCCTAGGTAAAACCAAGCAAATCCTCAAAATAGAAATAGAAACCAAAAATTCAGAAGAGACCCTCCTCAAAACAAACAAATAGACAATGACCAGCAAATCAGACCTCCTTTCCAAGAAAACTATGTAGAAGAAGACGAAAGAGAGACTGAAGAGCAAGAAGAAAACAATGTAAATCTGATAGGCTCTGATAATGAGGTGATGCTTTTCTCATAGAAGAAGAACAAGGTCTATTTTCCTCAAGCCAAACTGATAGAACATATGAGGATTCTGAAGAGTACAAGCTACGATTTGAAAATGCCATCAGGGAGGTTCATAGGTAGTATGACCTTAGGAGTAGGAAAACTCAAGATGCCTCCAAGAAAAACAAATTAGAAACTATTTTTAGAAAGACCCCTGAAAACATCCTTAAGAAGACAGCAGAAAACACCAACATAATGGCTAAGACTCCTAGTCAAAACAAAGACAAAACAAGCTAACATAATGCTGAGTCCTAACCCAAGCTACCCTAGTACATTAACTAGTGGCCTTGGAAAAACTTCTCTAACTGACATTCCTAATAAAAATAAGCAAACCAAAGTAGCTGAAAAGACTATGTGTGATAAAAATGATGTAAATATACCAATAACACTAGCAACATTCAACTTTGAGGGTGATATTTCCAAGATCAAAATAACCATACCTCTTACTAAACTAGTAATTCAGGATGTATATAGGTCCCAAGTTTTGAAATATTTCAACAGAGGCAATGACACCAACACTCTGAATTTAACTGATGACAAGACAAAGTTGTTGTTTGGCCTAAGGTAGAGGGAAAATATCAAGAAGTAGTTGTCCCTCCATTCTATGTTAGCTTAAACATTCATGAAAAAATCTTGCACAATTCTATGCTGGACTCTGGTGCCTCACACAATCTCATGCCCAAGGTGGTGATGGAGAGATTAGGCCTCGAAATAACCAAACCATATAAATACTTGTATTCTTTCGATTCAAGTAGAGTCAAATGTTTGGGTCTGATCAAAGATTTTTGTGTGAATCTGGCACAAATACCAGCCAAAATCCTAGTCATGGACATTTTAGTGGTTGACATTCCCCCCAAGTATGGCATGATTTTATCTAGATCATGGGGAGCCAAACTCCAAGGAAACCTCCAAATGGACATGACCTATGCTACCATCCTGGTCTTTAACCAAACAAGGTGATTGCACTGGGAATATCACATGAAATACATGCTTAGCATCCAAGATAGGCCAAACAACACCCCTATCTATTCTATTCATTCAGATCTTGACTCATTTATATTGTACAATGAAGATGACATTAATAAAAATGTAAATGAAAATGAGAAAGATCTAGGCCTACCAGAACAGTCAAACCAAACACAAAATGAAGAACTTGATAGGAAAAACTCTATCAGCCCTGAACAACAACATAATGGCAAATCTGAACTTGAAACACTTTGGAACATGAGCTTTGATGGCTCTTTTAGAAAAGCTGGTTCATGAGAAGTTGTTTGGATACACAACACTAATGAGGGTCATTCCTACAAACTAGAGTTTCAATGTACCAATAATATTGTAGAGTATGAGGCTCTTCTCCTTGGTTTACATTTGCTAAAAAACATAGGAGCTAAGAAGATTTATATTCAAGGAGATTTCGAGCTGATCATTAGGAAAATCAAAGGAGAGTATTCAGCCAAAAATCCTAGGCTAAGAGAATATAGGAATGTTGACTTGGACCTCTTGAAAATTTTTGAGAAGTATGAACTTACCTCTATCCCTAGAGCTCAAAACAACCTTGCCAATGAACTTTCCTTTGCTGCTAGCACTTGCCAAATACCTCATTTCAATGAATAATACATGGTAAAGGTCAAGTGCAGACCAATAGTCCCCGATAACATAGATTATTGGCAAGTATTTGAAAATGACAAACAGATTGAAGATTTCTTGAGCCCAAAACCAAGTTTGAAATGTCAAAATAAGATTTAAACCATCAAGAGGATTGTTTTGATGAAGAACAAACCCACAAAATAGAGTTGTCTTGTACTGCTGATATAAATATACTAGAACCTCCTCTTGAGGCAGAATTGTTTGAAAATTTAGATAAAAAATACCTTGAGGTTTTTCAATGCAAATATAACTTATTATCGAGAGCTCTTGCCCCCTTAGAAGAGTTGTTTGATTTCAATGATATTGATAGGAAGCCAAAAATGGAATCTACCGAAAATGATGTGGAAGAATGCAACATAGGAAGTGTAGAAGTACCCAAAATGATCAAGCTATCCAAAACTTTTCCACTTCGCATAAAACAGAAATACGTTGAGTTGTTCAAATAATTTAAAGATGTTTTTGCATGGGGTTATGAGGACTTGAATTCCTATGACACAAACATTATTCAACATAAGATTCCTCTCAAGGAAAACTAGAAACCATTCAAGAAAAAATTGAGAAGAATAAACCCCATATTAGTACCTCTAGTTTAAAAAGAAATAAATAAGATGTATGATGCTGGTATCATAGTCCCTCACAAGTACTCAAAATGGGTTTCAAACCTTGTGTCAATAAGAAAGAAAACAGGGGAGAGTAGCCTATGCATAGACTTTATAAACTTTAAAAAAGCCTCCCTGAAGGACAAATACCATATACCTAAGATGGATCATGTTATGACCTAAATCTACCTCAGGCTGAGGAAGGCGGAATCTAGGGTAACATCAAACCATGCTTAACCTGGTAGCTAACCCTACCAGATCGGGAGAGGGCTCTCTCCTGGTCAATCTCAGCAAAAAATTATCGGTGAGGCTTGAGATGACTTGAATGAAGACTGATTTTAGGCTACGTATATATGTAAAAGAGTTTGATTTGATTTTGAGGGTGTTTTTTGGATCAAAGGGAAGGGCAGATTTTGGGTCTGGGGAATGAGGCCTAGTTTTTGCAGAGATCTGAATGGGGTAAGGTAGGAAATTGTTTTGACACTTCAATTTTGAATGAAATGGATAGCTCAGACCGGTGAGGAGTTGAGGAGGGCAAGATACTTTTAGGAATCCTCTTCAAACAGTCGAAAACATAGAAAATTAAACAAACTCTAGGTAGAGCACTACAAATCTAATGAATTCCACCTTTATCCTTGTTTGTTTAACTTAAGAAGAAATCAGAGGGAGAATGATACACATAAAAACATCAGTGGACTTACATTTGCAGAGAGAAACACATTATCAAAGCAAAGTACCACAAGAATCCCATTGGTGCTGCAAACCCTGGTCTATTCCTTTTCCAAAATGCAGAGATGATGTAAAATGATTCTCAAGGCAATCCCAAATGTCCAACCTATGCTAATGACTGAAAAATTACAAGATATAAGAAACCAAATACTCATCCCAGCCTCTATGAGTCGAGCTCACAAGTTTAGGAGCTGTTTATACAATATCTAAACTGAGAACTGGAAAATAGGCAGTGGAACAGCTTGCCTCTATAAGATAGGAAACTGATTCATTCAGTTGCAATTCACCTTTTGATGGATGAATCTACCTCCATGAGTAAAAATTTTAACAAATTACATCAAGATCCATCCAACTACATCCAATTACATCATGAGTTTAAAATTTGGAAGTAAGAAAGTCAAAATTTCAAAAACTAGGCGAAAAACAGAGTTACTGAGTCCAAAATGAGCAAAAATCCCCAACGCGCCGTGCCTGATTTCTCTATGCGTCACGCCAGTTTGGAGCTGATTTTGAAGGCCTTCCTAGTGTCCAAATTAGCTCCAAGTGAGCTTTTTGGAAATTTCTACCTGTCTACTTTCCAACACAAGTGGGATTTCTAAATTTGGCTTCCATTTTCCCCTCCAAAAATTAGTTCTCCCAACACTGCTTCCTGTGTGTCCAAAAAGGGGCAGAAAGGTCATTTTTAGGGTGTTTTTGACCCTTCTGGAAGCCCAAAACCTGTCAAAATATCTTGGCCATAATTAGGCATGCACAATTTTCCATGAAAAATAAAAAAATGTAAATTCCCCCCCAAGAGGAGTCCCCCATCAAAAGCGCGCGCCAAGTGGCGCGATGCATTGGGCAGAAAACTCTATTTTGTTAAGGCAATATTTCCAAAATTTATCTCAATGCGTAGCGCCTTTTTGCAGGAGAATTTTGGAGGTCTTCCCGATCTCCAAATTGAGCATGGGATATATTGTTGGAAAGACTATTGAGTCTAATTTCCAACCCAACTTTAATGTTTCAATTTGGAGTGCATTTTCCTTGTCAAAAGTCAAATCTCCCAAGACTGGTCAAAATGTGCAAAATGAGGCTGCCTCGAGGCAGAGTGCTGTTGCAGTCAACTTTTGAAGGTCTTAATCAACCCAAAATTGAGCTCATGATAGCTCATTGGAAAGCTATTTTTTTCTAGTTATCATTTTACTCATCCAAAAAGTCATTTTTCCAACCAAGCTAGGATAAATCTTGATTTTCCCAAGGTCACTCCAGAGGTGCATCAATTATCCTGAGGCAACTGTATGTTTGAAATTTCTCTAAAACCATGACACCTGTGTAAAAAGTGAATGAGGTTTTTCTTCTTTGGCCTATTTTGGACAAAACCCTCTCTCAGTTTTCCCAAATTAATCTGTTATTGCTCAGAAACATCATTTAATTAAAACCTATCCCGATGTGTGGAATAAGGAATTTGTCGAAATGAAGTGAAATGAAGGGGATAAGGGGCTTCTAAATTCTTGAGAAAATTTTGGGAAGTATGGAGGGATGTTTGGAAGCAGGGGAAAGTGGAATTTAAAATATTGAGTGAGGGGAAGGGGTCCAAAAGGGAAAAACACAGGCCTAGCCTAGAAAATTGCCAAGTTGTAGCAAGAAACTATGGTTCGTGTGAAAATGAGGAATTTTGGGGATCTCAATGATGGGAAGTGTTTAATAAGGTACATTAAGGATAGGGTAAGGTGTATGAATATCAGGATACAATTTTTTCTAATGATTTGACCATCCAAGAGAAATTACCTCCAAAACCCTAGGAGAGGGAAATGAACATTACCTAGGCACAACTGAAGCATGAAAAAGGTGTAAAATGACCCTTTGGAATCTGGCATGATGATGAAAACCCTCTTAATGATGGTACACTCAGCTGAATGGTGACATGGACCGACATTTGGACAACTTTGAAAGGAGTAAAAGCAAACCCTAGACCTAATACCTAGTGACCAAATTTTGCTTGAAGACTCACTGAAATGACAAAATTTGACCTTGACACCTTAAAATCAATTTTTAAGAGCATGTTTGATCACTGGAGGAAGGCTTCAAAGACTGACACTAACATTGGCTCCAACGGGGATGGTAGCTCCTTGGAGGTGCCAAGAACTACAGATCTTTGGAAAGCAGACAATGCCTTCATCCATTGGGCAATGGAGTCAAAAACTCAAGCTGAAATGCATGACTAAAAACTGATGACTTGACGACACAAATTGACTTTCACTCAACTAAAAACTAACTTGATACTTAAACGCAACCAACAAATTGGAAAATATGCTCAATATGAAGCTTATTCAATATAACCTACTCTAACAGTTTCATTCATCACCTGATCAAGTGAAATGAAACAACCAATGCAACCAAGTAATTATTACAGCTGTTGTTTGAATTCTCCGCAAGTGCTCGCTTATGAACAACAAGAGAGAACTACTGAAAGGAAACTCCCATGAAAACTTGTGAACAAATCCGTTGAATACTATGGATTCTCTATCCGCCTCCAAAAAAACTGCATAAGGATCTTGAAGTTCATGCACACTGGGACTTAGCTCATCCAATGGATTACTTCTCTTCTCCTCATACCATGAATGCAAACTTTTTTTTAAGCTTTGTGACGAGACTCTTGCTAAAAATGACAAAGAAACCAACTACCGAATCAAGTTTATATCAACACACGTTTCAAGCTCACATGTAGTCAATGGAGAACGGATTTGACTGCAGACATCATCCAACACATCAGCTATTGGATCGTGAAAAACTTGAAAAGACTACTGCAACCCATTTTCTATTGGTTCTGATGAGATTACATGATTTCCTACAGGCTGCTCATTTGAAGATTTACTATGCCAATTTCCCTTCAAAAACTGAAATGATTCAAAACAAAATGGTATGGAATCATCTTGTATCATTTGATCATATGTGCCAGCTTCCATGTCTTCATCTGCAACTCGAAAATCAATGGCATTCAGGGGCTGCAAATCTGGAGCTAGGGAGGATTTTATATCGCAAATGAATTCATCAATCGTTTCAGAGGAAGATTTCTCATTGACGAGCCCAGGAATTTCACTATCTATCTCATCCTCAACATTAGAACTGAGAGATTGTTGATTTCTAATTGCATGAAAGTTATCTTTGATGAACTGAATTGAAGCGAAACAAAGAGGCAGAGATCCTTCACTTACTTCCCAATTTTCTAGACTTTCCTCATCACTGTCCTTGATGATATGCATCGAATGATTACTGTTTTCAAGCTGTTGAAAGTGAACTTCCTCCTTCCACAAACTAGCTGCTGATTTTTCTGCAAGATTAGCTTCTGTTTGGATAACATAATCATCATCATACTGATCAAACTAAGGCAAAACATCAGTATAAAACACATCATCAAGCATACATGTCACATCAATAGCTCTCTCTTCTCCAAGATTATCTATAAAACAATCATTATCAGATCTATGACAACTAGGATAAGAAAAAAAATGTTTTGGATCAGCAACTTGTTCTTCTTCAATCAACGAGCCATGGGCTTGAACATTATACTCATTCCTTGTGGTGATCTTTTGCATCATATCTTCCACTGCACTTACCAAAATTTCAAGCTTTACCTCTAGAGATGTTGATTCCTCCGGATCTATGTTTTTCATCTCTTCTTCCTTCAACCTTGCCCTTCGGATCAGTAAATGAGTCTCTACATCTACTGGACTATTTTTCATCTCTTCAAGTGTTGCAAAATTCCTTTCTCTCAGTTGAAACTCCATTTTTGGATCAAAGGCACCCGGGTAGTGCAAGAGAGCAGATCCAAGAGGAGGTCTTATATTAACTGGCATCAAATAATAAACTTGGTTAAATCTGGCAGAAAACTGTTGTATTGTCTCCCCTGGTAGTATTTTCAGCTGGTTATACTCTTCTATTATCAAGAAAGGGTTCTGTCTAACCACCCACCTGTAGAGGAAAACTTTGACGAACTGCTGAAAATCTGAGATGCTCGCATCAGGCAAGGCTTTGAACCAACTCTTGACTTTGCCTTGAAAAGAAAGAGCAAAAAGCCTAATACTGACATCCTCTTCATCAACTTCAAAAAGGTCAAGAAAAGACTCAAAATTCAGAACATGTCTCTTAGTAGTGATGTTGTCGCGTTCACCATCAAATCTTGGTAGATATAGATCATGATTTTTAGGGAAAGCATGGGATATAGGAGGTAAAATCAAAGGCTTGTATCGATCTGGAATTTCACAAGGTATAGGGGTATGTAAAAATGGTGCAGAATCAATCTTGGTCTCTTGAGGTTCATCAGTTTGAAGATGGTCATCACAAGATTCGGAAGAAAGGTCTTGATCAAGCTCAAAAGCATGTAAATCTTTGGTAATCACAATCTTCAAAGGGAAGGAATCAAATGCAGGCCGAGGATCTTTTCTCAAATACAATATACTTTGCAAAGCATTCTTGACATTCTCGGGAAAAGAGAAGAAATAATTTATGACAAAGAACAAAATGTCTTGGATGAAATTCCAACTTGAATACCTGATCTTTCCATATTGTCCCTTCATGTTTCTGCTGGTCAGGTTCATCCTCCAGTGGAGTCCTTGGATCTGATCTCGAAACTGATTTAGAGTCGCCAGGTGAATGATTTTAGCCTTGCGGTGTCTGATCATTGTCCACCATCAAAAATTAGATCTGAACTTGATTATATCTTACTGAGGAATCCATATGTTCAGTTCATAAACTAGACCGGATATTGACTGAAGCAGCGTTCATCTACTTTCGCTAATGCAAAGAAAGAGCGTTTCGAAGGCTACCTGGCTAACTTCAGGCTCCGTCTGTAGTTTATAAAGCAAACAACAAATTATTCTTCCCCAGTATGGTTGCCACTATGTTATGACCTAAATCTAACTCAGGCTAAGGAAGGCAGAATCTAGGGTAACATCAAACCACGCTTAACCTGGTAGCAAGCCCTACCAGATCGGGAGAGGGCTCTCTCCTGGTCAATCTCAGCAAAAATGATCAGTGAGGCTTGAGATGACTTGAATGAAGGCTAATTTTAGGCTAGGTATATATGTAAAATAGTTTGATTTCATTTTGAGGGTGTTTGTTGGATCAAAGGGAAGGGAAAATTTTGGGTATGGGGAATGAGGCCTAGTTTTTCCAGCGATCTGAATAGGGTAAGGTAGGCAATTGTTTTGACACTTCAATTTTGAATTAAATGGATAGCTCAGACCGGTGAGGAGTTGAGGAGGGAAAGATACTTTCAGGAATCCTCTTCAAACATTCAAAAACATAGAAAACTAAACAAACTCTAGGTAGAACACTGCAAATCTAATGAATTCCACCTTTATCCTTGTTTGTTTAACTTAAGAAGAAATTAGAGGGAGAATGATACACATAAAAACATCAGTAAACTTAAATTTTCAGAGAGAAACACATTATCAAAGAAAAGTACCACAAGAATCACATAGAGTGCTGCAAACCCTGGTCTATTCCTTTGCCAAAATGTAGAGATGATGTACAATGGTGCTCAAGGCAATCCCAAATGTCCAACCTATGCTAATGACTGAAAAATTACAAGATATAAGCAACCAACTACTCATCCCAGCCTCTAGGGGTCAAGCTCACAAGTTTAGGAGCTGTTTCAACAAGATCTAAATTGAGAACTGGAAAATAGGCAGTGGAACAGCTTGCCTCTATAAGATAGGAAACTGATTCATTCAGTTGCAATTCACCTTTTGATGGATGAATCTACCTCCATGAGTAAAAATTTAAAAAAATTACATCAAGATACATCAAAATACATCCAATTACATCATGATTTTAACATTTTTAGGTAATAAAGTCAAAATGTCAAAAACTAGGTGAACAACAGAGTTACTGAGTCCAAAATGAGAAAAAATCCCCAATGCGCCGCTCCTGATTTCTCTCTGCGTTGCGCCAGTTTGGAGCTGATTTTGAAGGCATTCCCGATGTCCAAGTTAGCTCCAAGTGGGCTTTTTGGAAATATCTTCCTGTCTACGTTCCAACACAAGTGGAATTTCTGAATTTAGCTTCCATTTTCCCCTCCAAAAATGAGTTCTCCCAACACTGCTTCCTGTGTGTCCAAAAAGGGGCAGAAAGGTCATTTTTAGGGTGTTTTGACCCTTCTGGAAGCCAAAAACCTGTCAAAATATCTTGGCCATAAGTAGGCATGCATAATTTTCCATGAAAAATCCAAAAATGTGAACTTTCCCCAAGAGGAGTCCCCCATCAAAAGCGTGCGCCAAGTGGAGCGGTGCATTGGGCAGAAAACTCTGTTTTGTTAAGGCAAAATCTCCAAAATTCATCTCAATGCATAACGCATTTTCTTAGGAGACTTTTGGAGGTCTTCCCGATGTCCAAATTTGGCACAGGATAGCTCGTTGGAAATATTATTGAGTCTAATTTCCAACCCAACTTGAATTTTTCAATTTGGAGTTCATTTGCCTTGTCAAAAGTCAAATCTCCCAAGACTAGTCAAAATGTGCAAAATGAGGCTGCCTCAAGGAAAAGTGTTGTTGCAGTCAACTTTTGAAGGTCTTCCTCAACCCCAAATTGAGCTCATGATAGCTCATTGGAAATATCTTTTTGTCTAGTTATCATTTGACTCATCCCAAAAGTAATTTGGCCAACCAAGCTAGGATAAATCTTTATTTTCCCAAGGTCACTTCAGAGGTGCATCAATTCTCCTGAGGCAACTATATTTTTGACATTTCTCTAAAACCATGACACCTGTGTAAAAAGTGAAGGACATTTTTATTCCTTGGCATATTTTGGACAAAAACCTCTCTCAATTTTCCCAAATGCATCTTTTATTGCTCATAAAAATCATTGAAGTAAAACCTATCCCGATGTGTGGAACAAGGAATTTGTCGAGATGAAGTGAAATGAAGGGGATAAGGGGCTTCTAAATTCTTTAGAAAATTTTGACAAGTAGGTAGGGATGTTAGGAAGCAGGGGAAAGTGGAATTTCAAATATTGAGTGAGGGGAAGGGGTCCAAAAGGGAAAAACACAGGCCTAGCCTAGAAAATTGCCAAGTTATAGCAAGAAACTAGGGTTTGTGCGAAAATGAGGAATTTGGGGGATCTTAGTGATGGGAAGTGTTTAATAAGGTACATTAAGGATAGGGGAAGGTGTATGAATATCAGGATACAATTTTTTCTGATGATTTTATCATCCAAGAGAAATTACCTCCAAAACCTTAAGAGAGGGAAATGAACCTTACCTAGGCACAATTGAAGCATGAACAAGGTGTAAAATGACCCTTTGGAATCTGGCATGATGATGAAAACCCTCTGAATTATGGTACACTCAGCTAAATGGTGTCATGGACCGACATTTGGACAACTTTGAAAGGAGTAAAAGCAAACCCTAGACCTAATACCTAGTGACCAAATTTTGCTTGAAGACTCACTGAAATGACAAAATTTGACCTTGACACCTTAAAATCACTTTTTAAGAGCATGTTTGAGCACTAGAGGAAGGCTACAAAGACTGACACTAACAAATCATATATTTCAAAGGGTGGTAGGTTCTAAAAGAATGTCATTGCTTGATGGATTTTCAGGGTATAATCAGGTACTAGTACTTCCATGTGATCAACACAAAACCACTTTCACAACACCTTGGGGCACATTCATGTATGTCAAAATGCATTTTGGGTTAATGAATGCGGGGGCCACTTTCCAAAGATCCATGAACATAGATTTTTCTGAAGACATAGGTTACTTCATAGTGATATACCTTGATGACATCACTGTCTATTCTAAAACTGATGAAGAACACCTAGTTCACTTGAGAAAGGTCTTTGAGAAATGCAGGAAGTATGGCCTATCTTTGAATCCTAAGAAAATGTTGTTTAGTCTTCAAGAAGGAAAACTGTTAGGCCACATCATATCTGAAGAAGGGATAAAGATAGACCCCAAAAGGATTGAAGGTATATTATAGATCAGCCACCCTAGGAACATTAAAGAGCTGCAATATTTCATTGGAAAGATCAACTTCCTAAGAAGGTTCATACCAAAACTTGTTGAACTTTTGAGAAACATCACAAACATGCTGAAAAGAGAAGTAGGAGTCAAGTGGACCATGGAAGCCAAACAATACTTTGAACTAGTAAAACAAGAACTTACCCAAACACCAGTTCTAATCAGCCATGACTTTACCAAAGATTTATTCATTTTCTCCTTTGCATCAGAACACACTATTGTTGTGGTATTTCTTCAAAAGAACATGATGGGACAAGAACAATCCATAGCTTTCTTCAGCAAGGCATTGAGGGATGCACCTTGAAAATATAACATCGTGGAGAAACAAGCCTTTGCCTCGATCAAAACATTGAAAGACTTCAAATTTTACATTTTGCACTCCCATGTCATTGCTTTTGTTCCACATGCAGTTGTTAATGACATTCTAAATTAGGACCCTGATGGTAAAAGGGGTAAATGGATTTCTATCATCTTAGAATATGATTTAGAAATCAAACCCACTAAACTGATTAAAGGACAAGGACTTTCCAAACTCATGGTTGAGGCAAATTTTCAAGCACTAGACATAAACATGTTACATTCTTTGGATGAACAAGAGGAACTGGTGACTCCACCCATTGAAGAAGCATTCCTGAACTCACTCTGGTATGTTGATATATTGTATGTACTTGTTAATCTAAATGATCCTCCTGCTTTGTCCAAAACAAAAGCTAGGTTCTTGAAATAAAAGGCTTTAAATTTATGCATTCTAGATAGGGCTTTGTATTGGAAAAAATATGTTGGTATCTTGCTTAAATGTTTGCTTGAAGATGATGCAGATAGAATCATGCATGAGTTTCATGAAGGAGAGTGTGGAGGTCATCTCTACTGGAAAACCACAACCAAAAAAATCCTTAGAGTTGGTTACTATTGGCCCACTCTTTTCCCTGACATACACAAGATAGTTGCAACTTTCCACAAATGCCAAATCTTTGATGGCAAGAGAAAACTACTGACTTTTCCCTTGCATCCTATTAGTGTTGAAACTCCTTTTCAATAGTGGGGTTTAGATTTCATTGGTGAAATCCACCCTGCCTCATCTACCCAACACAAGTGGATCCTCGCTGCAACTCACTATTTCACCAAGTGGATAGAAGCCATCCCTTCAAGGAATGTCACTTACTTAGTCATCATCAAATTCCTTGAAACCAACATCTTGTCCAGATTTGGCTCTCCTAAAAATATCATCACCGGTAATGCTGCTGCATTTAAGTCCAAGATAATTGTGGACTTTTTCTACAAATATCATATCACACTATGGCACTCTACAACTTATTACCCTCAAGGTAATGCGTTGGCTGAGTCCTCTAACAAAATTTTGATGAAAATAATCAAGAAGTTGTTGGAAGAGAACAAAAATTCATGGCATAGCAAACTAGTGCATGCACTATGGGTTGATAGACTAAAAACCAAGAAATAAATCAATATGTCTCACTATCAGCTAGTGTATGGCATGGATGCAGTTTTGCCAACATCCTTGGGAGTTCAAGTCATAAAGCTTCTTCAAGAGGCACAATTATAAGAGAATGATATGCAAAGGAGGTTTAACCAAAACATTCACTTGTAGCAGTCAAGGGAAGAAGTTTAAAAAAGAACACTGTAATATTCCAAATCAGGAACATCACATCAAGCCTGCTGAAATAACGCACTCCTAGGAGATTGATGCACATAAATGATTTTACAACCCTTGGATCCCTTAGATAAGCAAATATGGAGTCTATATCCAAAAGGAAATAAAAAACAAATCAAACTAGGTGTGGTAAATAGAGCTCCCACCACCTACTCTAGCTGAAAAACACACTACAAGAGGGGCTGCAGCTATGCACAAAAAACTGCTTCAGAAATAATGCAGTCTTGGATAGTATGAGTAGGAGGCCATCAAATATGATTACCTTATGAGTATACAACAACAAATTAGAATTATAATGAAGCTCTTTCAACATACAGGAGACAATAGAGCAAGAAATCTTCAGAAAAGAAGGCTACAACATATATATAACTGCAGAAATGGCTCAAAATTATTTTTTTTAAGGAGTTGTAGTAGCTGAATATTATAACTTAGATCTAGGATATATCTTTGGACAAAACATCAGATCCATTTTAGATCTGGAAACTAGATAGTATTATTTACAAGATCCCCTTGGGGTTTTGACCAAATCATGCATAAACAAGAGTAGATTTGAGTTTTAAGTTGCAGATCTGTAAAATACTACAGAAATTTCTGAAGATGATTTTTCATTAAAATAGATAATATCTAAATAGAACATGGATCAGCAAGCTAATCCATGGATCACCAAAGTGAAAGGCAAAGCCCAGCACCAGAGATCTCTCATAAAAAATGGGATCAAAACACCCTGCAGAACCTCAAATGAAAATAACGCAGTTCCTCAATGAAAACTGCATTGTAGCTTGAATAAAAATGGTGGCCTGATGCCAAGATATAAATTTGAAGCTCAAACAGTAGAGGCACTCTTCCAAGAGGTTCAAAGACACACTATTGTCCGGATAAATCGATTTTGTGGACAAGATCGATCTCCCTAGTGTCAGAAGACAATCTAGCAAAAAACGAACAACTAAGTTTATATTTCTCTAAATATATTCATTTTAAAAATAAATTCTATGAAGGTGTCGATCATACCTTAGATCCAAATGCTTATTTGCAGTCGTAGTGCTTCTATCGCATCAATAATCCTTCCGTCACAACAAGATTTCTTTCGTCGCAACAATAATCCTTCCGTTGCAACAAGACTTCTTTCATCGCAAGAAAGTGTTGTATTTTGTTGCAACAAAGTGTTGTCTTTTGTCGACCTGCAATCACAAACAAGAAAATATTAAATAGCACCTGTATAAAAAATAATTATAAAACATACCTATCATAGTGATCAAGGAATCTATGAAATAAACGATCAAAAGACAGCTTATTGAAATAAACAATCGAATGAAAATTTATTGAGAAAAAAAAAACTTGATTGTATTAATCTTAAAATAATAGAAGAGCCTTACAACCTTAGCCTTGATGTTGAACAGGCCTTCCCGGGGCCCGAAGCAGGAGTCTCCTCTACTTTGATAAGTCTTGCACTCTTCCTGCAGGAGCACATACAAGTATGTGATCTTTCCTCTCAAAATCTCAGCAGAAAGAAGTCTAAATCTCAATAGCACTTCAACTCAATCACACACTAAAGCTTAAACTCCCTTTGAGGCTACCCAATGCCTCCTTTTATAGAGCAGATGAGGAGGTTAGGGTTCCACCTTTGAAGGGATAGAATCCTCCTTCAAAGGGATAGGCTCCTCACATCAAGGGATTAGTTCCTTAAGGTGAGGGATGCATGAACCTTATTAAAGCGTACTTATCCCCAAAAAATCTCATCTAGAACCTTCTAGAATTGACCAAAATTCAACTTTTTCACTTTAGTTTCTCGCTTTTTTTACTTTGGAGGGGGTACACATGCATTACAAGGGAAAATTGTGTTCTGGAACATAGGTAAGAAGTGTATTGCCTGCGTACAAACAGAGCCTTGAGGCATGCTAATGTTACTGCGTACAGAGTTTAAATCAGCCCACAAAGTTTTGAGTTTTAAGGCTTAGAATGAGAGCAGGTTGTAAGAGGTAAGACTTGCAGAGGCATGTATGAGTGTTAATGAGCTCATACATTGGGCGAATGTCGAGGTGATGGTTTTAATTGAATTATTTATAAAGTCACAAAGTCTGAAATAGTTGAAGATGAAGTCTGTCATATATGAAAGATGAAATGCTATCCATTCAGGATCATCTGACGGGACACCCAGTCAAGAAAGCACAGCAAAACATTGATAGAAAAAGAAAATATATATATGTAATCATATCATCGCTGAGGTAGGCATTCTCGTACTCAGATCAAAACTAACTAGAAAACTGATTTAAGCTGTTCTGATACAGGAATGATTTTCAATACATCAACAGTATAGATGTGTGTAGACACAGTCTGGACGTAGCCATCTGTTTATGAATAGTCCACTGTATAAATGAATAACAAAATTCCTCGCAGCTTGGATGGTAGAAACTAGATCCAGGGTCTTGATTTCCGTTTCTTGAACCAGTACAATTCTATCCATGTGAATAAAATGTCATGAAAAGTAGGTATGACCAGCTTGGGCACCCGATTACCAGTCAATAATGTAAATTGTTAACAAGTGTGAGAGTAACCACCAGTAATGTCAATGGCTCTCAAAGTACTCAGTACAATCCATGAAATGTGAATGAATGAGCTGAAGTCAAACATGTCACGGAATCATTCGATCGAAGGTCAATGATGCAACCTGTCGTCGAAGGCGAGAAACCTGCCATTAAGGCATGCAGATTTCAAGGTACTGACGATTTCTGGATCAACTTCCTAGATAATGAGTTGTCGTCGATAGAAAGTGATCTGTCGTAGGCAAGCCCACAACACGAAATCATAGATCAATTTTTGAAAATATATTGGCAAGGACTGACTCAGGGATGGTCAAAATGGATGACAGATATTTTGCAGATGAATGGTTTATTTGAATTGTCCTCTTGAACACATAACGACACTGCAGATGGCTTGGTGACAATTGACCCAAAGCTAATACCCAGAAACCGGCTGAAGACTTTCAATATGGTTTGATTAACTGTTAGGCAAAGGATTTCCCAACCCAGGTGAACAAAAAGTGTCGTGTTCAAGAGTGGTTAACGGTTTTCCGAATAATCAAAATACAACAAACAGGTTCGTTTTTCTCTCTTTTCCCCCACCATTTCTGGCAAGTACCTCTTTATTTTTGACAAGCAGGGTCTTTGTTGCTTGTTTATAAATATCCTTGGGACAGAATCCAACTGTAGTGAAGCTCAAACCCTGAAGGTAGTTGATCCTGCTTAAAATTGAACAGGTCCTTTACTGTTAAATTTTAATGAGTTCAGTATAGGAGAAACTCGGTGTTTTTTCAATTTTAGGGAGTCAGAAGAAAAAACTTAAGAAGACTCCATGGAGGTATTTTTTCATAAATTTAGTCTCTCGATCCCAAAAAAGGATAAAATAATGCGGGAGAGAACTCTATTGACCGTAATTAGTCAACATATACTTTTTTCGTAAATAGTCCATTTCAGTTCGTAAAAGGGGTAAACTTATACTGAAAGGACGATCATTCATTTACTTTAACGAGTTCGAATAATCAAGTGCTCGACAATCTTTTCATGTTTATAGAGTCTGAAAAGGGCTTAAAAGATAACTCCAGGGTTTCGCTTTTTCGTAAGTTTTAACAAGTTCGAAAAATGGATAAAAATGTACTCATTGTTTTTTCAATTTTTTTGTAAGTTTTAACGAGTTCGAAAAAGGGATAAAAATATACTCCTGTGGTCGACTTTCAATTTAATTAACGAGCAGGAAAAGACGGAAAGAACTTGGCATTTTCATGTGTTTTACGAGAATGAAAGATAGCAAAATAATCTCCGGATTTTCATGAGTTTAACGAGTCTTGAAATAATAATAAAAATGACTTTCCGATAAGTTCATTTTACAAAATCTTGAAACGAAGCATGCTTCAGTGGTTTCATTTTACACAAGCAGAAAAATGAGGAGAAAAGCTGGCCTTGATGCCCCTAAGCATCCTTCACTAGAGCCTTCCCCAAACCAATTTCATTCAACTAAGTACAGTGATGGTAATTAATAGCTGGATGGAATGAAGGTTCATTTACGAGATCATATGAAAGACCCGACCTAAAACTGTAAGAAAATTATGCAAAAACTGAAATAACTAACCTAAATATATGACTTCACATTTACGAGATCTAGTCAAAGACTCGACTCAATTAGGGGAGGATTTGTTTCATTTTTTAACGAGCTTGACACAGGAAAAGAACTATGCTCATGGAAACGTGTTTCATTTTTTAACAAGGTTGACACAATAAAAGGAACTTTCCCCTTGATACACTGATTCATTTTTAACGAGGTTGACACAGTAAAAGGAACTTTCCTCATACCTGATTCATTTTTTTACGAGGTTGACTTAGTAACAGGAACCATCCTCAGAAACTACTTATTTCTAATCTATTAATCTAATCTCTATAATCTACCTACTGATTCATTTTCTAATGAGGTTGAAAGAACTATCCTCATACCTGATTCATTTTTTTAACGAGGTTGGCACAGTAACAGGAACTATCCTCTGACCAACTGATTCATTTTTTAAACGAGGTTGACACAGTAAAAGGAACTATCCTCGTAAGAATCTGTTTCATTTTTTAAGGAGGTTAACACAGTAAAAGGAACTTTCCTCTTGGAAGCTTGTTTCATTTTTTTAACGAGCTTGACACAAGAAAAGGAACTATGCTCTCGACTAACTAATTCATTTTTTAATAAGGCTGACACAGTAAAAGGAACTATCCTCACACTCACTGATTCATTTTTTAACAAGGTTGACACAGTAAAAGGAACTATCCTCGGACTCACTGATTCATTTTTTAACGAGGTTGACACAGTAAAAGGAACTATCCTCGGACTCACTGATTCATTTTTTAACGAGGTTGACCTGATAGGAACTATCCTATAGTAAACTTGATCATGACTAGCGGAAAATACATGTCGATGGACACACCTTGATCATGGCTTCCAAGAGGTCTTCATCGAAAAGGAAGAATAATTCTACAGAACACATAGAGGACTAAAGGAGCATAAAGACATGGTGTTCCAATAAATCCCATATGTCTAATCCCATATGTCAATTACCCGATCTAAGTCAAAGGAAGACGAGCAAACGGTGAGAGGCTCGCTTGCATCGGTAACTTAAAACATGGGATTGGTTGCCACATAATGAACTTGTGGCTGGGTAGATACCACTTTAGTAGAAGGAACATTTAGGGGTGTTGGATTATTGGTATTAGAATCAAGACTATGGAATGAAAGCTGGTCAACAGTCACAATGTTTCCATTGTTAGGGAAAGACATCACTCGAAAGAGTGTCGATACGAAAGCTTTCATTTCATAGACATAGTCTCGCCCAAGGAGTAAATTGAAATCCAAGGGGCCTGGAACTACCATAAGATCAATACAAACAATTTGACCTTCCAAAGTAATAGAAAACTTAGGAAAAGTCCTAAAACTTCACCAATAGTTATGTTAAAAGCTTCAGATTCTGTACCAGCAGGCTTCAGCTAGGGGAACCCCAAGCTTTCCAACGTTAAGATAAAAATACTAGCAGGCACCTTCATACTTGTGTAATTAACATGTCTCTCTTAACACTTCACAGCTGATTTGAAAAGTTCAGAGGAAGGAAAGGCAAGTTTTAATGAATTCTATTCCATCCAAGGAAAATGCCTCAAGACTTGGGAAGGTTCTAGAAACAAGGCCAAATGCCCCTAGCATAAAGAAGAATCTGATGTAATAAGAAGAACCTGAGCAGTATGAAGTTCATTCTCTACAGGGAGAATGGGATCGACCGAATGTGAAATCGAATCGACCACTTGATCAACTAATGGATCATCAACCTGAGTGATATGAGTTTCACTCTCCAATGAAAGAGTGGGATCGACTGTACTTGAAATTAGATCAATCACTCCGTCAGTTGACGGTAGGTTGGGAGAAAGTTTACGGTAACCAGTTGGAAATTCTTGCTGTGGAATAGTAAGGTTTTCCAACAATTTGGAGGCTTCATCCATGTGAGGGCAAATGTGAGTTTGATGACTCCCTTTGCATAACTTACAAGGAAACCTAACTTTACCCTTTTTCCCAGGAACCTGACTATCACTGGTTGATGGATCAACGGAAATTTGATGAGATTTTTTTAAATTATACTTCAGACCACAGGAATACAGGGATGATGATAGAGTGATACTTCTCCCAAAGCTTACTGGGGTATTTGGTTTCTGAATGCATATTGGAGGTTACTCAACACTACTTATTTTCTGACCATGGTTGGTTGGTTGGTTGGATGACTTCTTTCTTATCTTCCTTCTTCTTCTTCTTAATCCTTTGCAGTTTACTAATTAAGAGGATTTTACCAAGCGAAGAGGAAGAAATGGAGGAAGAAATATTAGGCGAAGAAGGTAAAGGGTCAACAGAAGGTTGGTGATGTTGAGATGGTGAACTCTATTGAGGTGAAGCATCCGGTTGAGGTGGAACAATTGGAGTATTCGGGGCCAATGAAGTTGAAAATAACCATATCGGTAAACCTATTGTAAATCCAGGTAATGACAAAGTAGCCATATAAGGAGGACCAACATTTCCAAAGCAAGGAAAAGTACTAGGAATCTCGTTAAGAGGAGTTCCTTGGTTGGTAAATTCCGGACCAGTTGCCATTATATTCAACTTCAGTGAATTTTATTAACAATTTAAAACTAAAATTAACAATTCACAATTCACACCTAACAATTAAAATTCACAATTCACACCTATGGTCTCTAAAAGTAAAAATAAACAAATTAACACGCGCTATCAAATCTAGGAGTCAAACCACACACAAACAGTAACTTCCCGTACTAAAAACACTAGTTGGTGATGAAATCCAACATCGTAGAATTTAATACTGAAAGGGCGGTTGGAACAGTTACCCCGACAACCTGCTTAATGAAACAGACTGGCACAAGTTTCTTCACAAAACCATCTCGAGTGAAGAAAACCCCCCAGAGAGTCCAAGTGAGTCTAGTCGACGTCTGCTCCAGGTACAGTGGGATCTTCCCTCCACCGTCACCTTAGGAAATAATCTTAAACCTTGGACCCTGAGTTACCAAATAACTCAGAAGCCTAGCCCAGGGGGAATAGTCTACAGTGGATTCCTTTCAAAGGGCGGAAGTAACCAGCTCAATCCCTTGAAGAGCTCTGACATAGTGATAAAAGTTTGCAACAAGTGACCCAGGCTCTGAAAGCAAGTGGTTAATTTAGTTTAGGTTTATAGCCTGAAAATCTTATCTTTTAGTCAAAGCAGATGACTAGTCTAGTTGATACATGATCTCGTTATTAACTCCTTTAAGAGAAGCTTCCCAAATTGTACCAATTACAAATGGATTTATTTTCTACCACAAGATTTATCTAATTTTTTGTTTTTGTTGCTTTTGAAAGTTAACTACAACCTATTCCAAAGCACTAATCTTGAGCTATATTGGTGGAACGAGCCCTAAAAATGTAAAAATTACTAGATTAATTTTAATTAAGCGCTGTGTTATTTAGGCTGTTATTACTCAAAAGGGTAAATGGATATGAAACCAATGGTGTTATGACCCGAACCAAAACTGAATGCAATCGAATATGATAATGTAATCTTTTCAATTCGATGAATCCTAACTAAAGAAAGGAGAGAGTTTCCATTCACTTCCAACAATGCAAAAAATTGATCACTAAGAGAAAATATAACAAATTCTCTAATGCACTAATTTCATCAAGAAAAAACTAATGCAAATCAATTCCAAAACAATTTTATTTTTGTGTTTTTAAAACAAGATTAAAAACATCTAAATTCAAATCAAAGAAAACTGATCTAAATCTATGATTGATTTTTTAGAATGTAAACTATGCAGTTGTAATCTGTGCACAATTCACTTGAAAAGTATGCAAATGTAATCTATGCACATTTTTCATTCATATTCTGAAAATGAGAATTCTAATTATGCAAATGTGATCTATGCAAGAGAATTCTCAAACACAAGATGATTCTAATGTAATCTAAGAACCAATCAAGTGCAAGTCAAGAAAATCGGGTGAGAGTTCCAAAGATCAAAAAACACTCAAAGGCGATTAACACTCATACACAATTTAGCCCCCCAAAGATGAAAAATTGTGAAAATACTGAGACAAACCTCCAAGTAATGACCAAAGGAAATCAAATTAAGAATTTCTCAAAAAAGAGACTCAAAACACCCAATTAACTTAATGGATATTGATGAGATGAAAAATTTGCTGAAAGAAATTCATTAACAAGAGATTTTCGACAGAAAACACATACAGATTTGGGCAGACACTAAGAATCCTAAATCAAATCTAAACTAAACTGAAAGAAGAAATCGAAGTTTTTCAAGACTTTTAACAGGGTCTGCAACAATGTGCGGTCCCTAGAAAATTTCAAGAAAAAAAAAATACTTCAAAACTTTGAAAGAAAAGTAAATCTAAGTAACCCAAGCCCGTACAAATCAATCAAAAATCAGAAAAAAAGTATTTTCTCAAATCAAAACGAGAAAATCAAAACAAGAATATTTTCCAGTGGAAGTCACCAATTTGTTAGCGAAAAATAAATCGATCTTGTGGACAAGATCAATATCTAGTGTCAGAAGACAATCTAGCAACAAACGAACAACTAAGTTTATCTTTCTCTAAATATATTCGTTTTACAAATAAATGCTATGAAGGTGTCGATCCTACCTTAGATCCAAATGCTTATTTGCGGTCATAGTGCTTCCGTCACATCAATAATCCTTTCGTCGCAACAAGAGTTCTTTCATCACAATAATAATCCTTCCGTCGCAATAATAATCCTTCCGTCGCAACAAGAGTTCTTTCGTCGCAAGAAAATGTCGTCTTTTGTCACAACAAAGTGTCGTATTTTTTCGACCTGCAATCACAAACAAGAAAATATTAAATAGCCCCTGTATAAAAAATAATTATAAAACATAACTATCATAGTGATCAAGGAATCTATGAAATAAACGATCAAACAACAACTTATTGAAATAAACAATCGAATGACAATTTATTGAGAAAAACAAAACTTGATTGTATTAATCTCAAAATAACAGAAGAACCTTACAGCCTTAGCCTTGATGTTGAACAGGCCTTCCCGAGGTCCGAAGTAGGAGTCTCCTCTACTTTGATAAGTCTTTCACTCTTCCTCCAGGAGCACATAGAGGTATGTGATCTTTCCTCTCAAAAGCTCAACAGAAAGAAGTCTAAATCTCAACAGCACTTCAACTCAATCACACACTAAAGCTTGAACTCCCTTTGAGGCTACCCAATGCCTCCTTTTATAGAGCAGATGAGGAGGTTAGGGTTCCACCTTTGAAGGGATAGAATCCTCCTTCAAAGGGATAGGCTCCTCACATCAAGGGATTATTTTCTTAAGATGAGGGATGAATGAACCTTATTAAAGCGTACTCATCCCCAAAAAATCTCATCTAGAACCTTCTAGAATTGACAAAAATTCAACGTTTTCACTTTAGTTTCTCGCTTTTTTGACTTTGGAGGGGGTACGCAGGAATTACAAGGGAAAACTACATTCTGGAACACAGGTAAGCAGTGTGTTACCTATGTACCCAAGCCAGGAACACAGGCAAGCTTCATGTTACCTACGTACCCTGAGTTTCAAAGATTTTTAGGGTTTTTCCTCCAGTTTTAAGGCTTGGAATGAGGAACAAAGGTTGTAATACTTGCAGAGGAGGCATGTATTAGTGTTAATGAGCTCATACAGTCAGCAGAATGTCAAGGTGACAGTTTTTAGTGTAACACACACTCCATGAGAAGAGGCTCCAAAACAAGCTAGATCTCTGCAGATCTAGAATCCCACTTGCTACAACTTACAAAAGCAAGCAGACCCTCACTAGATCTATGCTGCAATTGAAAGTAGAGCTTTGCCCAAAGCTTGATATTGGATCAAATCAAAAAATACTCCTCCAAGAATCCTCAAGGGAAGAGGTGAAATCCCTGCATAGGAACTCCAAGTGCTAAGCAGCACAATTCTCCACTAAACAGCAGATTATAGTATTTGTCTAATCAGACAAGATACTTTGAAATATAATCATTCAACAACCATCTCTTGCTGCCTTCTCCTTCCTTTTATAAGATTAAAGCCTTTGCAAACCCTAAACCACCTTGATGAGTTAGCTCCTTTCACATGAGGGGCCTCCTTCTAGAACTGTGTTGTCCCTTCATGAGGTGCACTGAATCTAAACAACGTTGTAGATTTGGTCAAGGTTGACCCACTCTCACAGCTCAAACCCCTTTCACACCTGCAAGTGATTTATTTAAATGGCCCTGATTTATCTTTGTTCACATGGACATTGATTTATTCAATCTTTTCAGGAGTTTTACATGTCCTCCTTTATTCATTTATTCATGCAACAGAAAGTAAAACAAAAATGAAAATTCCTCTTAGCTTAGGCTAAGTAGGAATATTACAAACACAAGCAGTGCAAGAGAACATAAAGAATATCTTTGATAGATAGACCAAAGGCAATGATTTCCAGATTGGAAACAAGGTGCTGAAATGGAATTCAAGGAGAGAGGACAAAGGAAAGCATGGAAAATTTGAAAATTTATGGAAGGGTCCATACATCATCCATTCATTTAGAGGTAACAATGCTTTCTTTTTAAAAGAGGTGGATGGAATAGAGTTATTTGGAGGTCCTATCAATGGCAGGATGCTCAAGCACTATTTTTGTCAAAATTCCTAGTCTGAAGCTTTCATTCATTGTACATAACATTGCTTGATGAAAAATTAGAAAAATGAAATACAAAAACAAAGAAAAGAATAAAAAGAGGGACGGAAAAAGAATAGGTACAACCCCATACCAAAAAAGAGTATTACTGAAAGTGTGCAAGCCTAAATTCCACTAGCTTTGAGAAAAAAAGTCTTGATTTAGTCATCTAGCCTAATAATGACTGAACATGTTTAAAATTTCTGCTGATAGCTTAGTGAAAGAAGACTTGTCAATCCATTTAAGCTTGGCTTGTCAGTAGATTAGATTAGGAAAATATGCAGGTTCCCAAAGCATAAATCTAAACCAAATAAAAATGAGAGGGATGCATAACCAATTCTGAATCATAGCCCTCATGTTTTCTAGTTTTTGATTGTACAAAAATAATGTCTGTGTGCGGCTTGTCCAAATGCCACAACCCATGGCAAATCAGATTGCTTAATCCTGGTTTGGTCATATTTTGAATTTCTTGTCATTAATTTAGAGAATAAAGTCAGAGATCTAAACTCCGAGGTCCGGTACTGGTCTTCAAAACTCAGAGATCTGAACTCTGAGGTCCTGGACGCCTCCATAAAAGGAGCTTCCCTCCCCAAGTGGAGCCACTTTTAGTCATCAGTATTTTTCACTATTGGTAGATGACTATAGATTGGTTCTAGATTTCTAAAAACAAAATTCCCTGAATATTGTGAGTTTTAGAAATCTCACTGACTTCATTATCCCTATAGAAAAATTTTCACTATTCTACCATTTTTCCATTCCATGGTCACCCTGTCACTCCTAAAAAGACTCCTTATGGGCTTGTGTCACTCATCTCCATCCTTTTTCCCATCTATGACCTGATTACTCTGTTTTTCCCTTGCCCATAACTCTACTTTACATCTAGGGTTACTTATAAGCCTATTCCTTCCCATTTTCACCGGGTTTCTCAAGCATTGATGGTATCAAAAATATCTCTATAGTCTCTTTATATAAATCAAGTACATTGGATTTTGGATCTTCATACAACATTTTGAGAAATACTCTGTTTTTCACTTGAAGACTCCAAGCCAATTTTCAGTCAAAGACCAGGTCAAGGAATCCTCCCACTAGGTCAACTAGGGTTTTACATGGTTGAAGTTCATCATTAGGTTTTTAAGGCACTGCTTTTCCTTTGCTATAAATTTTCCAAAGAAGTTTGTCTTATCAAATCATAAACTGCAAGTGAAGGAAGACATGAAGCACTTGGTCTTAAGGAGAATTAGGGTTTTTGAGCTTTATTAGGCCAGTAGTGTGCCAAGCAGGGATCAAATGAAGAAATGACAGTGGAGGAGGTATACCAAGAAACCAAACATGAAGAGAAGTTTATCATAAATTATTGATAAGATAGCAAAAGAGGTGAGGTGAATTGGACAGAAATGAATGAACCTGAAAGGGCTATAGAGATCTTAGAAGATAACATTGATGATTGTCTTAAAGCACTCCAGAAACCTAAGGTTTTGGGGAAATAGCCAAAGAAGATAAAAGGAATGGCTAGAACTCCATGATGCTAGCAAAGAAGGGATTGTGAAAGTGCTGCTGTGTGCAAGCATCCCAAAGTTTTCCAAGGTGAATATGTCTCACTGCCTCAAAGGACAAAGGTTTAAATAATATCAGTAGGAAAGGTAAATTCAGTTTTTTTAGGCACCTTCAAATCATAAGTGGCCAAAGAAGAGATGAAAAACATGATGTTGAGCTCCAAGGAGGAAGCAAAAGATGTTTTTAAGGCTGTTGTTGTGTCAAGATGAATAAGTCAAATCCTCAAGATCAAAAGGAAAGACAAATTTTATGACTCTAGCAAACTGCTAGCCAATGTGAAAAAAGCTAAGTTTCATGGTGTAAATCACACAGAAGTGCGAAGATTTCACTGTGTTTTCATCACAAAATTGTCAAATTAAACTTTTTATGCCTCAAGGAGCAATGGGAAAAGGTAAAAATTCATCATCTTTCCAACTTGCATACAAACAATGTAAAAAGGTTAGTCAGAGAACGTAAGAAGTTGAGTTAGCTTGATGATGAAAACAACAGAGGACTTTGAAGCTACTATTGGGTGTAAACATCACAAAATCATCAAATGAACATGTCAACTCTCAAGGAGCAAAATCAGAAGCCAAGTTAGTGTTTTGGTCACCTACAAGAAAGGGTCAAAGAATTCAGTGAAAGAAAATGAAAAATATTTAAAACTTTAGAAAGTGGGTTGTGAAGCTAAAATTAAATCATTGAGCCTATAAAAGGCCATATCAACACTTCAACAACTCATTTTTCACTTGCAAAGTCATCAAAGCGTTTAGGAGAGGAAATTGCGAGGTTTTCAAGTCAAATTTCGGCTAAGTGTTGTGGTGTTGCGCCATCAGGTCACCGTTGCGCGCCTCGAGTCGGGTGCTGCACCCCTAGCCTTTTCTCTCGTATTTTTTCTTAAGGCGCTGCACAACTCGCAAAGAATTGCGCACTTGCCCAATCTTGCCTTATAGGCCCAGTAAGAAGACCTTGGCACTACATGCCTGGACCAAACATTGCGCCCTTAGCTCCAGTGCTGCGCGCTTGACATAGGCACTGCGCCCTTGGTCAGGAGGGCCTTCCAAGCAACATGACCATCCAAATCAATTCAAATACCTTAAAACTCTTGCCAGAGGTCCCTCAAGTATCTTTAAGGGGTAAGTACAGGACATCAACTCCTCTCCAAGTATTTTTTCATCATTTGATTTAAGGAATGGAACCCTAAGGAGATAACCTAAATTTCATGCTTAAAATTACTGATTAAGCCTCATTCATCTGCATGCTAAGAAGACCAGTGATAGGCAAAAGGAGTACATTCTTTGAGATTTTTCACTCACCTAAGGTTGTGCCTACACTCACTCCATTCACTAAATCAGTCCCTTATATTACAAAAATATTGACAATTTCATTACCTTATTTCATATCCATTTGCCATCAGTGCAAGGTGTTTTAACACAGAGTTTGAACAATCAGCAGAGGGTGGTCATTGATTTTTACCTCTCATTCACATTCATATACCTTTTTTCTCTCTCACTCATCTCATTCACTTGTAGAATTTCCTCTTTCATCACCATCCCTTAAATTCAGTTCCATTTACAGTCTTAGGGTTTTCAAAGGCAGAGAGGTCAAAATTTCAGAAAGAGAGGGTAGTGGTAGTGAAGGGGAAGGCCCAATGCCAAGGAGGAAGGGGCATAAAGGTGGGAGGATCAACAGGTTTGAACTACTAAACACAATAGACCTAAATGCATCTCCCTTAACCGTCTCTTGCTTCCAAAATGTAGGCTGCTATGAATTTTGTGAGAAGGTACAATAGGTGCAGAACCACCCTAATCTAACCAGGCTTTTCATCATTAACTTGCATGAGAAACAAGTTAACCTTCCACTAGTAAACTTTGAGCTGTCTTCAGATGCTATTGCCAATGCCATAGGCATACCTAGTGAAGGATAGAAATGGTTCAAGTAGGCCAATCTTGACATGAGCTACTATGAGCCATATTTAAAACCTAGGTACAAAGACTACAATAAATCCATTTTTCCTTTCTCTCACTTGCTAGAGAGATATGCACCTATGATGATGATCATTATGAAGTATTTTACATGTTAGCAAAGGTTCTTCAGGCTTTACTCTTATCACATTAAGCAACTTATGCACTTTACTAGGGTTAGGATGCTTCACCTACCTTATTGCCTCTACAGAAGCATTGACAAAATTTCCTATATTGTACAAAAGAGAGACTATCCCCAGCAGATGAAAAGCCTCTTCCACCACTCACTGATCAAGATGGTTGTTATGCATCAATTGTAGCAGAAGGGCATTCCATGGGAGTTTTTCATTTACCATGAGGTATTCACCAATCCACAGGGCCAACATCAGCAAGATATACCTTCATCTTCTCAGCCTCCCATTCCTCCCTCACCATCACACCCAACTACACATCCATCACCATCTACTCACATTCCTTCACCTCATGATGACTCTTCCACCTCACCATTAACTCACATTCCTTCACCTAAGGATAATGACCCTCCTTCACCACTTTCTCAAAATACCTCACCTTCACCTCATGATACTAGTGCATCTAAAAAAGAGGGATATGACAATGAAAAATCAGACAATGAAGGCAGTGAGGCTAATGTCAGTGAAGAAGAAAGAAAAGAAGAGGATATCAGTGAACAAGATGCAAATGAGGGAAATGACAATGAGCAATCTAACAACAGTGAAGAAGAAGGAAATGAGGAGGCAGATATGAGTGAAGATGAGGAAAATGAAGTAGAAAGCGACAGAAATGATGATGGTGATGATGATGGCAGTGGAACAAAGAGCCCTGATGACAATGAGGAAAATAGTGATGAAGCACATAGCATTGATGATGAGGAAAATGAATACGATGCCAATGGGTCTGAAAATAGTGAGGCACATAACAGTGGTGATAAGAGCAATGAAGTTAGTGAGGATGTTGACAGTGGCTCAAATATCCTTGATGGCACTAATGACAGAAAAGCACACGAAAATGAATTCAGTGAAGCAAATACTGAAGAGGGCAGTACAGAAAGAAGTAATACTGATGATAGTAAGGATGCAGAAGGCAGTGAGGAAAAAATCCATGAAGAAAGCAACAAGGAAAAGGGAAATAATATCAGTGAGGATGATGTCAATGATAAAAAAGAGAGCATTGAAGCAGATAACAGTGATGATGTTGGCACTAATGATGACAGTGGGTCAAAAGGCCATGATAGCATTTATGATACCAATGATGAAGGCATCCATAAGAGTAGTGATGGTAAGACCCATGATGACAGTGAATATGACAACAATAATGGAAATGAGACTAAATACACTAAAATGGTGGACATTGAGCCCTTTTCTTTGACCTACCAAAGAGGAAATATGCATTAGTTTGTTTCCCTCAAGAGGCAAGGGGCCATGCCTTCCACATCAACTAAAAAACTTGAAAAAGGCAAAGAAAAGGTCATGGAGGGAGAAGAAGAAGAACAGCATGAGACTGAACAAGAATTTGAATTCATTCATGTTGATGGTGATGATGAAAATGAGGCAAGGATCTCAAGCATGTTGCTCAAAAGCAAAGATGCCCAAATTAAAGATTTGTAGGCTAATCTATGAAGGGCTAGGAATGTGATTCACTATTATGAAGTTGAAAACAAGAAGCTAGAGGCACAAAAGGCAATCTATGAAGTCAAAGATTTAAGATCTCAGAAAGAGGTTGCAAAAGCCAAGGATAAGCTAGATGAGACCTTGGATAGATATGGAGATACTGATGAAGAGGACAAACATCTTCCTAGGAGGAGGCCAAGAACAACTGGCCTAAAGAAGGCCTTAGCCAATGAGAGAGAGCAACAGGTAGCCTTGGCAGAGCAACTCACTCCAAGTGAGATTCTTGCCATGGAGATTGACTATGATCGGGAACCTGGGATTGAGAGGGCTAATATGCACTTAGAGGGTCTGCTAGAGAGTACCAAGAGGGATCTTGACCTCCAAAAGAAGATGGAAAGTCACTATGCCTTAAGGAACAAGATTGCAAGGGCCAAGCTCAAAAGAGCCCTTGAAAAGATTCAAGCCCTAAATGAGGCTAAGGGAAAATAAAATCTTGAAATCCTTGTTGATGCATCCTTACTTACATCCCAAAAATAATCAGCAAGGTAAATCCAAATTTTGGTACAATTTTGAAGTTTTTGGATTTTTGACTGTTTTGGAGGGCCAAAGGCGTAGCGCCACTGGCACTGTGCTCTTTTTTAGGGAACTATTTTGAGGAATAGCTTACATTTTTGGAATCCTTAGGCCAAGGAAATCATCCACAAAAAATTTCATATCATTTGGAGCAGAACTAGTACTCCAAAAGTGCCAAAAACACCCAAAAATCACCTTTCTACCCTATTTTCAAAGTTGGTGTTGCGCCCTGAGCAATCTTGGGAGATTGAGCTGTTGAGCAGGTAAATGAAGTCCAATCAGAAAATAAAAGGCACTTTTGGAAAGTAGACTTGAAAATCTTTCCAATGAGCTATCATGCAGCTCACTGGGACACCTGGAAGGCCTCCAAACCTTGGTCACAAAACATGAAATTTTTCCAGTGCAAGCGTTGTGCCCTTGCGTGTAAAGTCAACAAAAGACACAAATTTATTGAAAAAAGATATTTTCGAGGACTTTTAAGGAAAATCACTCCTATTTAGCTCATATTTTATGTTTGAAGTTAATTTTCATTTATTATATTAGATATCTTGTGCCTTGGGCCTTGCATGGTGTCTTTGGACAAAAATGGCATTTATGATGTATTAATGACATTTTGGAAACCCTAGTTAGGGTTTTTGTCCTCCTTGCTAGTTAAATACAGCATTGAGGCCTCATTGTACGTGTTGGTTGGTTTCTGAGCATAATATGATCTAGACTTTGATCTTATTGAAGAAATTGGCTTTGGTGTGTTGTGATTCCTTTGGACTGAGCACCAATGGATTAAGCACATTCCTAGGATTCATAAAATTTTTTAGATGGTGATGTATTCCACTGATGTATTTGTTTCCTTTAGCTTTCATTATGTTCATGTTTTCTTTGATCTTAGGACATAAATTTTAGAGTAGGATATGCTTTCTCGGCACCCTACTTCTGTCTGCATCCTATTATCTCTATGTTTTCTTCCTTGAATTTTAATTAAAGAATCCTTAAATGCTCTTTAGTTTAACTGAAATGTTATGTTAAAAACTCTATTTGTTTAAAAGTAATGTTCAAAGAATTCTTAGCTGCTCTCTAGATTTACTTATTTGTTGTTTTGAGGTCTGTTTAGCAAAAATCTAGTTGAAGAATCCTTCATTGCTCTTCAAGTTTTACTATGCTATCATCCTGAAAGATTTTCTTGTTTCTAGTATGTTGGAGGATCCTTAGTTGCCCTTTGAACCAACTACACTCATAACTTCATGTTAAATTCACACTCAATAAACCTACTTAGATCCATTTGGCCTTGTTAACTTTCCCTATGAAACACCCTTGACCTATTATTAAACTCTTCAAGACCTTTGGAGACTCCATATCCCAATGGATTGATTTTCTCTTACTCTACATATTCCTCTTGACAACCTATCCAACCAAACAAACAAACAAACCCTAATCCTTATAACTAGCCTAAAAAGAAAAACCCTAAAATCTACCAAGTTACATCCTTTAAACAAGTATAGAGAGAGCCCTCTCTGAGTCCAGGAAGGCTAGGTCCTAGGACTCCAAAGATTGGTTTGATGTTACCCCTGTACATTTGGTCTTACCAATCTAACAAATTACGAGGACCTAACACCTCCCTAGTTGTGTAAAAATTTCTAATATTAGTTAGCAAAAAGAACCTATATTTATATCTGAATCCTTAATTTTATATAACTTAAATAGAACATAAAAATAATTCAAGGAATTTTTGTGTTTGGTTTGTTTTAAATAGTGTAATATGAGTTATTATCATGAATTGAAAACAAAATTTTAGCCATACTTCCTACTTCTTGATCTTATTTTTTATTTTTATTTTTTTCATATGTACGCAAACTTTTAATATAAATCTGAGAAAAGGAGATTATATTTGTGAATTTATGTTTTTATATAAATTTAATTTAATTATAATGTGACACACACACAAAAACTTCAGTTTAACTTATTAACCAAAGCTAAACTTACTATCCAATACTGAATTACACATAATATAATTCTACAACACCTACGATATGATTTATCTTTTAAAAACTCACAACCCAACCAAGGTTTTTCTATAAAGCTTCTAAACTATAAACACATATAATTATAACTTATCGCCACCATAAAATACTCTTCACATTATGTGTTTTTGTTTTATGGGTTAATGTATTATTCCGTCAGTTCTAAACTTTAGTTTTTAGCATATAGTTTACAACCCGCATATGGCAATATCTTTATCCTTGTTGCTACCGAGATAAAGCTGGCACGTCATGGCGATTAAATGCAAATAATACTGGTTAATTAATTCTGTAGACAGTTGTAAGATTCACCATGATATCTTACATTTTTCGATGGCCTTGGCTTGAGATCTTCACTGTCGAATTTTGGAAGATCAATGGTTGTCGTTTAGTTGGGAATTTTCATTGTTAACTCGCCAACCCTAGATGTTACCGGCTTTTGTCATTGTGCCTGCGTTGGGTATATCTTCTGCTTTGTGGGTTTGTCACCACTGCGTTTTCTTTCTAAGCTTATACTCCGTCAGTTTTGAACTTTCGTTCTGGTTTGTGAGGACCTCATAGGTGAAGTGCCCCTTGGCTTTGCGGCATAATGAAATGGAGGTCCCATTGCAGAACGCAATGAGTTTCCGGTGGAATGTGTCCCTTGTAGCCATGGATATTCCTTCCATTTTGGTTTCCATGCTCCTCACCGTAGCTCAGGTAAATTAACTCCACTCTCCTAGTATATATAATATTTTTTTCTCTCAAGCATACTGAATTTTTGAGGTTTAATCTCATGAAAGGAATTCCTTATTAACTCTGTTTCTTGGTGTTTGAAGGATTACAATGCTAGGATCATAATTTCATGGAAAATATTCGCCACAGGTAAATACCTTATTGGATCCTTATTTTTTTAACATGTATCTTTGTTTGAATATGAATACGTTTAGCGCCTTGAATCTTTTCTTACATATTGACTTTGCATGGCTATTTGCTACAGGTTAGATTTTTCACCGGTTAGCTGTTCTCCTGCATCGAAATATCATTTTGAAATACCAATTGCTTCAGTGCATTGCTAATTCAACTAGCTCACATCCAGGTACTCCTAATGTTTTCACTCAGACTCAGAAGTCCTATCTATCTTAAGCGAACTTTGGACCTTTTTGGGGGTTTGTGAACCCAATCTCGGCTCTGTCTAAGGAGTTGTCTGTCAGCATTATTTATGTTCTGGTTCAATTTACATATTGTAAAGTTTTAAATGACAGTATCCGGCTAGACTCCTTGAGGCCTTGGATAGTCTTTCCCTCGTACTCATATTTCTATTCAATTTCTCTGTGCTTTTATTATGAAAGATTTACCGAAGGTTTCAGTTTTAAATTTCGACTCTTACTCTGTTTGAAGTATTGAAATGGCGAATGCTGTAAAGATTTACTTTTGGAATAGTTTGTTTTTTTGTTTGGACTGTATGTAATATTTTTACACACAATGGCCTTTTCGTTATTTTATGGTATGTAAATCTTGTTTTCGCAAAAGTCTGAACATGTTCCAGTTCTAATTTTCGTTATGTTTACTTTCCTTTGTTCGTTCGTATTGATAATATATAGTTAAGCTCAGAAATTAGGTCTTAACCCTGTTTTACTTGAAAATATTTTTTTACATCTTTATAGTAGTTTAAAATATACAGTTTAGGTTTCTTTTCTTACAATACATTTCTTTTTTACCCAACATCATAACCCAACATCTTTGTGACCCATTTTTTCCACTTTTCTGAAGATAGTCTTTGTTCCAAAAAGTGTTTAAGACTATCCTGATCAGTTTTTACCTTGAAATGTCTTCCCATTAGGTAAGGTCGCCATTTATTTAGTGCATGTAGTATTTCCAACATTTCCTTCTCATAAATAGCCCTCTGTAAATACTTTCCTTTTATTAGACGACTTTAAAAAGCGATGGGTCTTCCTTCTTGCATTAAAATATCACTAATTCCATTTCCCGAGGCATCACATTCCACAATAAAGGTTTTTGTGAAGTCTGAGGTAGCTAATACTGGTGCTAGGCACATTGCCTCTTTAAGATGTTCAAAGGCCTTAGATGCTTCAGGAGTCCATGAAAATGCATCTTTCTTCAATAATGTTGTCAGAGGTGCTGCTATTCTCCCATAATTCTTAAGAAACTTGCGATAATACCCTGTTAACCCGAGAAATCCACGCAACTACTTTATGGTTGTGGGGACTTTCCATTCCTTAATGGCTTTAATTTTGTTAGGGTCTACTTTAACACCCTCGTGAGATACAATATGACCCAGATATTCCACCTCTTGTACTCCATAGAAACATTTGGATGTTTTTGCATATAATTGTTTCTCCTGCAATAGTTTGAGCACCCTATCAACATGTTCAACATGATCCTTCCAAGACCTCCTATAGATTAGTATATCATCAAAAAATACTAGCACAAATTTTCTAAGGAAGGGTTTGAAAATGGAATTCATCAACCCTTGAAATGTAGAAGGTGCATTGCTAAGGCCAAAAGGCATGACCAAAAATTCATAATGACCCTCATGAGTTCGAAATGTTGTTTTCAGAATATCTTCAGTCTTCATTCTAATTTAATGATATCCTGAACGAAGATCCAACTTAGTAAAATAAAGTGCTCCATGTAATTCATCCAATAATTCATCAATCACAGGAATGGGAAATTTATCTTTAATAGTGAGCTTATTGAGCTCCCCATAATCCAAACACATGCGCCATGATCCATCCTTCTTGTGCACTAATACTATTGGAGCAGATAAATAACTTTGACTAGGTTGAATTATACCAGCCTCTAACATTTTTGCAATCATACGTTCAAATTCGCTCTTTTGGACATAAGGATATCTGTAAACCCTGATGTTTGGAGGAACACTTCTTGGAATCAAACGAATTATAGCATGATCATGATCATGAATAGGTGGGAGTCCTTTGGGAGTTTCAAAAAACTTGGAATGATTGTCCAATACTTTTTGGAGATTTGGAGAAATAGATTATTTTGATGTTGGAACTTCTAGAGAGCATAATTGTGAAATTACGCCTCGTTTTTCTTTCTTCAGAAGCTTTTTCATGACATTAGAGCTTATTATCTTTCCTAGCTTCCCTACAATACCCTCTAATTCATTTTTCTTTCCTTCCAAAAAAATATTCAAAAAAAGTTCTTGAAAATTAAAAGTTATTGTCCCCAAAGTTTGTAACCATTGTACTCCTAGTACAACATCAACACCTCCCATTGGAATGGAAAGCATTGGAATATTCAATACATATTCCCCCATGGATAGCCTGATATTTTGGCATTCCCCAGAGAAATTTATAGTTCCTCCATTTGCAACCATCACTTGACATTCTGGTGCTGGGTATAGGAAACAATTCAATTCCTTGGCTACCTTACAATGAATAAAATTATGGGTACTACCTGAATCAATCAACACTATTACCTTTTTCTTCTTGATATGTCCTATCTTGAGAGTTTGAGGAGTGGTAATTCCTTCCAATGCATTACACGATATGGTCAGACTCATTTCTTCTTCTTCTAGCATTGGTTCCTGGTGTATATCCTCTTCTTTTGATTTTTCTTGTTCATTTTCTTCTTCCTCTTCAAAATCTATGTAAAATAATTTCTTCTCAGCACACTTATGACCTTTAGTGTATTTGCTATCACAACTATAGCAGATCCCTTTTGTTATTTTTCTTCCAATTTTTGTGGTGTCAACCTTGTAGGTTGTGGAAGTCTAGTAGTAGAAACACTTCCATCTTTATAGATGTGAGTGGTAGGCTTCCTTGTCGCCATAATTTTACATTCAATTTTTATTCCCAACCTGAATGTCTTCTCTAATGAATCAGGTTCCCAAACACAAACTTCATGTTGGATGTTATCCTTTAAAGTCCCTATGAAGACATCAATCTTGTGTTCCTATGAAATATTAATTACCCTTATATTCAATTTTTGGAATTCCTCAATGTGCTCCCCCACTGAACCCTTTTGTTTGAGATTTATCAATTGGCTAAAGAAGGTGTTGCTCTTTGTATCCTCATAATGTGTTATCATTTCCTCCGTAACAATTTACCAAGTGACAATTTTTTTACGAGAGCAAAGCCATCGATACCATACAAATTTATTTTGTTCTAAATGTAAGTTGCAATGCGTACCTTTTGTTTGTTTTGCACGTTATTGAGATCAAAATATTGCTCCATTTGTAGTATCCATGTTACGGGATCCTTGACATCAAACTTGCTCATATCCATCTTTGGAATATGGTGGTTCTTCCATGCAACATTAGAGTTTATGAAATCAGGATTAACATTTATTTTTTTTCGCATCATGAGTTTCCTCTACTATCTTTTCGCCATTAGGAAACATTTCTTGTATCAACTTTATCAAACCTTCCATGTTTTCTTTTAGATCATTCTTCATGTTTTCCATGTTGTCTTTCATTTTTTCTTCCATGTCATCCAACTTAGCTTCCATGCCATCCATCTTAGCTTCCACGCCTTTCTTCAAACCATCCATATTTGCTTCCACACATTTATTCAAAACTTCCATTTCATTTTTTGTTTCTCTTTGCGAGAGCGAAATTTGGTGCACTTGCTCTTGTAATTTTGATAGATCATGTTGCAATTCCTCATCTTCATGACTCATAGTTGAGTACTCTGAGGGCTTAATGGGTGTTGAATTCTTTTTAGGAGGCATTTTAGAACCCAATACTAATATCTATGCTCAATAGGCCTTTGGAATCACTTAAAATTTCTTTTTCAAACAAGACTTATGCAATTTGAAAAAACAAATACACACCTTTTACTTAATTTTGAGGAGCTCTATATTGAAACTGAATTATGTCTATGATTTCGAATCTTCAATATCTAAAATTTGGCCCTGAAGTAGCCCTCTGAATCATCTTTCGAATTCCATAGGTATGACCTGATTTGGATTCTTGAAGGCAAAGTTATGCCCAATCTCCTACGATTACCTAATTATGGACTGATTTAGTAGAGCGAACTTGTACAACTTGCCACGTGTCATTGTTTCCTCCTTCGGCTCTGAAATTGATACAGAAGAAACTACAATACGTTTACTTATGGCCACTTTTTATATAATTCCAATCTAATGCTCAGAGAGACAGAGTTATGAGGATTTTCCCATAGTCACCTCTTTGAGATGAAATTTGGGAGCATAAAAAATCCCTAGCTTGCACAGAACCTATCTCCGAAAATATTCTGAATCAAGCTCTGAAATTTTTCCACGGTGTTCCTCAAGATTGTGGGTTCGCTCTGTCAACTTTGGAACCCTCGTAGAAAAAATTTATAGCGAAAATGCCACGATGAACTGTTTAGGTTAACTTCAGGAGCCTGCAAAAATCCCTAACTTTCACAAATCATATCTCCGAAAATATTGCGAACCAAGATCCGAAATTTTTCGACGACGTTCCTCAAGATTTTGGCTTCGCTCTGTAAAATTTCATCTTCTGAACCTTTGTAGAAAAAACATTATAGCGAAAATTCCACGATGACGTGTTTGGAGTAGCGAAACCCTAGAATCCAAAGCTCTGATACCAAATGTTATGAAACCAACTCCAAAAATAGAAGAGAAGAGAGATCAACGCCTTAGAAATCAGCCACTTCGAGGGGAAAACCTCCAATACATTACATTAATGAAAAATTCTTGGATGATTCAAATGACCAAAACCTTCACTTGATCAAACAGATCATCAATCCTTGGTAAAGGATATTTATTTTTTACTATTAGCTTGTTGAGTTGTCTATAGTCCATGCACATTCGCATGGTTCTGTCCTTCTTCTTCACGAACAAAATTGGTGCTCCCCAAGGGGACACACTTGGATGAATATAACCTTTGTCCAGCAGTTCCTATAATTGCATTTTTAATTCTGTTAACTTTGGAACACTCATTGTGTAAGGAGCCCTTGACACAGGTGATGCTCCTGGCATTAATTCTATGGTGAAATCAATATCTCACCTTGGTGGTAATACAGCGATATTTTCTGGAAAAACATCCATGAAATATTTTACCACTGGTATGTTTTCCATCATAGGTGATTTTTCCTTGGAATTGGCATATCCCACCTAGATGACATAAATCTGACATCCCTTCCTCATACAGTTATTCATCTGGGATGCTGTAATAGGATATATCTGTAAGGGTTTCTTGATCCCTTGAATCTCTTTGTGTGTACCATCTTGCATTCTGTAATAGATAATATTTTCTTTACAGTCCACTAAGGTCCAATGTTTTTCTAGCCAATCCATGCCCAGCAAAACATCATAGGACCCTAATGGCATTATGTTCAGGTCCACGTTTAACTGTTGTTCTACAATTTCTAATGTACAACTTGGAATATTGGCAGATACCTTTCTTTTTGCTCCTGTGGCTAGCTATACCAGCCAAGGGTTTTTGAATTTCTACCCTTTGAATTTACAAATTTCCACTATTTTGGGATTAACATAACTTAGACTTGCACTTGGGTCTAGCAAAATAGAAATAGATTGAGACATTAATTTACCTTCCAACTCTATCATTGTTGGCTGATAATCTGCCTGTCGATCCTCCAATGCTGCTTTGATACGAGGCACGTTTCGAGCCACATCGCCTACTGTAGAAGCCTCCTCCAAATTTGCAACTGTTTCACTTCTTGCTCGCTGTGGGTAATTTTTGTAATAATGTGCTTCTCCACACCCCCAACACTGTAGGGGTGGTTTAGTTACTTGCCCTTGCTCAGGCTTGCCAGATGCCTCGGTCGGCCTCCTTTTAGCTGGCCATCGGGTTCTTTGGTGATTTCTACCTAATTTTTTACTGACAGAACTTTGTGTAGAAATCTTAAAGTTATTGTTTTTGGTGCCTTTGAAGTTTGAGCTGCTTTTCTGTCCCTTCCTTGGCTACCAAATTTTTCCAACCTCCCATTTTGCCTTGGACTGCTAATAGCACATTTGTGCCTTATGAATGGCTTCGTCCATGGTTCTGGGATTTACAAATTCAATTCGCTCCTTCATATGTGTTGGCAAGCTGCTCATAAATCTGTATACCTTAGCCTTTTCATCCCGGAGGTATGGGACATATCTTAACAGGGAGGTGAACTTGGTGATATACTCGTCCATAGTCATCTGTCCTAGCTTCAAGTCATGAAATTATTTAGATTTATCATCGTAGAAACATTATGTTACATAATTGTCTTTAAAGTATTGCTGGAACGATTCCTAGGTAACATCTTGGTCCTCAATGTTGCGAACATTCTTTACTTATTTCCACCATAGAGTGGCTTTTTCTCTTAACTAATATATGGCCAATCTGGCCTTCAGGTTGCTATTGTACTTGTACACCTGAAAATATTTGTTCATGTTTATCAATCAAGCCTCTGCCACTTCCTCAGCTTCATCATCAAATGTTGGTAATTTTATTTTTCGAAACTCCCCCTGAAGCTCCACCTTGTGCTTCCTAACTTCTTGTTGATCCGACAAATTGCCAGATTCTGCTTCATTATAGTTTTTATTCTTATTGCTTCGTTGGGATGGGATTATTTCCACTTTGTTAATGGTGTGGTCCCTTGTTTGTTGCTCATCACCTTCTTGCATGTCCCTATCAACACTAGGTGTTCCATTCCCTGGTTTTGCTAGTCTAACAGGCTCTTGAGTATCTTTTCTTGCTCTTGCATCAAGCGCTTTTTATCACTTCGAACCCACACCATTTCATCCTATAGCTTTTGTACTGTATTCAACGGTATGTTGGTTTGATGTTGTTGTTCCTCCGGTAGTCTACTTGTTTTTTGGTGTTGATCCACACTCAACTGAACCCACTTCTCAGGGCTCACTACTGGTTGTGTTTGGGGTTCCCCAGTGTTCTGGGGTGGTTGTTGCGTTGATCCCCTTCTCATGATGTTTCCTGTTATGTTTATTTTCTATGCATCAGTATACACACAACTTAATCTTTAGTTGACTCTTAGGGTCCCAACTTATGAACACTGCTCTGATACCACTTGTGACACACACACAAAAATTTTAGTTTAACTTATTAATCAAATCTAAAATTACTATCCAATACTGAATTACACATAATATGATTCTACAACACCTACGATATGATTTATCTTTTAAAAACCCATAACCCAACCAAGGTTTTTCTATAAAGCTTATAAACTCTAAACACATATAATTATAACTTATCGCCACCATGGGATACTTGTCACATTATGTGTTTTTGTTTTATGGTTTAATGTATTATTCTGTTGGTTCTAAACTTTAGTTTTTAGCATATAGTTTACAACCCGCATATGGCAAGATCTTTATCCTTGTTGCTACTGAGATAAAGCTGGCACGTCATGGTGATTAAATGAAAATAGTACTGGTTAATTAATTCTGCAGATAGTTGTAAGGTTCACCATGATTTCTTACATTTTTTTATGGCCTTGTCTTGAGATCTTCACCGTCGAATTTTGGAAGATAAATGGTTGTCGTTTAGGTGAGAATTTTCATTGTTAACCCTGCCAACCCTAGACGTTACCGACTTTTTTCATTGTGCCTGCGTTGTGTAGATCTTCTGCTCTGTGGGTTTGTCACCACTACGTTTTCTTTCTAAGCTTCTGCTCCACCAATTTTTACCTTTCATTCTGGTTTGTGAGGAAATCAGAGGTGAAGCGCCCCTTGGCTTTGCGGCATAATGAAATGGAGGTCCCATTGCAGAACGAAATGAGCTTCCAGTGGAATGTGTCCCCCATAGCCATGGCTATTCCATCTATTTTGGTTCCTATGCTCCTCACCGCAACTCAGGTAAATTAACTCCACTCTCCTGGTATATACAATATTTTTTTCTCTCAAGCATACCAAATTTTTGGGGTTTAATCTCCTTAAACAAATTCATTATTAACTCTGTTTCTTGGTGTTTGAAGGATTATAGTGCTAGGATCAGAATGTCGTGGCGAACCTTTACCACAGGTAAATACCTTATCGGATCCTTATTGTTTTAACATAGTTCTTTGTTTGAATTTGAATACGTTTAGTGTCTTGAATCTTTTCTTACAGATTTAGTTTTCATGGCTATTTGCTACAGGTCAAATTTTTCACCGGTTAGTTGTTCTCCTGCATCGAAATATCATTTTGAAATTCCAATTGCTTCAGTGCATTGCTAATTCATCTAGCTTACCTCCACGTACTCCTAATGTTTGCACTCAGACTCAGAAGTCCTATCTGTCTTAAGCGAACTTCGGGCCTTTTTGGGGGTTTATGAACCCAATCTTGGCTCTGTCTAAGGAGTTTTCTATTGGCATTATTTATGCTTTGGTTCAATTTACATATTGTAAAATTTTAAATGACAGTATCCGGCCATACTCCTTGAGGCCTCGGATAGTCTTTCCCTCATACTCCTATTTCTGTACAATTTCTCTGTGCTTTTATTATGAAATATTTACCGAAGGTTTCAATTCTAAATTTCAACCCTTACTCAGTTTGAAATATTGAAATGGCGAATGCTGTAAATATTTACTTTTGGAACATTTTGTTTTTTTTTTTTGGACTGTATGTAATATTTTTACACACAGTGGCCTTTTCGCTATTTAATGGTATGTAAAGCTTGTTTTCGCAAAAGTATGAACATGTTCCAGTTCTAATTTTCATTATGTTTACTTTCCTTTGTTCATTCATATTGATAATATATAGTTAAGCTCGACAATTAGGTCTTAACCCGGTTTTACTTGAAAATATTTGTTTATTGTCTTTACAATAGTTTAAAATCTCCAGTTTAGGTTTCTTTGTTTACAATACATTTCTTTTTTACCTTAAGTAAATGTCTCAGTGACCGGACCACCTACAGTTTTGTCCGTGTATAACTGCACTTGAGGGAAAATGCATCCTGGGTTAGGGTTTCACCCTGTACCCTCGACCGACAGTCCACTCTATTGTTTATCAATAAGAAATTTCATATAGCATGTATATGTGTGTTTTTATCTTTACAGGATATAAATATAATTTATCTCATTTACATAGCTTTATAGTTCATTCCAACAACTTGATTATTATTTACTGTATAGGAGGTTCACTGTAAAATGTATATATATATATAACTGAAATCTTGTTTTCCCATTTCCTACACCAGACAACCACTGCTGTATAAACTCAAACTTAGATATTCCATATCTTTCTTGACATAATAAAAAATATTAAACTTTAAATAAACTGAAAGTTCTACACATAACTATAATACTCGTACTTGTCTGGTGAAATACATAACGAGGTATTAATAACAAAGATTAATATCATTCTCTCCCAACACTTTTCTAACATATAACTACTGTTTCTACCACTAGTATATAAACTCTTGTGCATACATAGTGTAAAAGTAATGCAGTGCTTAATTCTCTAAAATTGCAGTGCTTAAATTCTCTAAAATTGCAGTGCTTAATTCACTGAACTGCACAGATACTTATCTAATTACACAGTTTATAGCAGTGGTCCTCTCAATCACTAAGAGAGGTGATTACGTCCTCTTCTTCCCCCCGTGCTCCACTTCTAAAAGGTATGGGTTGACAGTGGAATTTTTCTGTTGTGACCTTAGGACTCCTAGTCCAGTCAGTACCAAAAATTTAATCAGGATTTGCTGAGTGATTTCCACTGGTCTCTACCAGCTTAAGAAAATCTCCACTCCCTTCTTAGTCCATGAACAGAACCCCACTCCTCACTAGGATGAGTCTCTTATCCCCAGAAGAGCAGGTAATTGTCCCCAACTATCCAATCACCTTTTTAATAATAATGTATTAAAATTTATTATGTATAATTTATTTTAAAAAATATAATATAAGTTGGGTTGTTTACAACTTTTCCAACAAAATGGAGAAGATGAATTCATAATTTTGAATTATTAATCTTATATAACTTCAAATTAACTCAAATAAAATAAAATGCAAGACAATCTCCTATAAAATTATTGTATTTGATTATTAAAAGATGTAATATGAGTTATTAAAAAATGTAATATGATAACTCAAATAAAATAAAATGCAAGACAATCTCCTATAAAATTATTGTATTTGATTATTAAAAGATGTAATATGAGTTATTAAAAAATGTAATATGAGTTATTAGTGTATACGGTGAATTGAGAACAAACACATTGTGAAATAGTATAGTGGGGCAGAGTTTGCATATTAATATGAATTAAGGAAGCGGAATTTACATTTTTAAATTTTATTAAAAAGAAATTATTACAATATTAAATAATCTTTTCTAATCTTTTCTTTTAAACGATTATTGTGTTGAGTTCATTTAGGATGCAACATGAGTTCTTAGTGTGGACAGTGAATGGAAAATAATAATTTAATGAATATATTATGGGTGTAATATGAATTAATTGGACCAAGTAGATAAAGGAAAGAAAAGAAAAAAGTAAGGATAAATTATTTTAAATAATTTGAAAGGTTGATTAAATTTTAATAATATAATTAATTTGAAAAACATCTATTTATATTATGAATTACAAAAGTCTTAAATAAAAAAATTAATATTTATTATTTTAATATAAAAAAATTTATAAAATTACACAACATAAAAATATCAATTATATCAAAACTAAATTTGAGTTTCAATAAATGTGTTCACATGTCATAATTGATTATGAACTAACATGTTGTGGTTGAATATAAAAATGGGAAACCAACACCCATAAGAGTGTCTTCGTAAATGATTTCTATCTTATAACTTTATCGTTCATGATTTGAATTTTTGTCCAAACATGAGCCCTTATTATAATGAAAATGTGTAAATTAATTTAAATAATACAAGTGGAAATTATTTATATATATATATTTATGGAATTTAATAATGATATAAAATTAGTATAGTTATAAATATATTATATGAAGTTAATTAATTTTATTTTAATTTGTGATCATCTAAATTGGATAATATTTATTATATTTCAAATTAAATAATAATTTTTTGAAATAAAAAATTATATGTAAATTAATTATTTTTTGAAAATATTAAAGAATAAATTTTAGAAATAAATAAATTATTCTCAATTTTTGGAATAATTGTTTTTATTGATTTAATTTTCTTTTATTAAATTATAAATCAATTATATTTATGATTTTGAATATCTTTCTTATTGTCATGGCTTGCCACAAAGTGTGGTATAAATCTTTTGTTTATCAACATAAGTAAAAATAATCTTAATAGTTGAGTATCCCTATGCCAAGACACGTGTTTAGCACCATTGTCAAAACCATGTTTATCAAAATAAGTAAAAATAATCCTAATAATTGAGCATTCCTATGCCAAGACACATGTTTGGCACCATTGTCAAAACCAATACATACAATTTGTTGGGTAATATTAGCATATCATAACTATAAATTATACAAGAAAATAAAATAACGTTAAACATAAAACAAAAAACTTGTGCATGCACCATTCATCAAAGGATGTTGTCGGGGCCAAATCCTTCACACTTGGGTTTTCTAGAGAGTACCTGGAAGGAAACGGAGTACTGCTAGTGAAGGGTGATGGAAAGGAGATGCTCACTCCTATGCCCCCTATTATGGCCAGGGTCGGAGACCTAGCCAAAGACTTTAGCTTAAATTTCAAAGTATTAATAGGCTTGTTGTTCTGTTGTTGTCAAGTCTTCCAGATGTTGGATTTCTTCTTGAAATTTGGGAGGGGTGACAGAAAGGTAAATTTCAATGGTTGGTTGAGCTTGGGACTGGACTCTAGGTCTACCTAAGGAATCGTGACTCCTAGACCCACGTTAGGTGCATTATCTTCTTTGGAATTACACCTATGAAGGACTAGAACCCTACATAAGGGACTTCTGGAGAATGGTGTGGGTCAATGTATAAACAAGAGGGAGGTTTAAGTAGGGTATGTCATAGGGAGATGAATAAAGACCGAGATAATTAGAAGGGAACACATAAAATAAAATGGATTAGGGAAAGTAAAGGGAGAGAGATATCGATGAATGAGAGAGTCATAGAGATAGAAGTAGCAGTAATAAAAATAAATATTTCAAACTCAATGGTGCAACTCAAAATCCTAGGCTTGAGAATCGAGAACAAAAAATTAAACAAACAATACTAGCTAGGGGTGATGATCAATAGGTAATTTACCAACTAGTGGGTTGTGTGCTTTCTCCCAAGTGTTTTTTGATTCCTTGTGTCGATCCCCTCGTTGGATTTCACTCAGTCTCATCTCCTACAACCTAGAGGCCATGAATAGGAAACAACTAGTCCAAGCAATGGCGTAATGGGAAATATGGAGGTCTAGGCCAAGAGGGTTTGGGCATTCCTTCAATGGAGTGCCTAATTCTAGATACAAGGGGGGGTGGTGGGGGGGAATCCCACCTACAACTTGGTGAAAACATGAAATTGACATAAAATGGTAGAGCATGCCTGAGCAAGGTAAGATGATATGGAGGTTAGAGGGGTTACCATACCAAATTGATGTATTATCATGATTCATAATATGTGTGACTGTGTAAGAGGACTTAACCACGCCATCCCCCTTTTTAATTCCTGGAGAGGCGATGAGGTGGTAGGCCTTCTTCCCTTCACTCACTCTATTTCCAGCGCCCCCATCGAGGTAATTCTTGAAATAAATTTTTATTATATGCTTTCTATGTGTATATGCTCATGCCATGATTATTTAAGTGGAAAATCGAGTGTCTATGTATACTTTATCATGCCATATTTATGTGGAATAATCTTACATTAGAGTTTATTGTTAGCCCTAAAATGTGAATATTAAATTTTCTTAATAATTATTAAAAAAGTGGGTCAATGTTTCTATAAATGTGTATATAGTAATTAAGAAGATTATTACTTATTTTCTATATTTTTTAAAATAAATTTAAAATATAAATTTTAATTAAAACATAAATTCTAATTAAAATATAAATTTTAAAATATTTATATTTGAAATAAAATATTAGAAAAAAATTGATTAAAAAAATGACATATTAATATTAAAAATTTACAAATAGTAAAATTTAAAATTTTCCTTGATATCACACTCTAAGAGAGTGTGGTCCCAATCATGCCAGACCACAACAAATTGTCCTTGATCTCCAGTGTGGCCCGAAACCTCCAACGCAAACCAGATCAACCAATTCTTAGGATCCAGCCTAGTCACTTGATTCTTAATATTATATTTAGCCACTCTCTAGATGTCATTTACTTTTAGTAGTTTAGTTTATTTCAAATTTTATGGACTTAAAAGTAATACTTCTTAGGCATTTTGATAAATATAGATTATTGTCCAGGGTCAATAATATTGGTTTCTCTTAAAGCACACTGTGAGTAGACTTAACTTTAATAATATTATGCGGTTGTGTATAAAGTCATTTTTAAAGAAATAGAATTTCAAATTAAACAATATATATATTATCTATTATATAATTTAATTAATTATATTTATGTATATATAAAATCTGTCAATAAAATTTTATAAATATAAATATTTTTAAAATGAAAACTAAAAATATATAAATATTTTAAAAACTTATAGAAATAATTTATAAAGTTTAAAATAAATTATTTATTAAATTTTTTTATTTTCATAATTTTTTTTAAATATAATTAAATTTATAAGTTAATATATATATATATATATATATATATATATATATATATATATATATATTTCAAATTTTTAAATATTATTAAAAACATTATTAATAGTAATTAAAATATAAAAAGGTTCGCTCACCAATATCATGAAATTTAAATTTATAAAATAAAGCAGTGTGACATTAAAGAAAGATGAATTACGATTTGTTTCTAATTGGAAACAAATGATGGATTAAAAAAATAAAGACATTTATGAATTTAATATAATAAAATATTTATTTTATATGAAAGGAAGAGGTGTTATACATTATCCTATATTATATGAGATAAATTACAATGAAAATTTATATTAACAAGTTTATTTTTAATAAGTGGAATTCAATAATATGCTTTGAACTAAATTGAGCTAGAAATATTAAATGAATTACAATAAAAGTATTTTAAAACATTAAAAAAAGCTTAAGTTGATGAAATATTTGGGTTTAAAAATATGTTTTTCCTTCCCAAGTAGAGCATGGATAATTTATGAATTCACTTTTATAGCATCGAAAATTTATGAATTCGTTTTAATTATTTAAAAATAATAATAAACATATATATATATATATATATGGAAATTTATAGATTAAAACAAAGGGAAATTGTGATTTTCTTACTAGCGATAATTTCATTTTTAATGATCAAAAGGAAACTTCAGATTTTTATAATAAAAAATTTTATTTAATAAAAAAAAAAAAAACTTATTTATTATATGAAAATGAAATTTATTATTCAAAAATCATATTTATCATATGAAAATAAAAATTATCATGGTTGACTTGGAAAATACTTAATTGAAATTGTTAAAATGTGGAGATATTATATATGTGTTTTCTAATTATTTTATCATTTTTGTAAAATAGATATAATATATAAGATATTGAAAATGAAAAGCATTATAATTAACTATTATTTTTTATAATAATTTTTTAATTGTAATTGTTAAAATGCAGAGATATTAAATTTTGTTTTCTAAACATTTTATCATAATTGTAAAATAGATATAATATATGAGATATTGAAAATAAAAACAATTTAATTAATCATTATTCATTATAATAAGTTTATAGTGTAATGTTTTATATATAATATATTTTCATTGGTAAAAAATGAGATATTTTATTAATTAAATAAAATATATAAATATAAAAAAAATATATGTTAAAAATAATTAATCAATTTTTTTAATAAAGCATTTAAAAAAAATAGGAAAAAAGAGTTAAAAAATAAAATTTTCTTATATATAAGAGTGAAAGTGATATAATGGTCTTGAAATTATAATTTTTTTACCACAAGTATATATCAAATAAAAATAATGAAGTGTAAATTACTAAATGATTTTGAAATTACAATTTCAAAACCTCTGTGTGATCATCATTTTTCAAAAAAAAAAATTGTATTAATAAATATTTTGACAATTAAAAAATATATTAATAAATATTTTCATTAAAACATTGTTTTAGTTACACATCTTTTGTAAATGACATTTAAAAAAAACTTCTTTTAATAATGATTAGTGACATTAACTTGATATATACACAAATATTAGAAGAAACATTTAAAAAATAATTATTCATGGTTCAGAGTAATCATTATTCTATCCCTTTCCTAACAAGCTAACATCATCTTCGAAGATATTCTCACAACTCGGAAAAACTATCAACTACACTCGCAAAACACAAGAAAAAAATCATCAGCCTGTTTAGATTTTAATAATGGTTTTGGAAAGCATTACCATGCATGTTATTTACGAGTAGAACCAGCTTTTTATATATATATATATATATATATATATATATATATATATATATATATATATATATATATATATATATATATATATATATATATAATATTATTAGTTATTTTAAAGTCTGATAAGAGGAGATTTTGGTAGGAGTAGAAATTAATTAATTATTTAATTAATTAATTAATTATATATATATATATATATATATATATATATATATATATATATATATATATATATATATATATATAAGAATTAAAGTTATAATATTTTAAAATTTTATGTTTAAATTAAATTAATAAATATATAACTAGAAATAAGTGGTGTAGAGCAATTTAGTTTATTTTATTCAAATTAGAAATTATGTTATGAAAGTATGCACTAATTTTGTAAAATTTAATATTAAAAATTCATTGCATAAATATTTAAAAATAATGATATGAATATTGTAACTATATTCAAAGTTATTGAAGAAAATATGAGAGGTGTCTATCTACATGTTATTGTATAGATTGCAAATTTTGACTTAATCTAAAAATAGTTTTAAAATAATGAAAAACAAATATTTACATTTTAAAGTTAAATATTATAACTTGCATTCGTTAATGCTAAACTAATAATGGTTAACAAGAAAATTGATTGCTATAGTCATGTGTTAGCTGGGATTAATTAATTGATATGAGTAGTGTGGAAATTAAATTTTGGTATAGTTTTAAAATAATATTGAAAAATAAATATTTACTTTTAAAGTTAAATATGATAAATTGCATTGGTTAATGTTAAATTAATAATGGTCAGCAAGAAAATTGATTGATATAGTCATGCCTTGGGAGGGATTAATTAATTGATACATGTAGTATGGAAATTTGCTAAATTAATAATGTTCAACAAGAAAATTGATTGATATAGTCATGCCTTGGCAGGGATTAATTAATTGATACATGTATTGGGGAAATTAAATTTTTGTAGGTGGTAACTCCTAGTAAGTTTGCACATTTAAATTTTTAATCCTCCTTATTAAAGTGCTAAATTTGCACATTTACTTTTTTACTCCTACTTATTAAAGTGGGAAGGAACACATAAATAATGGTGGGTAGTAAGTGATGGTAAAAAATCATAGCATGCATATTGCAACTATATCCAAAAATATCTAAGGCAATTATCAACATCATTTAGAAAATAATTTTTTCAATAATATTGAAACATAAATAGTTACATCATAATGCTTAGTATTTGAAAACAACTCCCCTAGCGTCACTATTTCAAAACAACTCCCCTAGCTTCCATGTTTGAGTCATTGGATCACATGTTAGACAATTAAAATGTTTTAGGCCATTAGATCAAGTAAATATTTTTTATATATATTTTTTAGAATGTTAGTTTTTTTCTTTTTAATAAGTTAGATTCAATTTAGGTTTTGGTGACTTTTAAGTTAAAATGTTGTTATTAAAAATAATCTCATTTCTTAACAAAAATGTACTATCACTAGGGAAGGGAGTTATTCCATTTAATTTGTTCCCATTCTTGTCACTACAAAATTTGATTGTTGCTTTTTATTTGATGGGAAAATAAATGATCTTTGAAAGGCACTAAAGTCTTGAATTATGATCCTTAAAGAAGTCGCTAGATTCCCTGATTATGAGCTAATTTTTTCTTCTTACTTTTGGGTCTTCATATTGAAATATGATTGTAGATCATTTATGAATATAAATATCTGAACTGAGATTAATGAATCATCCCCAAGGGTTAAAAAGGGCCCAAATGTCTCTTATCCATAAAATTGACATTTAAGATAACTCTATTCTCTATGTTCAAATGACAGGTGAAGGTGGATTTACCATACTTAAGCTTCTTAGTAGTCTCTTATGAAGTACACCATGTCATAGTGATAAGTTTTTATTCCATTAAATGATTCTAGGTGTAGAGAAGAGTTAGAGTTCTAGAAGTAGTATAAGAGGAATTCAACATTGCGAATGTGATAGAAGCAAATAATTTCATGGAAGGGTGAAGATTGTCCAACTTGGTCATAAAAACCAAGTGCATCCTTCATGCAGAAAAAAAATAAACATGCAGATTTACTCATATAGAGGTCTTGAGTACTTTGGCCAAAATGTCTCATCCATTATGGAAAAACACATCTTACATGCAATTAATAACAAAGAAGTTGTTCCACATCAATTATCCAATATGGGTATTTTGATTTGAGGTCTAGTAAACATAATTCTCCACCCCTTATTCTAGAGGATCAGTTGGAGCCGAGAAATTTCCTACTACCTTTTATTTCTTATATGCTATTCATTCCTATACCACAACCTTACGGTGTTTCCTTTGCAACATATGATGCAATTTCTAATTATTTTTTAATGTTAAACACTATAAATTAAAATAATCAATGTTAAACTAATAGTGATCAATAAGAAAATCAATTAATATAATCTTGCTTTAGTAATAACTAATAAAAATATTTATATATCTAGATATATAAAATATATATAAAATATAAAAATTATCTCTAAATTAATTCATTTCACTATAATTTAAATTTATAATCACAATATTCCAAGACTTTATATCTAAATTTAATTTAAAAAAAAAAACTTAATACTATATATTCTAATAAAAATAAAAATTATATATATATATATATATATATATATATATATATATATATATATATATATGGAAATGGAATTAGTATAAATCTATCTAACCTTGAATATAACAAATTTTCACATGAATATTTTTTTTTGAAATGTAATTATTTCTTCAAATTTCCCATTAAAAAAATGTTTTCATCTTAACAAATTTAATGACATTAGGCAGATCCAAAAGTAAATAACTCTATGCTAATTTACATTAAAATAGAGTTTTCCTCTAATATATAACTCTATGATGTAATTGATATCATTAAATTTAATATATTATGCATTTCTATGTGTTTTATTATCATAAGTATAGATTAAGAAAAATATAAGGTAAAAAATATTAAAACATATTCCATAGGCTCGGATTAACATTAAAAAATAGAATTATATAAATAGACATATAGATAAATACATGCATTAACATTAAGAATTAGAATTATATAAATAGACATAGAGATAAATACATAAATATAAATATATTCATTGTAGTTAAAATATAATAAAAAAACTAAGAAATTAAAAAAAAAAAAAAAATCTATTTATGAAAGAGCCTTAAAAAATAAATGTAATGAAGAATAATTCATTTATAAAACAAAATATTTTATATGAATATATAAATGGTGATTTATTAAAGAGTAAAAATTGTACAATCCTAAATAAATTTTATAATGAAATAGCATCATAAGTTTACTTATTTATACATGTGTAATTTAGGTACGAGAGAGTTGTGTTTCGGTAACTTATTAACTGTAAAAACAAAACATGAAACTAAATACATATTGTACAATAACAATCACGAAGAATTAGTTAACATTCCCCCTTTAATTCGAAGGGACATCTGACATGCCGAGTAACATTCTGAACTTTTCAATATTTTCATGTCTCAGTGCCTTTGTAAATATCTCTGTGATATGCTTTGAAGTTTCAAATCAAATGATGTTTGGTGTTACTATGCTTGATTCGATCATGAAACCTGGGATTCTTGGCCAACTGAATTGCAGAAGAATTGTTAATGAGTAGTGGAGTTGATGCCTATTGTTTCTCCTGTAAGTCTTCTAGTATTTTATGAAGTCAAATTATTTCTTTTGTAGCTTGATTTGATGCAACATATTGGGCTTTAGTGGAAGAATCATCATGAACAGATTGCTTGCGTGATCTCCAACTGATGGTTGTTGATCTAAGAGTCATCAAATAACATGAAGTAGAGACTCCATTCTCCTTATCTCCATCAAAATCAGAATCTGAATAACCAGTGAGATGGAAATATGCAACTTTGGAATATTTTACACCATATGTTCGAGTTCCTTTCAAATACTTGATCACTCGCTTTGTTTCATTCCAATGACCTTCACATGGCTAATGCATGAACTTGGAAAGTATCCCTATAACAAAAGCTATGTCAGGTCGAGTAGTAGTATGAAAATTTAAACTTCCAACAAGTTTCAAGTACACTGTTGGATCCTCAAACGTACTTCCTTCAGTGGAAGTAAGTTTCAAATTATGCTCCATAGGAGTAGCAACAAGGTTACAATATTGCATCCCAAATCTGTCTAATAAATGTCCAATATACTTATGAGAAATAAAAATATATTTGGGTTTCTGATAAACTTCAATCCCTAAATAATCATCCAATAAACTCAAACCTGTCATGTCAAAATTTTTCATTAACTCTCTTTTAACGAATGCTATATAGTCATCATTATTTCGAGTAATAATCAAATCATCTACATAGAAAACCCAATATACAGCCAACTTTCCAACGTTCTTAACAAAAAGAGTTGCATCATCTATCTCAAACAACTTAAAATTCAACTTGAGACTTGGTGTTAAGTTAGTTTTTCATACCATGCACAAGATGCCTATTTCGGTCCATACAATGCCTTTACCATCTTACATGCATTTTTCTCTTTACCTTTAATAGCAAAACCTTCAGGCTGAAACATATAAACACCCTCCTTCAAATCACCATTCAAAAGTGTTGTTTTAACGTCCATATGGTGTATCTTCTAGCTATTTTGAGTTGCAAGAGAAAACATGGTTCTAATTGTGCCCCATTTTGTTGTAGGAGCAAATGTCTCTGTGTAATCAACACCTTCCTTCTGAGTGTAGCATTTTTCTACAAGCCTTGCCTTGTATTTATCAAGTGAACCATCTGTCTTGTACTTGATCTTATACACCCATTTACAATCAATAGATTTGACACCAGTAGGAGGATCCACTAACCTCCAATTTCCATTCTTAATAAGTGCACCATATTCCTTTTTCATTGCATCCTTCCATTCATCAAAATTAGTAGCTTCTTTAAAAAAACTAGGTTCACTAATCGTGGAATGATTGAATCCACAATCATGAGAAACATTACCTGAACTCAAAATAACATCACCTTTAGAAGAAATTCTTGTTTCAAAATCATCATACTTGCTTGGAAATCTTCAAACATGTGTGGATCATTATAAAGGTTGTTGAAGTGGTTGTGATGGTTGCTCATCTTGAAAAGTGGGCTCAAGAATAGGATCTTCAAGAGAAATTTTTGGTCCTGCAAAATCATTACTATCATCCAAATTTTCTTCAACAATAACATTCTCATGATTCAAATATGGAAGAACCATAGAATTATCAAGAATGGGAACCCCCACTTTAGTGTGTGGAACATCACTATTAGATTCAAAATAAAACTTCTTAGATGCAATTTTATTCAAATGAGCCAGTTTCCTATCAATAGTGGAATTATTTTTATCTGATTCAAGGAAAACAAAATCTCTGGAAAGAATGAACTTCTTGTTCTCCTCATCATACAACCTGTAAACTTTGGAAGTAGCAAAATATCCCAAGAAAATACATTTGCGACTCCTAGCACCCAACTTGTTGTGCTGATGTTTAGGAATTGATGCATAGAATATAGAACCAAAGACTCTAAAATGTTGAACAATAGGAATATGATTATACCACATTTCGTAAGGAGATTTATTATTGATGACAAAAGAAGGACAACAATTTTGAATATAAGTTGCAAAAAACACTGCTTCTCCTCGAAACATCAACTTAACATTTTTAAAGAACATCTTATATCTAACCATATTAAGAAAAGTTTTATTCATACGTTGTGCAACACCATTCTATTGTGGATTATAAGGTACGGTAGTTTGATGTTTTATTCCATTGTCCTTCAAAAATTGTTCAAAAACGTCCGAAGTATATTCACCACCGTTATCAGTTCTGAGAATGCCTATATTTTGTTGAGTTTCATTTTTAATCATCAAATGAAAATTTTTAAAAACTTCAAAAACTCGTGACTTATTCTTCAACAAATACACCCAATACATTCTTAAGTAATCATCAATAAAAATTTGGCACATATTTATTTCCATTGGAAATTGTAATAGGCATAGGTCCACATAAATCTGAATGGATAAGACTTAATTTTCGTGAAACTCTAAAAGAATAACTATGAAAAGGTTGTTTACAATGTTTTCCCAAAATACAAGCATCACAAGGTGTAATATTTCTTGGAACTGTCGAAAGACCTTTAATAAATTTATTTTTCATAATTATGATGCTGCCATAATTGATGTGACCAAATTGAGCGTGCCACAACAGGCTAGGAGACAGATATCACTTTGCTGCGCCAAAAAAGTAAAACTTTCATGAGAATTAGTATATGAAGTACCATTTAAATTTAAAAGCATATCTTCTTCCACACCAGTCATAATAATTACATGATCACATGCTCTTCTTATCTCAATGATGCCATCAAATATATGAATAGAATGCCCAGCTTCCGAATATGAATAAGAGATATTAAATTTCACTGAAACTGTAGAATATAAAGTACATCTTGTAGAACATAATGTGCAAGATTCTGTATCTTCAAACTAATAGACGCAATTCCAAATAGTTTAATTTGAGACTTGTGAGCAAAGTAAATAACACCATTGATATCATCACTAAAAGTTTCAAAAACGTCTCGCCTAAATATCTTATGACAAGTGGCTCTTGAATCTAAAATCCAACTATCTCGCCATGAAGAAAATGTAGTGTTGAAAGCATCACTAATAATTAAATTATGGTGAGAAAAAATATAATGTGCAGACTCTAATGATTTTCCCTTATCTAATGGTGGTTGATCTATCTTTTCATTCCATTGTTCTCTACTTTCAGTGACCGTCTCCCTTGAGATATTTTACAATTAGTAGTACTATGACCAATTTTACCACATCTAAAACATTTGATAGATGGTCTATCATTGAAATTCCTTTGTTGTCTGTCTCCCTGATTGTTTTTTCCCCTCTGCCTCTATCATTTCTCCTACCACAACCTCTACTAATTTTATCACCTCTAGAAGTTTCAGCATGATACTTCTGATCCATTTTTGCAAGGCACAAAGTTCTACATCAGATTTAGGTGGGGAATCTTTCTTCCCAAAGGTACTTTCTCTCTCAGCAATTTTTTTTACAAGTTTATCAAGTGTAATGTCTTTTAACTGCACACTAGCTTGGAGAAATTCCAAATAATGTGAATAGACATGGTGAAGGAATTTTATCAAAGTTGTAAGTTGTAAATATACTTTAATTCCAATGGCTTCAATATCATGAAAATGGCTTTTATTTCAAAGGCACTCTTCAAAGGAGCATTATCCTTCATCTCCAAATTAAACAACTTCAACAATAACTAAATAATTTCGATTTCTGAGTTCGAATCATAAAATTCCTTCAACTTCTTTAATGCTTCAAATGCAGTACCAAAAGAAACGATATATCGGCTTACCTATTTTGTCACCGATTTAGTTATTAATGCATATGCCTTGTTTTCTTTTGTCTCCCAAATTGCACGTTGCTTCTCATTATCAGGCGAATCTAATGCAATTTCTTTTCCATCACTATCCTTGTTGCCTTGACAAACTTCCCACAAATAGTTAAAAATAAGGGCACTTTTAAGCTTTCTAAATCACTTTGGATAAGTTTCCTTTCCATTAAGAGCAACTCCAACTATGGAAACTATTGAAGTCATAATTTTTTTGCAACCAAATATTCTTCAAATCCTTTCAAATTCAAAATATATGCAAGGCCTCTCAAAAGATATAAATTCCTTTCTCCTCTTATTTCAAACAAAGTTGGTTTTATGGTTTAATAGTATGTTTCAAAAATATCCCAGCAAAGAGCTAGGTTCAAATCTTATTAGCCTCCAAATATTTTATTTTTACCAATGGCCTCATATTTCAAATCACCAAAAAAACTGAATTGGTTTGCTATAGTAAATATCACCAGAAAGCCTCGTATTTCAAATCACCAAGAAAATTGACTTGGTTTGTTGCAGTAAATATAACCAGAAAGCCTTGTATTTCAAATAACCAAGAAAACTAACTTGGCAGAAAGCCTTGTATTTCAAATCACCAGGAAAAATGACTTGGTTTGCTGCAGTAAATATCACCAGAAAATTGACCACTCTTCAATTAAAAATTTAAATATCACCAGAAAATGAAAATAAATCCTCCCAAAATTAAAGCATCAAGTGACCCATGGGTCCCAAAGTTAAAACATCAAGTGGCCCTTGGATCCATGGAATTGGCAATTTTAGCAAACAGTCCAAAATTAAAACATCAAGACCCTTGGATGCATGGAACTGATACTTTTAGCAAATAGTATGGCGATTATTGGCATTCGACTCAGTATTGGTAGTTTTTATTGAGAACAACAAGCACTCAAAACTCCAACGTGTATTATAACTTCCAACTATATGTAAAAAAATACTTTATACCTCTGAATTTCTCCGATCATATTTTTTTATTATGGAAATATATAAAACTTACAAAGAGTCAATAGTTTGGGCGTTGCACTGCTCCACTTGTCTAAACTTCTGTTGCACTCATCTTATTCATAGTCTTCACGCTCGACGTCTCCTTTAGCCACAAACTTCAAATATATAGAGTTTAGAAACAATTCAACTGGTCTCTAATACCATTGTACAAACCCAAATAAACTCCACAATGAAAAATCATCATATTAATGATAAAATCACTCATTTATACATGTACAATCTAGGTACTATATTGTTGTATTAATTGTAAAAACAGAATATGAAACTAATTACATATTGTACAATAACAATCCTGAAAGATTAGTTAACAAAAATAAATAAATAAAACTCTAAAATATATTTAGTTTGTTTACCTCCAAATCAAATTAACAATCAAATAACTAAAAGTGATTTAATTAGCTATCTTAAACTTATACCAAATATATACTAATAATTAAATCTAAACAAATATTCACTTAACCTTGTTAACCTTCTTCTAATTAGTTAAATAACTATAAAAAATCAAATTAACAATCAAATAACTAAAAGTGATTTAATTAGCTATCTTAAACTTATACCAAATATATACTAATAATTAAATCTAAACAAATATTCACTTAACCTTGTTAACCTTCTTCTAATTAGTTAAATAACTATAAAAATTCAATTGATTATCTTAAACTTATAAAAAAATACACATTTATACTTAAAACTAAACAAATATACAAATAAAATATTCATAATTCTTTTAAAAATTTATAATAAAATATTTATTCAAATTATAGTTAAAATATATTATTATTTGAAATTTCATATATATTCTACAAATAAATAAATAAGACCAATCATGTATCTTTAATATCATAATACTAAACAAGTTTATAAGGGCAACTCAATTGACCATGGCAGTCAACAAAAGAAATATATATCATAATGTCAAGCCAAACAAGTTGAACATGCTTAACATTAGAAGGTTCTATGTTTCAAATTGCGTACTAAAGTCATAAGTTTCAAATTGTGTACACAGTATTGGAGAAAAATATGTTAAAATTTATTTATTTTAATAATAAATAATTAATTTGAAAATTAAATTTATTTTTAATATTATTACCATTTCTTTTTAAGCTTGAAAGAACTATATTTTCATATCTAATATATTATTTTGATAGTAGTTTGGAATAATGATTTTATATCAGAAAAAATAATAGAATTAATTTAATGACTTCAAATTCAAAAAATGACTTAACAAAACACTGAATCAAAATCTATCTAAAATCCCATGAACATATTATTCTAACTCTTATTTATTTAAATTCCAACTCTTATATATTTAAGTGAATAATTATTAGATAAAAAATAAAAGAAATTTATACATAAACAACACAAAACAGTCTGACACACTTCCCAATAAACATTGCAGAATAAGTATTGCAAATGAAAAATAACAATAAAAAACATTCCAGTGTTGATTAAACTTCAAAACCACTTTATTGAAGTACGGGTTAGTCTTTTGTTATCATCGATTGCAGAATTTCAACATTTTATCTTCATATCTAGCAGTACAAAGTGTGGGCCTCTATCATATCTACGCCCGTGTAATCTTCTCCATAGATAAAAAAAAATTCTGTAATAGAAAGGTTATCGAAACTTATATTAAAAAAAATTGATGTGCTCGATAAATTTAGAATAATTCATGCTCAGATTCTGCCATATTGGCGCTGAATATTTTCATGGCGAGAGGATACCAGCTCCCCTTCGTTACGTAAAAAGCTTCTGGACTCAGCGTGTAAATGAGGATAGTAAAGCAGGGAGCAGCAAAGAATAAAAACAGAACTTTATTGTGCACTAACTCTGTGTAATGAAAGCTCGAGGAAAGGCCAGTTTGAAATAATTACTGTACAGAAGTCAAAGAAGAGAATTTGGGTGTAAAAAGGGCACACGCATCGAAAAATGGAATAACTGTTTTGATCAAATTTTCTATTGTTGGTACCCACAAAAAAAAAAAAAAGCAAACTTTACTAATCACATATGCGCACACACACAGGGTTGGGTTTAGCCATTTTTTTTTAAACCTTTTCTGGTTCTCCAGTCATGGTGTTATAATTTTTCCTGGAGAAGAAAATGCTGTTTTTCCCATTTAGGTCAAGATCAGGTGAAATACTAGATCTCCTGATTTGAAAAATCTGGAATATTACAATCAAATAAGATAGTTCAAGTTAGATTGAGTTTAGAACAATTTTACAATTGTATTTTACAAGGAGATTGTTTTTTATTCGACATTAAAATTAATTTCAATTTAGATTTGAGACTTTTGTGATTCATAAATTAGATAAATGTATTTCTGGATTAATTACATTATTAGGATTTGATCCAAGTTTCCAACCAACTAATATAGTTCATCCACTTTAATTGATTGGAAACTTCGACCAAATCCTAATAATGTGATTCATCAAAAAAAACATTTATCTAATTTCAATTTAATTAAAATAATAATAATAATAATTAAAATTAACATCAATGTAGTTGAAATAACAATATTAATAATAATAATGGAAGAAGATTTCCAATGATCCCATTGGCTCTTTCTCTAAATTTCTTTCTCCTTTCTCCATCGTGTTATTCTATGTAGTTACATGACCATCATCGCAAAATGTTGTGCGTTAATGGAGAGGTTAATATTATATTATTGTATGGAGCTATATTATTCTTGACTGCAAATTTTCAAACTTGGGTTTTCTAGGTCATACTTTGAAACAATGGATTGTGAAACTTGAGCTTTCATAAACAGTCAGTGGAGCAGGTGAAACGGTATCCAATGACAATATCTGTTAGGAAATAATGCAGAAAAGTCAGACGTAACGCCCACCTTGTAGGTTTTCTTTAAAACACTGTTAAACGCTTTCATACTTGAATGCAAAAGGAAAAGTATCAGAGTCTGGGAATTGGTTTTAAATTTCTGCAGTTGTAAACAGTAAACTGACTTTACTATTTGTTAGAATGAGTGGGGGTGAGTAACAGGTGAGCCAACAACTTCAACCAGAATTTGAACAGAACTCAATTAAAATCTGCAAGTCAAAAAGAAAATAAGTTGTTCAAATGTCAAGGACACCCATGAACCCATGTCTGCCATGGGTTAGACAAAGTTATTTTATATAATTTTACCAGCCAAGGGCCACAGAAACATTGATTGACATTAAAGAATCCAGATAACTGATCCACTGTTATTTGATAACGAAGTTATTATATTAATAATGTCTATGCCCGAGTCGGTGAAGTAGACAAATTTCCTCCAGACTGCCACCACCATAATAGTTACAGATAATACACATTGATTTCTCTACCTATAAGACAATAGTAGTCTCCTAGCACCTTGGCCTTTGAATTTTTTTATTTTTTTTTCATCCTCAGTACTGTTGTACTTCAATGCAGCTTTTTGCAATAATACTGCAGTCAAAGAACAAGGTGCTAAATCGACTACATGGACTGGGTTGGCCAGAGTCCATACATGAATTGCCAGTTGCACTAAGGCCGTATACTGCCTTATAGGAAAAGAAAATCCCTGTATATAGTATAATTGACATGTATATAGTGGAAATTCTTCTACTTCACAGAACCTAATGAACAGGTTGTAAGACCTCATGCATACACATTTTGTACTGGTATGCCATTTGCCATTTTCTTGGTGTGGATAGATCCCCCGGTGTGCTTATTAGCAAACCACTCTCAACACATAAAAAGTGTTTTGTTAGTCAGCACACTTCCCATATACATACATGCAGTCTTAAAACTTGAAGAAAAAACACTAAAAAAAAAAACCTAAAAACAGTGTTTTATTCCTGCAACAGATCAGCATAAATCTACTAGCAGTTCAATTTATGATGATCTGTTCAGCTTGCTGATGTTCATCATCACTGGGAGCCTCCAGAGAGTTCATCATCTTCAGAACCCTGGTCCTCTTCATCTTCAAAGGAATAATTGTCAGCTTCCCCCTGAGGAGCATGGCCATGGCCAAATGCCCTGATATGGTCCTTGAGTGAGCGTTTGTGCTTGAAGTCCGATCCACATGTGCAGAACCAAAGCTTTCCACAGTTCTTCTCGTGGGTTCGCCAGTCCCCTCTCACTGCAAATGATTTGCTACACTTTCTGCACATGAAAGGCTTCATGCCATGCTTGCGCTTGTAATGGGTCTGGAGGGTACGAAAATCCTTGAGTGGCTTTGCACGAGGATGATCTATGTTGTTTTTGCACCCTTGTGCACAGCAATAGCATGGCAGCCTCAGCATTGCTGTGGGCTGTGTACCTCTCAGAGACTCCGGACCTTTTCTGTACTGAGATCCATGTCCCCACATATGCATCTGCACAGAAAGAAGAAAAACAAAAGCATAGATTTGCTTCATATAATCAGATCAAAAATTGCCTGCAAATTCATGAATATCAGGCTAGCCTAGCAGACTTTGTTTCTGTTTGTTCCTTGACCTAAATTCTCCAACTTACAGAATCTGGATTTGCAAATGCACACATATCCTGGATTATGGTCTAAAGAGAAGCCATGCAGGTTGCAGCAACTCAATAATCTAAAAAAAATCATAAAGTGGTGCTCCTCTTAGATTGACCCTATCCTGTGAATCTGTGAACAACCTAACAAGATCTATGAACAGTAATTGGATCCACCATAGATCTTGTTCAACTATTGCACAAAGTCTAAGCAACAAAGACATCCTGAAACATTTTCTGTTATGAAAGCAACTCTCTTTCATGCATGAGACTAGATCAGAGAACTTGTTATTGTTATAAGATATTGCTTTCTTGCTAGCAGCTTAGGCAGACATACCTGCATGTTATTATATCTATTGAAGGTCTTGCCACAGACTGGACATGAGAACTGAGTAGGTCCTATGAGAATCTGTGCTGAAGTTGGTATCCAGTACTGCCCCTCGGGGACCCTTCCTGCTCGTAATTTCTCTTTATCTGCTGCATGATCATAGCTATAATTGGTCCCAGATTGATGATCAGCCTTGAAACTCACAGCAGCCCCACAGTTATTATCATAATTGTAACTATTAGTGCTAGGAGGACCGATATGCAAGGCCACCGTTACATTATCATTAATCTCCTCATCATGATCATGATGATCCTCCTCGTCCTTTCTATCGTGCCTTTCCAGGTTATGGTCAGTTGGGTTCCTGGGAGGGCTAAGGCTGAGAAGTGGCAGGGCTTCCCTCAAGGGAGGGGAATCACACCTCTCAGGCAACTGTGGAGGGCACTGGTCCAAAGCCTGTGGAGTATAAGAATGAGCAGAATACAAGGCACTGGGGGGAATATAAGTGGTCAAATTGGATCTGGGGTCAAGGGTCTCCTTGCAGGGAATGGCCATGGGAAGATCAGAGGCAGCTAGCATCCCTGAAGAGGGTTTGGGTTTCAGCCATTCTGTGAAGGAAATACTAGGATGGGCTGTCAATGGAGCTGGAGACCCACCAATATCAGCATGATATCTCCTCATATTCATGGTTTCCAGATAACTAAATTCTATCTGAGACAGCACAGCTAAACCATATTCCTCTGGCTTCTGCATTGTGGAATGAAACTGGGCCGACCTGCAATAAAGAGAAAGACGTAAAGATACTGAAAAAACTCAGCAGAAACCATGAGAAAACAATGCAAAAGGGCTTATACCAGAACAGAAAACATTAGAATAATGGAATAGAAAAATAAATAATAAAATGGCCTGGCCTTATTGGCTCACCTAACTAGGTCAAAACCGTCATTGAATCCCACAAAACGTACTTGCAACACATTATCCTAAGCCTGGGGAATGACAGTCAACATTCTCCCCCCATTTCTCCCCTGCCAAACCCCATCCTTTTGGCAGAGAAATGAATTTTAATACAGGAATAGTAAACTGCAAGACCGACAGATGTGGCCGCCTCTATATTTTCCCCAGGGGCTCGGTCAACAAATACTATCTTTTTTCATTTTCTATTCCAAATGCCAAACTAGAGGACACACATGTATAAATGTAACAAACCAGCAGTTGCAGATGGGTTAGGGCAAAACACAGGGAGAAAAAATAGGGTTAGAGTTTTTGAGTGCTGTGAAGCCTCACCTGCACAAATTGAGAAACCTCGAATCCCCAGTGACTCGAAGGAAACATAATATATATAATATATATACACAGAAAGAGAGATTCTTGGATATATATATATATTGTATATATATTATGGTGGAGGATTCAAGAACGAGGAGAAGTACGACGGATTTAAGGGCAACCATCAAAGAAAGAAAGAAAGATATATCAGCTGGGGACTGCACAAATCAGACACATTTTCTTGTGGATGCGTGCGCGCACACCCTATTTTGTGCTTTGTGCAGATATGAATTTACATTTCCATATTGAAAAAGTTTATTTTTTTAAGTATTATTTACAACGAAGGCAGGGATTCTTAGGATTTGTGAGGCCCCCTCCGCGTTCTTTACACTCTTTTGCTTTTCTAATTTGGGACAGACCATGTTCCCGCACGCAAGCGCTCCATGCATTCATACATGCATGCATGGACTTCACGACAAGGAAAAGCCAAAGCATATATTTCACATTCATACTAAACCAAATCCCCTCCCCTCGAATCCCCGTGTCAGACCAGTTAGCCACCTTTAGCAAATTGCATATATACATTCAAATCAATATACACAAGTCTTACTTGCAAATTGCATATATGCATTCAAATTCAATTTCAATTGGTGTTTTATAAGAGGTTTTTTTTTAGCAGAATGCTAAAATGTATTTAAGTGGAATATTGATTTTTGTTATTTAAAATTAGTTTTTGAATATATATGGATTCAATAGGCTTAAAAACTTATAAGACACTTGAATTGTGGAGACTTCACAACCCAAACCTATAATCTTAATGAATCTTTCTTCTTTTCTAATTCTAGACAAATTAAATCAAAATATATACCTAAAAACTTTCAAAACAACCATTCAAATTAATATACAGTACACATCTTACAAAACTTTCAAAACAACCATTCAAATTAATATACACACATCTTACAAAGCTTTCAAAACTACCATTCAAATTAATATACACACATCTTACATTCTTACTTACAAATTGATTTACACACAACTAAGTCTAGAAGTCATTATTTCATGTAACCCTGCTCCTACTGAAAATCCACTCCTTTGTATTTATATCTTTTTCTTGAGTTTTTGCAAGTTATTTAAATCTAAAACTAAGTTGATTTTTATTTTTTGGTTAAAATGCCTTTATACATCTACAATGCATAATAATCTCATCCAAATTAATATACACACATCTTACAAAACTTTCAAAACAACTATTCAAATTAATATACACATATTTTACAAAACTTTCAAAACAACTATTCAAATTAATATACACACATCTTACTTTCTTACTTGCAAATTGATATACACACAACTAACTCTAAGAATTATTATTCCATGTAACCCTGCTCCTAGTGACAATTCATTCCATTGTATTTATATCCTTTTCCTTGAGTTTATGCACGTTATTTAAATCTAGAACTAAGTTAATTTTTTTTTGGTAAGATGCCTTTACACATACGCAATGCACAATGATCTATTATTTGAACTCAATGTGACTCACGTTTGCCTTATGTACCTTGGCATTTAGCCAATGTGCCTCCATTGGCCTCTTGTGTTCTAATAAGCACTGAAAAATTTGTCATGATGTGGATAATGCAACCACACGGCAGGGCATATAACACTGCATGATGCAAAGCTATGGTGGGCATACCCAAGACGAAAGCATATGCCTTTATCGCTTTCAAATCTCCAATTGGTGTCATTTTGTGGTTGTTATAGTAGGATGTCTTTAGAGCGTGGCCTTTTCAAATTTTACCTTTTGCATATATGTCATTCTATAAATATTGTATAAGAAGAAAAGTATCCTCGTGAAAAGGAGGTCTTTAATATCTCTATGATGTATCTCTATTAGTAGGTTGTTTAGAGTCTATAGAACTTGTATAGTTATGGTTTGTTATTATAAAAAGAGGAGATTTGGTATCAGGATTAAAGGAAAATTAATATTATAAATTATTTTGAAACTGAAAAATTGAAAAATATAGTTGGAGAAAAGTGAATATGGATAATAATTATAATATATTTTTAATTAAAATAATAATAAAAATAAATGATTAAAAAGTATAAAGTAAGAAATTTAAGAAAAATTCATAAATATGTGAAAATAATATATTTTAAATAATAAAATTAAATAATTTAATATATTCAAGAATCTATTGAAACATTTAAATAAAATGTGAGATTGTGTAGTAAATGTGTCAGTTATTAGTCACTTAGTTGTTACATTATTGATTCGCAATTTTAGGGAACATTAATCCTATTTTGGTATTGGAAGAAAATTTCCAATCCTCACAATGAGGTTTGAGAGAAAACAAGAAGCAACAAGTAGGAAAAATGATCATTGTATCACAAATGATGACGTTAAATAGATTAATCAAGACATAAATCTTTAAAACTTGAGAGTGAGCCATAGTAAGTAAGAGACAAGTAATGTAATAATAAAAAATATCAAATTTTATTATATTGACTAATAAATAAAGTCAATATAAAATATTGAGCATCGTTTTTAGGTTGATTCTACATTAAATATTCCAAGTTGGCTAAAGAAGAGAAGGAAAGAGAGAGACATGTTGCAAAAAAGAGGGATGCTGCAAAAAATAATCTATTAAGAATCTGAGATAAAAGGAAAGAAAAGTCAAGGAAGAAGATACATTAATCCTCAACCTTACCAAAACAAAGTTCATTAAATGAGGCCTTAAGAATAGATCGAGAAGTCCAAAGCCATCATTTCAAACCAAATCCATTTCAAAGGACTCTCAAAGAGAAAACTTAACCAAATAAGTGTGTGGAATTATTTATGTTATCCTAAAAGAATATGTGTATAAAAGTGTAAAGAAAAAATTCTATATGGTATAATCCCTTCTAAAAAATAATATTCACACTTTCTTATTATATATACCGGAGATGAAAGAAATTTTATGCACATACTTGTGAAAGGTATTAAGGTATGCATTATGCTCATGTAATGACTGGTGTACTTTGTGTTTGGCATCATAGTTTATTTTCTTATTGTATAGGACCATAACATGTTATTTTTTAATATGATATCGATGTTGACTTCTTATTATAATGAGGTTTTCTTGTGGTAGAATTTTATTCATGGGAAATATGGGTTATGATTTTTAATATTTAAAATATAATCATAAATAATATATTAAAAATGCTCAATTCTTTATTTAATGTCAAATCCCTTAAGGTACAATGACACAATAAAGTGATCCTTTTATGTGAGGATTAACCCATATTCACTTGCAATTTTAATGGGGCACCTCTTAATGAGCTAAGCTCTAGCATAATAATATTAGAATAAATGACTAGAGAAGGAATTTAACTTTATTTATAACTACCTCGCAAGCATTAACCATAAGTAAATGCTAACTATCTAGTGGACCTTCTATTGAGACTAAATTATATTTATTAATGCTATCTACTTAGTGGTCCTTATTTAATACTGAACCTAGTCCACACTACATTATTTCTCACCGTACATATAATATTATTATTCTAATGGGCCCCTAGGCCCCTATTATATCCCTAGATAAGATCCTACCATTTCATTTCTCTACAATGTCATTGTAATGCTCCTTAACACAAAAAATGACCACAAAACTCGATACTCAAGAGGAACCTTATAATTTATATATAAAAAACTCATGAGGTGGGTTAACATTATACAATGATATTTTTATGGAAGGATAGCTCTTTTTAATTGTTTCTTGAAGTTGGTAATCTCCCAATGAGTTAAGTTTTAACAAAATAATATTAACCTCCCAATGAGTTAAGTTTCAACAAAATAATATTACAATGCATGAACATGTAAGGACTCCATCCTTATTAATATCTATATAGAAAATCCTTACCATAATAAAATGGTAACTACCTAGTGAGCCTTGTTTAATGAGGCCACATTACATTTATTCAACTAACTATTTAGTGGACTGAGTTAATATTACATTAATTGGCCACTAAATGTATCTTATTATTAACCTTGATAGGTCCACAAGCCCTCAATACACTCCTATGGAGGATCCCACTAATATGGCTCCACGAAAAAGACTGGTCTAAACTTGGCCTTTTTCTTTTATGTCTAAAAGAGAATATATATATTTTTTCTTTAAGATGTCATATAAGTTGGGATGTCCTACTCAAAAGGAAGTGAACTTTTTCTTAATTCATGCAACAAAAATTAGACTTTGTTTATGTAAAAAAAGAAGCTAAATCTATACCCAAAATTAATTCATTTGATTAATATTATTATTGTTAACTTATTAATAATAATGAAATGTATTTTAAAAATATATAATTTTATCAAAGAAATTATATATACTAAACTTATATCTCTATTTTACATAAAATACATTTTTTTATAATAAAAATAATTATTTGAAAATTTCACTAACCATATAAATATTGCCAATTTTCCAATTTATATATTTTGAAAAGTTATATTATATTTTATATCTATTATAAAATGAATGTCATATCCATTTTAACCTTGATTATCTAGGTATATGAACATCGACATACTCTATGATACACTTCGGAGGGTTGAACATATCCACCAGAGGGAAATGTGACCTCTCAAATAACTTTTTCACACTTTAAGGAGAATTAAATGCTTCAATTATCTAGGCATGTTGTCTAGGCCTATTCACACTGAATGATACCGTAATAATATAAGTATTTGTGTAGCTCTATTCATATTGAATGATATCCCACCAACGTAAGTATGTACAGTTTTAATTCCACAACTTTAGTTTGATAGAATATGTGGAATATTGACTTATAAGGGGTAGGGTAAAAGAGAGACGCAGAATATAATCTAAGAGGAGTAGTGACTTTAATGGCATTTATGTAGGGCTACTCATCACTTTTATCTATTCTCATAGGAGAAGTAACTTTTTAAGAATAAGTAACTTACATATATTCTTGAGTAGAAATGGTGACTTTAATGCCATTTCTTAGTTAGAGGAGCATGTATGTTTCTCTATTAATATTTAATGATATCGTCCTACTAACATATGTATGGGTGGAGTTTAATTTCACCCGAAGTATGTGTGGAATATTGACTTATAAGGGGTAGGGCAAAAGAGAGCTGCGGAATGTGGGCTAAGAAAAGCATCAGTGGCTTTAATGCCATTTATCTTTATGTACTGATATTCAATTATACGCTAGTAACATAAGTATGTGTGTAGCTCTATTCATATTCAATGATATCCTCCTTACATATGTATGTGTGTAGCTTTAATTTCACAAGAGGTATATGTGGAATATTTATTTATAAGGTATAGGACAAAAGAGAGGTGCGGAATATTGGCATTTAAGTTGAAAAGGACTCGTGTTACTTTTACTGTATTGTTCAAAGGTGAAGCTTCTATTAGCTACATATGTCATACTATGTGGCTTATATGGTCGAGATTCATGTTGTCAATAGCTAATAAGAAAAAATTGTGACTAATTCTTTAATAAAGACTCATATGGTTGATTTCTATATTTTCTTTTAATTTTTATTTTTGAATTCATTAATAGCCCCACAAATCTCGATAATTCCACTTTGTAAGACAAAGTAGAGAATGATAATTCACCCTAGATACCTTTTGCAAGCACCACCTTCGCCCTTTTCATGATTCTTATCCCCAAGAATATGTGTGTTTAACAATTAGTAGGTCATTCGTTGACATCATTTAGTATATGTAGTGATTTTGTTGCTTAGTCTTCAAGCCTTCCTAAAAAAGGCTAATTAGTTAAATTAGTTTTGGATGTTTAGTGGACTATAAATACATTGGCTAATATTTGAAAGGTAACTGGTTGAATGGTTGGGACGTAGGTTTTTCAAATGTTTTATTTAAATTTAAATTTCTAATAATATATTTGGTTTGTGATAAGCTATTTCTTAGTAATGGGGCACTTTGTGACTATATTTTTTGGATGTCTTTGTCATTACTAAGTTACAAGATATTGGTATACTTGGCTTGTAGGTTGTTGGATGTACTTTTGGGTTATACTGGTAGGAAATTGGTTAGTTGGTTTGATCCTGAGTCTACTACCAAATCATGTTAACAAGTTACTAATTCTTCTATGATTTTGAAATGAAAGAACATATAATGTTTAAGCTTTAGAAAAGGAAAAGAATAAAACCAACACCAAGTGATATGATTAATTTAACAAGTGCATCAATAATGAATAAATCAAAATAATTATTTAAAAGTTAAATATGTGGATGATTGTCAAATAATCCATTAAGAACTTTCCATTGATTCAAATATAAAAAAATAGAGAGATTTGACATGATTTCTCTTAGTTATGCAATTTAGGATATACTATATTAGCACCCCATTTTGTATGATTTTGGGTATGTCCATGTATTCTATGTCAATGCACTAGCTAGATCATAGCAGCCTCGAATTAATATGCTAGCATGTTGACATGCTAGGATGAGCCACATTGTATATAGTTATAACTATTTGGAGCTATAATGTAACGACTTCATGTTATTATATATATGAATTATATTGGGAGTGATGGGGTTTTTTTCATATTAAGCTAGTTATTATTTGTTATTTGTATGGAGGAAGAGGAAATCACAACTTCAAATCGAATATAATGGAAATGGATGTGATGTGGTTCCCCCTCTCATATTATGATTATTTATTTTCTATGAATGATGAAACATTATTATGGATGAGTTATGACATATTCTATTTTCTTTAATCATTTACATATATCTTTGTAGTATCTGCTACTGTATTGGATGATATATTAAACTTAATTAGGTTACTAAAAATGCAACACTAATGGATTATTGTTGATTTATGGGTTAAACATATGGTATATTAGTGACAGTGCCAAAAATTGGTTTTGTTATTGGGAAAAAATGAATTCTTGCGAGAGAAAAAGGAGTGTGTCTAAGAACCTTTCATACGAGAGACACAAAATTAGATTATGGAAATGGAGATCAAGTTTGCATGGAGAGAAATAGAAAATTTGTAAATCAATCCAGATTGATGGAAGGATAGGTTCATCTATTTTTATAAGCATGGAAATTTCTTTGTTGAAATTCGTAATTTATTGCAAATAATGGATAAAAAGACAACTAGTAACCAATACATTACATTGCACTCAAGCACTTGTATTTTGGGACCAAGAAATGGTTGTTAGAATTAAAAGACTAGGTAATAAGTGGAATGTGTGATTAAATTTTGGCTGAAGTAGAAAAGGATCACTAAATAGTTGAATTGTACATTGCATATAACACTTCAACTAGCACAACTAAGAGGGATTTAGGACCAAGGGGAAAGCTATTAAACTTAATACTCTTATGGATAGAGATGTTATTTATGGAGAAGGGGTTGATGTAGATGGATCTAGAAATAATGGTATCATAAACGATTGTAATGGGTGTTTAGTGGAAGAAAAAAGGGGAGATGAACTAGGAAAATAAAGAAAGATGGATATAAAGGAACAAAGGAAAGCCAGACAAAAATATACAAGAGAATAAATGCATTGTGAGAATTATTCTATAAAGTTCAACTAGATAGTTTGAGGAAGAGAGAAGAAGACATATTACACACATTATCAAAGTATGATATAAAAGAAGAGAGGAAGTGTTTGATGAGTTGTAACTTAACCAACACCCTCTATCCATTATTGAGAGTATGGGTTACCTTAGAAAACACAATTTCCACTCCTTTGCAATAAGATACCAAAATTTTCCCTTGCAATTTTTTCTTAGAGGTCGACTTAAGCCATTGGTCAATGAGTACAATTTCTCCATTAACTCTCTATCAATCATCCATGTTGATTTACAACCCATAAAATACACATTGAGTCAAATATCCACCAATTGTATATGCATTTGACTATTTCAAACTATATATATTGTTTGATAACATAGATTGGTTGGCGATGTAGTCGAATCCATTAACAGTTAAATTCCATCTCCTAATCAAACACATCCTTTGACTATTGATTATAGGCTCCAATATAAATCATGTACATACCATTCCAATTATCATGTACCCATCGAACACTTAGTTTCTAATCCATAAATTGGCATGGATATTCCACTGGACAGTTCTTCACAACAAATCTACTAAAATATATTAGGAAATTTAAAATCTACACTATGACGGCTTATTTATCCTTATATTTATGGATACGTTAATTATTATTTATTACGTAAGCATGGAAATAATAATTATGTAGAAAATAGAGAACAAACACAACAATAACTCACAAACCAAAATAACTCTATTAACTCTCTATCAATCATCCATGTTTATTTATGACCCATAAAATACACATTGAGTCAAATATACATCAACTGTAGATTCATTTGACTATTTCCAACTATATATATTGTTTGATGACATATATTGGTGCATGGTGTAGCAGAATTCATTAACAATTAAATTCCATCTACTAATAAAACACATCCTTCGACTATTGATTCTAGGATCCAATATAAACCATGTACACACCATTCCAATTATGTACCCAATAAACACTTGTTTCTAATCCATAAAATGTCATGGGATATTCCACTTGATAGTTCTTCACAAAAAAATACTAAAATATATTAAGAAAATTGAAATATACACTATGAGGATTTACTTCTCCATAGATTTTTGGATATGTTAATTACTATTTATTGCGTGCGCATGTAAAAAAAATTTATGTAGAAAATAAAGAAAAAATAAAACAATAACTCACAAACCACAATAGCACAAGATATGACCCAGGAAACCCTCTCAGGAGAAAACCTAGCTAGAAGCTGAGGCTACTTCACTCTCTCTTTCTCTAAATGGAAATGGATGTAAGTACAAAGAAGTGATACATGTGGTATGTGGATTGCTAAAATGCACAAAACCTTTTTTTTCTCTCTCTCCCTATCCACTCTTAGATACTATTCTCATTTATGGAACAAAATTCCCTCGAATAAATTGAGCCCCTTTTCCTCCTAGTGGCTCAGTTATAATATATCTCAATAGGCTACTATTGGTTAAGTTTGACTCCTTCAACTCTTGATTAGAGTTGAAATATTAACTCTTATATATTATTTTTCATCATGATCACATGGATAATCCATTTTCCATGAATAATGGGTCTAACATGGCATCCTCTCAAATCATGGTGGTTAGAACATGAAGGTCAACTTCCGGGTGAGTTTTGCATACAGAATCTAATTGAGGCAATTATTTCACTGTTAGAAAGGTATTTATGTGTAGAGTAGCATTAGGGGGTGCAACACTTAAGTGAAAAAAAATTAAACCCATCCCCCTCCCCCCTAAAAAAAAGAAAAAAAAGAACATGTCATTTGATGCCTCAAACTACTTTTGGAGGTTTTTAGACCCCAATTTCCAAACTAGGACCCACTGGTAAAAATCATCTTGTGAGATGATTCCTCAAATTTTTCCACTATAAAAGCATCAAGGTGGATGAAAAAATATATAATGATAAACTATTGACCAATTTCCATTGATCCCAACTCATATTTCAACCATTAAGAAGTATGTTTCCATAGTTAATTATACCCGATAGGGTCTATAAAAATTAATTTTTTGATATTCATCCATAATACCAATGTTCACTTCCATAATTGGTTTTATCAATTAGGAACCATTGGTATCTTAATAAAATTCTACACATACATTTTTTAGTTCAATTATATGCAGTGCAACATATTCATGGGTACAAAAAATTAGTATGCATTCACAATCACATATAATCAATCATAGACTATATGTATTAGAATATGCACAACATTAAATACATATACATACAAATATGGAACTTATCTTTGTAAATATCGAGCAATTGAATGCAAACCTTAGACACCTCTCCCAACCATATACCACATTAATAATGTCTTATTAGTAGGTCATCTCAGAGTTAGGGCTATGAATCCACCAGGGAAGAGGATTTCCTAGTGTAACATCCTTCTCTTCGAACCTAATTTATGTAATATTAGATTATGATTGTATTTACAGTGTGGAGAGCCATGATTGGATGATACACTGACTAATATTTTAAAATTAATTATTTAAAATTGATCAATTAGCGACTAAAACAAGGACTGCCTTATAGATCCTCATCTTGAGGGAAGCTTTCTTGCTATTTTTCATGCAATAAAGGACCATCCATGAGTGATAGACAAGCCACCAAGTATAGTCCAATTGAATCCCCTAACATGAATATGGTGAGACAAGACTAATGGAAGCATGTTGCATGTTGTGAGAAGTTGCAGATCAACTTGAATTGACATCTGAAGTCACCCACAACCCGAAGAAGCCACAATCTAATAGAATAAAGTGACGCAACTAGGCCAAAGATACTTGCTGGAAAAATATTAATAAGATTGGATTGGCTTGGTGAGGGGAAGAATATGGTTCCCATTCCCCTCGCAGATCCAGGATACAATGAATGAAGAGGTCAATGCCTAAATTCTGAGAGGAGATCAACGATGCATGGGGGAAGCGCTTTCTCAATTACGAGTGACAATATAAAACACAACGGAAAAGGACATGATGAGGAGAGTAGAAAAGTTTCCTTGCAGGGTGAATTGAATCTCCTTAGAGTAGAGAATACCCTAAATGCAGGTTCTAGAATATAAGGAGCTACCAAAGTTAAATCAAAGAAGACTAAGCAATGTTGGAATTTGTTACCAAGGCTTGTGCTCGAATATTTGGGTGTTATTCCCTCTATTATTGTGTTGAGTTCATTGGGATATGTGTTTATTACTAAGTGGTCAGTCAGAGAATCAGAGAAGTGAGTGGGTTACTTTGGTGCTACTGCCAGAGAGTAGTTGATAAACCACTAGAACAATAGACTCCACCACTTAAGTTTTCATCTAAGCCTTTGGTGTGAAATCCCTTAGAAATAAACCCCTCAAACTTTGTAATCATCTTGAGGGTGGTTAGTTGGAAAAAATCTAGAGTATAGCTAGCCTATGGTTGGTGGGGAGTGGAAGTCTCTCCTTTAGCTTCCAGTCATTTAAACATACACAAAAAATATAATTTTTCATACATATTGGACTATGGACCGTGATATTCCTTGTTGTGCTTAAGACTAATGCAAG